>OZ024905.1:80485428-80855428 GCA_964017125.1 Flabesymbios commensalis
GTTTCTGTTGGCAAAGCTCCCAGATTTCCGAACCTGCAATAACTTCATAGCATAGATTTGATTACTAAAAACCTAATTTTCAACCTACACAAACAAGTATAATTTCAAAACAAAAATTGTGTAAATGGACAGCATTCTTGAAAAAATAACTATGCCGTGTAAAGGCAAACAGCGGTAACTGCTTACTCGAAAAGTAAGCAGTTACCACTGTTTGCCTTCACACGTCGACAGAGGTGAATGTGTGGAGATTTTCATTACCATAATCATTATTTTAGTCGACCTGTGCGCCATTAGACGACAGGAAGAGCGATTAACGTCTTCCAGCGGGCAGTCAACCAGAAAATCCTTCGGGGGAATCATTAAGTCACTGCCAGGAGCGGCAATGTCCCGTACCCCCCCCCCCCCCCCTAGCAAACATGAGACAATGATCCAATGCTGTTTTAATGATGGGCCAGCGTCGTAGACAATGACTCAGAATTGAAAAAAATGTTGGGACAACAACAATCAGGTTAGGATCCTTATTGGTCCAAGTCTGAACTATCAGGTCGAGGTTGAGCGAGAAATTATTCAAGTGGTAGTCCACTGTGCACCCAAATCGTATAAGTATTGGTATAATACCCAGAAAGCACCGCGCGGTTAACTGCGACCAATCACAGTTACTCAGAGCATGGAGATAGTAAATGCTCAGAGCGAGTTATTCACCAGGTGGTGCTAACCGTGAGTTGCCCCAGCCTTTTAACAGGTGACAGAGCAGTTTTGTATACCCCACCGTGGGGATAAAAACTGCCCGGTATCGTCAGGAAGCGGGTGGTTATTACTCCCCGGACTTGTATTACAGGTCGCTGGAAGTAATATTCTATATAAAGAATAAATTAAATACATCATTATTACAATTATGTCATTTCACCGTCAGGACATTAGTACGTAATCAAGGCTTGTCGTAGCAAGCCGAAACGTCTTAAGTTTCAAATATTTGTTCCAACGTTAGTACATTTTACTACTATCTTACAAATATGTACACTATTATGTACATTGGTCGTTATTCCTTTGTATTTATTATACCCCCAGAAGTCCTTTGTATTTATTATACCCCCAGAAGACAAACACTTGTGCTGGCTATCAATAGTTTGGACCTATTTTCTGATAGTTTAGGGGTGTACGAAAATATCTATACACATACAAAGCGTTAATGGTACATAAAACTTGTTTAGTGGAATGTCCCCTTTCACCTCATGTTAACATATTCTTGCGCTGAATACGTGTTTTTCTACCCATCACCTGGAAGTAGGCTGGGGTCATAGGTTTGAAAAATAGTTCAGAGGATTTTTAGCTAATTTATGCATGAAATATCAAAAACTTTGTTCTCCTAAAATGTTGGTAAATATGTTATCTATAATTTGGTAGGATTTGCAGTTCTCAATATGGTATAATGCGAAGTATGTGCCCTATTGAATGACCCGAAATGTCTAAAATGTGAATACAATGTGTACTACTTCCGCCGTGCCTAATACAGTACCGGGGAGTTATAACCTATGATATAGTTATAACCTAGAGCTATAACCTACCGATATAGTTTTTACTCCACGGTGGGGTATACAATACTGCTCTGTCGCCTGTTTAAAATAAGAAGACACTTTGGGTAAACGCAGGATTTTAACCCTTTTAGTCTGTAGACGTCATATTCTGACGTCTAAAGTTTAAGTCTGACAGTTTTTTTCACACTTTTTCTTGTTCGTATCCGTGGTCAACATACGTACGCCTCACAGATAGTCTATATGTAACTGAATTTTACGTGGCAGTACGCACTATTGTGATATCGCACCGCATCGCATTTGGAAATAAAACACACAGGATATTTGCCCCTTTTCCATACATTTACAAATCTTGACACACTTTTTCTTGTTCGTATCCGTGGTCAACATACGTACGCCTCACAGATAGTCTATATGTAACTGAATTTTACGTGGCAGTACGCACTATTGTGATATCGCACCGCATCGCATTTGGAAATAAAACACACAGGATATTTGCCCCTTTTCCATACATTTACAAATCTTGATGTTTATACGCACATTTCACTCCCAATAACTGTGATTTAACCAGCTGATTATAGTCTAACCCTTACAGCGCGGGGATCGACTTTGGACGTCAGAATCTGACGTCTGCACGACATAAGTCGATTCCCGCACTGTAAGAGTCAAAATATTTATAATGGCTGTAAACCCACACTGGTATTTAATTCCAATGAATCAGAAAGAGTAAACCAAAACATTTATGATGCTTCAAAATGAAAAAAATCTCCATGGTTTAGGGCCTATATAAAAAAATCAGCGCTTTAAGGGTTAATGTGACATCTGTATGTGTAGGCTATCTAATAGTACAGGCAATAAATATTTTTTAATGGACAAAAATGTTAACAAAGGTTTCTCAACGGAATTTGACTCGGTGGGGCCATGTAAAAACACCCATAAAACCCCACCCGAATCCTCCTTGGGGAAAGCCTCGTTTTCGGGTAAAATCCAAAATGGCCGCCAATAAACCAGTAATTTGTGTATTTTTTTTAATAAATCGCTATAATTTGGGAACTAAACAACGGACAGCCACATATAATATGTCTTTTCGCACTAATTTTTTTAAGGATTTTATTTGTTTACATTTAAAATTCCTAAAAGGTCAAACTGAGGTCATTTTCAAGGTCAAGGTCAAATTAGGCCTTAAAATGTGAAAAATTTATATATATATTTTATTAAATCGCGATCCGTTCAGAACTAAGCATCGTAGAGCCACATACAATATGTTTTTTCGCAATATTTTTTTCAATGGATTCTATTTGATTACATTTCTAATTTGTAAGAGGTCAAACTGAGGTCATTTTCAAGGTCAAGGTCTTATAAATGTGAAAAATGTGTATTTTTTAGGTGCACAAATGCCAAAATATTAAATTGACAAAAATGTTAACAAATGCTTCTCAACATAATTTGACTCGGTTGAAGTATTTAAAACAACACATAAAACCCCATCCAAATCCTCCTTGGGGAAAGCCTCGTTTTCGAGTAAAATCCAAAATGGCCGCCATTATTAAACCAGTAATTTATATAACAAAAAATTAAATCGCTATCATTTCAGAACCAAGCATCGTAGAACCACATCTAATATTTTTTTAACACTATTTTGTTGAGGGCTTCTATTTGTTCACATATAAAATTCATGAAAGGTCAAACTGAGGTCATTTTCAAGGTCAAGGTCAAATTAAGCCTAATAATGTGAATAATTTATATATATTGTTTTTTTTAAATGCCTATCGTTTCAGAACTAAACATCGTAGAGCCACATATAATATGTTTTTTCGCAATATTTTTTTCAAGGGATTCTATTTGTTCACATTTAGAATTTCTAAGAGGTCAAACTGAGGTCATTTTCAAGGTCAAGGTCTAAAAAATGTGAAAAATTTGCATTTTTTATGTGCACAAATGCCAAAACATTTAAATGACACAAATGTTAACAAATGCTTCTCAACACAATTTGACCCGTATTTTATATAATTTGAAGTATTTAAAACAACACATTAAACCCCATCCGAATCCTTCTTGGGGAAAGCCTCGTTTTCGAGTAGAACCACATATAATATGTTTTTTACACAATTTTTTAAGGGATTCTATTTGTTTACATTTCACATTTCTAAGATGTCAAACTGAGGCCATTTTCAAGGTCAAGGTCAAATTAGTCCTAAAATGTGAACAATTAGCATTTTTAAGTGCACAAATGCAAAAATATTTACCTGACAAAAATGTAAACAAATGTTTTCAACATAATTGTACTTATTGTTGCTATGTGAAACAACACGTAAAAACCCTACCCGAATCAACCTCAGGGAAAGCCTCGTTTTCGGGTAAATTCCAAAATGGCCGTCATTATGCCAGTAGTTTATGTATTTTGTTTAATACATCTCTATCTCTAGTCTCTAGTCAAACTGAAGTCATTTTCAAGGTCAAGGTCAAATTAGACCTAAAATATAAATAATCCACATTTTTAGGTCATCAAATGCAGAAATATTTAATGGACAAAATGTTAACAAATGCTTTTCAACATATTTTGACTCGGTGTGGCTATGTAAAAACACACTTAAAACTTTACCTGAATCCAAAATGCCCCCATTTCAACAAGTAATTGAGCAAAATCCAGTCAGTCAATGATACATTATTGGATTACGTTGGATTGCATTACACTGCTTTAGTACTAAAGATGAAGCACATAATGGCAGAATGGGAAATTATGT
The DNA here is from genome assembly GCA_964017125.1 of Flabesymbios commensalis. NCBI lineage: Eukaryota > Metazoa > Annelida > Polychaeta > Terebellida > Flabelligeridae > Flabesymbios > Flabesymbios commensalis. The sequence goes on from OZ024905.1 coordinate 80,489,705, forward strand.
TGGTGCATCAGTCTCAGTATCTGCAGAACTGAGCCTGATCATGAGTATAAAGCATTTCTGGCGAATTCGTCCAATAAACAGGCCTTAATAAACCTTCTTGGTGAATACATGGCCATTGTCGACATTGCCGTCCAGCATGCAAAGGGTGATGATTCAGATTATAAGATATGTACCGTGGCCTGCAGGTCAGCACTAGCAGGTGTTATCGCAGACGATACGGATATTTTTCAGTCAAGTTTGGCTATCATGCTCAGGGTCGTTTCAGACATTGCCTATCGCCGGTTGAAGCTGAGCCTGCAGTATGTATTTAAGAAATTAAGAACTAGTCTGATGATGAATGTATTCAACAACCAGACATACTTCTCAACCTGAACTCAGAAAGGGAAACACTGGCATGGCATTGACAACGCTTTTCATTTGTATTGTCAATAGAGTTTGCGACAAAATGCTTCCTTGTGGAACACTTTTCTCCTGCAACTTTAGTGAAGTGTAAGTGTTATCTCATCTGACTTGAAATAGAAATGGTGTACCCCTCAGACATACACGTGTTTTATACTTCCAGGTGGTGTCATAGGCTTGTTCTGGATCTAAACATATCCCCACCCACGATGTGCTGATGTTTTACAAAACCTTAACGGATATGCACATCTATCCTAACCAAATGATATGTATGTGTTTTTACATTTTTAAAACCTAGCATTGTGTGGGGTGTAGATTTTCTTATGCTCGACTTGTTCTCACTTGCATTATTATATGTTGCCTCCACATTGACTTCTTCTCGTCTATTATCATACAGGTCGCGAAAATATTTAAAATGGCACAATAAGTGGACTGGACTGAAAAAAGGGCACAATAAGTACCTAGGCTAGAAAATGACACAATAAGGTTGGTTTATTGCTGTCCCTGCGTCGCAACTCAACTGGTCCAGCAAACATGATACGGGAAACGTTACAGACTCCTGAAGGAGCGAACACATTGGCGGCATCAGGTTGTCTAGATTTATTGAACAAAATACTTTTGGCTTTAAATTTCCAAGATTTGAAACTCTGTAAAAAACTATTGTATTCATGTTTTCATTCTATTTACTCGACAAGTTTAAATTCGATATATGTCATCTCTAAAATGACATAAAATAAGATTTGTAAGGTCAGTGATGCCTAGAATGAAATAATGATATCAGAAATAGATGATGTACCTCACAATTAGCCAAAAGGGACATATTGCAATATACTTTTACTTCGCGTGGAATTAATTTTCGCGCCTTTCGCACAAGGACCCTGGGCGCATAGTGTTTCGTGAACTTTTGGACTGGGTTTTAAAGGGTGTTACTACCGCTGTGCAGTCGATCGTGGTTATGTAATCTATTTGTGTTATTGTCACGGTAACCTGTGAAAGTTTAAGTCCTAGGATTTATATTTAAATGACTGAATGGCAACGACTGAATGACAACATATGAAATATATTTTTATTGTGACAAAAAACATAAATTGATACCAATATTTTTATTTTATCCCCATTTATTCTAAACCTGCTTGTACAAAGTCCTTGATAATACAGTACGCTTTCTGTGTGATTTATTCGATGACTTATCCAGCGGGCATGAAGGGGTTAAATGATAGATGTCTTGATGTCAACGTTGATCTTTTCTATGTCAAGTTGAGGGGTGGTGACCCAGTAGACATGAGACGTTGATCCAGTGCTGGCGTGATATTGGGCCAGCGTCGAAGATAGTGGGCCAGCATTTCCCCAACACTGGATGAACACCTTGTGTTCACTAGGGACAGACTCAATGCTGCTAAGAGAGCTGTGAGCGCGTTACTTGGTATGTGTTTTTCTAAAGATTTGAGCTAAGTGACACTAGTTGCCCTCAGATCTATGCAAACATTACACATATATGTGCACATATATAGCTATTTTTAAGTTCCCTCAATCAAACAGATACGATGAACATTTAAAAAAATGAATTTAAGCCAAATATATACTACTAATAATAATAATAAGGATAATAATTAATTAAATTGATAACCTGTTGAATTGATATGGTTAATGAGCAGCTCGTGTCAAGTGCATTACCCTCAATGGTCGGTCACCCCCCCCCCCCCCCCCTCCAGTTAATTGATGACCATAGCATTATGTTTACTTACGAAGTTGCATTATAGTGATTACTAGTCGGGAAGGGTGATGACTGTCGTTACGGCGAGATAACAATTACATGTCTCCAAGACATAAAAATAAACTTCAAAAAATATTTTTGAGTGAAATGCGGTCAAACATCGGGTTTGCGCGAAAATTCATATCCGCGAAAATAAAGTATATTACAGTATCACATGTAACTATTGGACCACTAGTAAAAAAATCACTATATTATTGTTATACTGACCATTTGTGACCTTCGTGTGATGCTTGAAGGTCACAGAGACTTATGATTGTAATTTGATGACCATAAATGGGCTCTACGTCCTAAAATTAGTCAGAAATGACATATTACAGTTGAATTTGAGATTTTTAAGTAAAAATCTATTTTGTTTAAAAGGCCGCTGGTGACCATCTTGGATTTTTGTGATTTTCGGCCAAACGCGAAATGCATCTTTTAAAATAAAAACTGGTGACTTCCATAAATCATTTTTCTACCTAAATGCATTAAAAAATCTGGTCCACTGGGAGACCACTGGATGACATAAGTGAATACTTGCTTTTCACCTGTGATCGATTGTAACCATTTTGCTTTTTGCGCTCTACAAGATTCCGCCCACCTTTTCTAAAGAGCCGGATAAGGTTATTTTTTGACAAATATCTTACTTGCCAAAGGTTGGTCACGGAATCATGGTTTTGGAACCAGCTATTATATGATTTTTGATAGTTTGACCTTTTGTCTTTTGAACTAAATTTAGGACACTTCCACACCCTGCACACCTTAGGACTTTTGATATGTTGCGTGTCATACTTCTAACAAACTGTTCTGAAATTGTCAGCTTGTTACGAATTTGTCCCAGATATTAAGCTAACTTTCCTGAACTATAATATCTATGTCGTCGGAAGTAGCCCACAAAACAGTCAACTTCAGATTTAAAAACATTTAATCATGTCGAAAAGTATTATTTATCAACTAATTTGACCTTAATCTTGAAAATGACACTTCTAGGAATTATTATGTGAAAAAATTAGTTCAAAATTATATGAATTTTGATAAATTACTGGTCGAACTGGGGTCCATTTTGGATTTTACCCGAAAACGAGGCTTACCTCAAAGAGAATTCGGGTGGAGTTTAATGTGTGTTTTTAAATAGCCACACCGAGGCTAATTATGTTGAAGTTAACACTTTGTCTATTAGATATTTCGGTATTCGTCCACTTCAGAAATGAAAATTATTCATATTTTTAGGCTTAATTTGACTTGGGAAATTACCTCAGTTTGACCTTTTTCGAATTTGAAATGTAAACAAATAGAATCCCTGAAAAAAGTGTGAAAAGACATATTATATGTGATTACGATGTTTAGCTCTTAAATGATAGTGTTTTTTTAATAAATAAATGACTGCTTTAATGGCGGCCATTTTGGATATTTCGGCATTTGAGAGCCTAAAAAATGCGAATTATTTATATTTTAGGTCCAATTTGACCTTGACCTTGAAAATAAACTCAGTTTGACCTCTGAGGAATTTGACAGGTAGAAGGCGGGGTGGCATTCAAATAGCATTTGAAAAAATAGAATCTCCGAAAAAAATAGTGCGAAAAGACATATTTCATTTGGATCTACGATGTTTAGTTCTGAAATGATAGCGATTTAAAAAATATATATAAATTACTGGTTGATTGGCGGCCATCTTGGATTTTACCCGAAAACGAGGCTTTCCCCAAGGAGGATTCGGGTGGGGTTATATGTGTTGTTTTAAATAGTTCGACCGAGTCAAATTATGTTGAAAAGCATTTTTTACCATTTGTGTCAATTAAATACTTTGGCATTGTGCACTTAAAAAAGCAAATTATTCACATTTTTTAGGTCTAATTTGACCTTGACCTTGAAAATGACCTCACTTTCACCTCTTATGAATTGTATGTGGCTCTACGATGAATTATATGTGGCTCTACGATGTTTAGTTCTCAAATGATAACCGATTTATTAAAAAAAATACATCAATTACTGGTTTAATGGCGGCCATTTTGATTTTACCCGAAAACGAGGCTTTCCCCAAGGTGGATTCCGGTGGGGTTTTATAGGGGGTTTTACATAACCCCACGGAGTCAAATTCCGTTTAAATACCTTTGTTAACATTTTTGTCCATTTCCAATGGTCCACGATCACTTCATTGCCTGGACTATAACCCTCTATCCGTTATTTAACCCTCTACCCTTTATATTTTTAAATTTTCACCGACTTGAAGGCTGTGTCTTGCTACCGCGACCCACAGCCTCAAGTGGGTGAAATTTATTCACATTTCCTTAATCAGAGACGAACCATTTGCAAATCCTGATGTTTACACACTCATTTCATTTCCAAAAACAGTGATTTATTCGGCTGATAAACAGATTAAATACGACTATTCTCTTGTTTAAGGCTTACAGGCTTGAACAAGAATTGAATGAGTGACTTATCCTGCCATGTAAAGAAATGACCCCTTCATCAATTGGTTAGGGGTAGACTACTTTATTTCGCCCTAAATGTTTATCTTATAATTATTCTAAACCTGTAGATATATCACTAGTTTGTGGTAGAAAATATTCTGTATAATTTGAAATATATCTAAAATTACCTAAGAACACATCGAAGAGGTATATGGAAAATTGCACATGACTTTATTTAAAACTACCAGACTAGTGGCTCATAGTTTTTGACAACACCCGTGGTGACATCCAAACAGTCAACTACAAAAATGACTTGTAGGCTAATGTGTTTTTCGTACAGTATACAGCATAGATATATACGCATACACAATTATTATGCTAGTCTCTGATACAAATGACAATCTTGTGAGCAGGCACGAGGCATTGTCCCTGTGCTGGCTTAATGTTGGGACAACGTCGCAGACATCGTCACAGTAAGCACAAATTTTAGGACATTTTGAGTAAAACACAATTTTTCTTTCCAACATTGATCATTCGAAAAACATTTTAAAAATCCGATAACACCTTTATATTTCACTTTGGGGTGCCGCCACCACCAACAAAAGATGCGAAATAGCAGTCACAATGATATGATGCACATATCATTGTGATATTGCACAGAAAACGACTTCAGATCACTTTTTAGTGTCTCGCGTTTTTCGGGATGCTTTATTATGACAAATGTCCGCCCTGCGCCTATGAGCGCCGCCTGAGCAGCCGTCGTTTCAGCTCCTCTCCGCACATGCTGCGCTCCAGCCGAGACGTTGGTTGGCCGCTCTCGTTCTCCTGCAGGCGTCGAGACAGGTAGGCCACCCCGCCCTCTACCTCGCCGTAATGAAGCAGCTTGGACGCCGGAATCCCCGTCAGACCTGTGTGCAGAAAGTAGGATAGAGCATCCCTATTATAGGAATGTGTCAGGTATTAAAGGGACATGCCCAGGTCTACAATCATAAAAAAATCGGTGATTTTATTTTAGCTTATTAATATGACCATATGATGTAAACATGTGCATAGACTAGAGCTGCAAAAGTTTTTTTTTTAATTTTTGTGCTGCGCATTCACCAGTAAGGCTAGATATAGAGACTGAAATTCCCGATTTTTCTAATTATTGACAACCATGTCAAAAATAAGAAATACGGAAATTTCGTCTCTATATCTAGCCTAACTAATAAGTGCGCAGCACAAAAATTTAAAAAAATTTAACCTTTGAACCATATGACTATTCCAGTACGATTTCACAGATAACTCGGGGGCAACGGGTGGCATCCGCAGTGCAGATCCCGAGAGAATTGAAGTTTATTTCTTCGAAAATTTGCTCCAAAAATCAAAAGAAAGGCTTCGCTGGAGCACCAGGGATTTCTGATGGGGGGGGGGGGGGAGGGGGTGTAGGCCTATGACATATTTTTTTATAATGTTGATTGTGTTCTATTGTATATTAAAAAAGTAAGGGGGCGCGTGCCAGGAGACCCCCCCACACACACACACTAGATACGTCCTTTATGCTCTAATCGACATATGATGAACTCCGCACACTGAGGTGGACTCCGCACTGAAAGGGTTAACCCATCATTTGCTAGTGACGCATGCGGAGCACTCAAAAATATTTTGCGTCAGCACAGCCACCCAATTTTAGACTGGATTTGATTTCCTTTGAATATGTCTAATCCAACGAAGACAGGACGACATCTGTGTCATCAATAGCTCGCTTGATTTTTGTAGCCAGATATCTGTAGCCAGATATCTATAGCCAGATATATGTAGCCAGATATATGTAGCCAGATATGTGTAGCCAGATATCTGTAGCCAGATATATGTAGCCAGATATATGTAGCCAGATATGTGTAGCCAGATATGCGTAGCCGGATATGTGTAGCCAAATATCTGTAGCCAGATATATGTAGCCAGACATCCGTAGCCAGATATCTGTAGCCAGATATCTGTAGCCAGATATCTGTAGCCAGATTTCTATAGCCAGGTATATGTAGACAGATATCTATAGCCAAATATTTGTCATATATGTAGCTGGATTTCTATAGGCAGATATCTATAGCTAAATATCTATAGCCAGATATATGTTGCCAGATATATGTAGCCAGATATCTGTGGCCTAAATGGCTGACTGGGAATTTTTTTTATATCAGGTTAATATGATTTATTTTTACCTGAAACATTTGTACATTTTAAATGCTTATAAAAATCATCAAAATCAATAAAATTTTCAAAACCATTAAAATCCTCAAAACAATTGAAATCCTCAAAATCACTAAAATCTTCAAAATGTAGACATATATAATTTTCATTAGTAGCAGAGTCAAATATTAAATTTATGTTATGTAATATGAGACATAAAGACTGTTAAGCAACATTTATTTTAATGAATGATTCGATGGGCTTTCACTTATTAGCTTAAAAGAATAAACATTTTCTCCTGAAATTATTATTTACACGTCCTCCCTGGGAGTAGAAGTTCGTATCTGCCACTGTGAAGTGGCAGATACGACCTTCTACTCCCCGGGGCCTAAAATACATATTTTTTTATATTATCTGAGCGCCAGCAGCAGAATGTACTGTGTGTGTATACTGACCCAGAGTAAATGAGATGTAATCCCTCATCCCCAGCAGCTGAGCAAACGACACGGATTCTGGATGCATTGGCACGTTCAGATCCCGACATCTAAAACAACAATATGGACATGGGGCTAGAGCACGTACACTGCTGTGCAAAGCCAAAAGGCAGTATCTGATCACATGTGAAGTAAGCAGATACAGACGTTTGGCTTTGCAGCACACCACACACGAATGCTAAAGGTGAGCTACAGCAAAATAAACATCCATACAAACGTAATATCATATCACTGTATTTTTTCAACCATTACATTGACAACAATTAGCCCTTTGATCGCCGGTCACGATTATGTTGGTTTTTTAAATTTATATTAGCAAAGTAAATGCCAGTTTTTAAACAAGTTAAAATAAAACGTGACATCAATCAGCAAGATTTCAAAATTTTTGACCTCTGTTTTGTGAAATCTCTATAATTTTCGCTCACTTAAAGTTGCGAATGGCGTCAGCGAGACACAACTTCAAGTGAGTGAAAATTTCAATAACATAAATTGGGCGCAGGTCCGGGGTAAACTATTTTCGAAGATCCGTCATGATGGTTTACGAAATTTTATCTAGGACATGGTTGGAAAAATATACAATCCACCATGGGCAGATCACTAATCTGACTGGGCGCTGGGCGGATGACTTCTTGGCCTGGGCGGATGACTCTTCCTCTGGAGGGCGGGGTTAACACCGCTGCCTTTCACGCTAGAGTTCGGGGTTCGTTTCCCGGTCTCAGCGGTTTGAAAGAAGCAAAATGGTTTCTTCCCATCCACTCGTAAAACTCAGTGTTGTGGGGTGCCTCCGTGACGAGAGGTAGCTTGCTCGGCCTTAGACCGCCAGAGTTTGAATTTTAAATCCTGTGTCGGGAGGGCAGTGTCATCTCACTCATCTCACCATTCTCAGGAGGTTCTCTCGGCCCAATTCAGCCTGTATGTGCACAAAATTGGCCTAAAGCCCGATTTATTTCTTTTTTATTCGTCTGGACGGGTGACTGATAATCTGCCTGGGCGGATTACAAATCTGTCTGTGCGGATTACTAATTCCCTTAAGCAGATTACTGCTTCACATTCACTTAGGCGGATTATTAATTCGCCTATGCGGATTGCAAATGCACATGGGCGGATTACAAATTTACCTAAGCGGATTACTTATTCACCTGGGCGGATTAATAATTTGCCTGTGGGGATTACAAATTCACTTAGGCAGATTACAAATTCACCTGTGCGGATCACAAATTCCCCTGAGTGGATTACTAATTCACATGGGTGGACTATTAATTCGCCTATGCGGATTGCAAATTCTGAAGGGCGGATTACAAATTAACCTGAGCGGATTACTAATTTACCTAAGCGGATTACTAATTCACCTGGGCGGATTAATAATTTGCCTGTGCGGATTACAAATTCACTTGGGCGGATTACAAATTCACCTGTGCGGATCACAAATTCCCCTGAGTGAATTACTCATTCACATGGGCGGATTACAAATTTGCCTAGGCGGATTACTAATTTACCTGAACGGATTACTAATTCACCTGTGCGGATCACATATTCCTCTGAGTGGATTACTAATTCCCATGGGTGGACTATTAATTCGCCTATGCGGATTGCTAATTCACATGGGCGGATAACTAATTCAGCTTAGCAGATTAATAATTTGCCTTTGTGGATTACTGATTCGCCTGGGTGGATTAATAATTTACCTGTGCAGATTACTAATTCACCTGAGCGGATTACTAATTTATCCGGGTAGATTACTAATTCCCCTGGGCGGATAACTAATTCCCCTTGGTGGATTACTAGCTCCCCTGGGAGGATTACTAATTCACCTGAGCGTAATACTAATTTATCTGGGTGGATCACTAATTCCTCTGAGCGGATTAGTGATTCCCCTGAGCGGATTAATAATTCACCTGGGCGGATTACTAGTCTACCTGAGCGGATTACTAATTCAACTGGGCGGATTACAAATTCACTTGGGCGGATAACAAATTCAGTTGGCTGGATTAGAAATTAACCTCAGCGGATTAATAACTTGCCTGTGTGGATTACTAAATCGCCTGAGTGGATTATTATTTTACATTGGCATATTACTTATGTGATTACAATATGTTGTAAGTAGATTTAACTTAAAAATAATAATTGCAGTATAGATTCCTAAATATATGATTTGTGTACTAAGAAACGTTCAGCTCATTGTAATTTATTTAAAACAACAATGTTCTATTTTGGTTAAGGGATCAAATGTGAACATATAAGGCTACGACTTTTTTTTTAGTTTGGTAATAATCATATCCCAGCATGTGAAAACGAAAATTGTATTTAAAAAAATACGAAATTCAAAAATTCCGATCGCTTCCACGGCAGTCACATGGGTTTGAGTAAATTAGAATTTTTTTCTGTAAAACTCAACCATGATGACTGATAGCGGATCAACTGATCCATTTAACTCTTACTGAGTATTATTAAAGCTACACGGGTATAATGGTGTCAATTGTTTTTAATAATTTATAGGAAGTCCCATTTTAATATTTATGTACATTCATAATTATATCCACAATGCATTTGCATTGACAAACACATGCAGTGAAGTGATATAATCGTTTGATCTTTAAATATAGCAGAATGGACATAGCTAAATATATGTCAAACGTTGGCCCGATGTTGGACCAGTACCTGCCACAGCTCATCATTAAGCCAGAAATGAGAGTTTCCTGAGTGGGTCGCACTCCCATGCAACGTTAACCCAATGCTGGGTTAATGTTGGTCCAGCGTCTGCGACGCTGGCCCAACATTAATCCAGTATTGGGTGAAGCCTCGTGTTTGCTCCCTGGGCTCCCACATTTATCCCTTGATGACAGAAGGAAATGATATTTCTGGAGGCAGGAAGGATGCAGTTAGGGATCAAAAGACAAAACCCGCGGGAGAATCCTTGATAATCCATAGGGATCAGCAAGCAGAAAATATGGATTGGGAAGGGGAGGGGTGGTATCGGCCGACCCTTGTCGCCCCAGGTGCTGTCTGTTTAATTATAGCCACACTCTACTGCTGGAACAAACATGTATATCTAAAATGATGCGGTCGTCTAAATCATCTGAGACAAAAATAATTAATAATAGTGTGAGCAGAGCTTGCAAATGCGTTTGTAATTACATTTTTGAATGATTATTGTGGAGCGCTACACATTTTAAAAATTGCGAAAGTCCGTTCATTTATTCATTCATTCATTCATTCATACATCTATTCATTCATTCATTCATTCATTCATTCATTCATTCATTCATTCACTCATTTATTCATCCATTCATTCATCTATTTATTCATTCATTCATTCATTCATTATTTCATTCATTCATTCATTCATTCATTCATTCATTCATTCATTCATTCATTCATTCATTCATTCATTTGCTCGTTCATTCATTCATTCATTCATTCATTCATTCATTCATTCATTCATTCATTCATTCATTCATTCATTTATTCATTCATTCATTCATTCATTCATTTGTTCATTCATTCATTCATTCATTCATACATACATATATTCATTCATTCATTCATTCATTCATTCATTCATTCATTCATTCATTCATTCATTCATTCATTCATTCATTTATTTATTTATTTATTTATTTATTTATTTATTTATTTATTTATTTATTTATTTATTTATTTATTTATTTATTTATTTATTTATTTATTCATTTATTCATTATTCATTTATTCATTCATGCATTCTTTTATTCATTCATTCATTCATTCATTCATTCATTCATTCATTCATTCATTCATTCATTCATTCATTCATTTATTCATTTATTCATTTATTCATTAATTCATTCATTCATTTATTCATTCATTTATTCATTCATTCATTCATTCATTCATTCATTCATTCATTCATTCATTCATTCATTCATTCAGTCAGTCATTCATTCATTCATTCATTCATTCATTTATTTATTTCTTCATTCATTCATTCATTCATTCATTCATTCATTCATTCATTCATTCATTCATTCATTCATTCATTTATTCATTCATTTATTCATTCATTCATTCATTCATTCATTCATTCATTCATTCATTCATTCATTCATTCATTCATTCATTCATTTATTCATTCATTCATTCATTCATTCATTCATTCATTCATTTATTCATTCATTCATTCATTCATTCATTCATTCATTCATTCATTCATTCATTCATTCATGCATTCATTCATTCATTCATTCATTTATTTCTTCATTCATTCATTCATTCATTCATTCATTCATTCATTCATTCATTCATTCATTCATTCATTCATTCAATTATTCATTCATTCTTTTATTCATTCATATGAAAGCTGACCGTTATGGCAACCCCTATATTATTAAGTATTATATATACAATAATGATAAACTATTTCCTCCCCTCAATCACGTGCACATTCATAAACTGTAGTCAATGTCTTCATTGTTAAAAAAAATCAATTTAAAAGCGTTTGAAATTGTCCTGGCACTGAACGGTTAAGTGTCAAGTCATTTGTGCCGACAGCCGATGGCGGCAGAATGATATTTGAACTGCGGAAGAGGTAGAGATCGTTACCTGACGAGGATAATCGGCCATCTTGTATCTGGAAAAGACGCCGCAGGTCCACACGCGGCATGGATTATTTAGCAGGCACAATGGGCAGCGCGACCAGACCTTTTGTGGCGCCCGCGCTAATTATTATTTCCAGTGCAGCGCACAGGAATCTGTGCAAACAGGATTTGCATTTCGGGGCGGCTGGGCCTATTTGCACAAGTACCAAACCGTGACGTTTGCGGGATACTCTAATGGCGAGTCCGACGTTTTGAGCCTTTGCGAAATATACTGCCTTCTCAAGCAGACAGCATTAACTGCCTCTTTTCAATTTAAGCAGATACTGTTGTTTGCCATCGCAGTATAGAATTAGGACGTTTTACAAATTACACTGTAGCTGTAATATACATGTTGCTCTTGTTTTGATGTCGTCATCTGAAGCTCTAATTGGTGTAAGGTTCTAGTTGTTCGTTAGGCATATAATTATATATCCCCATCAGATTAACGGATTTGCATTAACTGCAGTTCTGAGATACAAAGGCAAACAGCAGTAACTGCTTACTTTTCAAGTAAGCAGTTACTGCTGTATGCTTTTGCTGGGCGAAATTTAAAGACTTATTTTTGAAGCGTGGTCCGCGAAGAGTTTCACTGATTACCATAATTGCAAAAAGGATCCAGAGCAGTGAGAGCTCGGAAATGGCCGCCTTGGGCAAATTACAACTGCCGTTTTTCTTAGCACGAAAAGTAACTGGCTGCGAGGGTTGATTAACGGTTATCATTAGGCAAGAAGGCAAAAAAACAACGACAGATATTTTAAAACCAGCTGCAATTTTGAGACAAATACAAGAAAAACAAAGAGCTTTCTCAATCTAAGATAGCAATCAGAAGTCTTCATCCAGGTAATCTAGGTGTCGGTCACATAGAAGTGCTGACGCCCCTTTTTCATTTTGAAGTTGACTTTGACGTTGGTTTTATTTAGTATTATTTAGTATTGATGTAATTTATTATTTTTAAACTACATTTTTAATAGCGTCTGAGAATAAAACTGTGTTTTTTTAATTATAATTCATAATATTTGTTCAGAAAGATATCATGTTAAACAGAAAGTAGTATAGTCATATAAGTTAGTGTTCATTAATTTGTAATAATTATTATCAGTCATTATTATTGCTAATTTTGTATTTAGTTTCTAATAATAGCTGTTGTTAGAAAAATGTTATTTGAACTTTCATGAGGTTATGTTTGCTTGTATAATACCATATCATTTTCATTACATCAACTACATACTGCAGTGGCTTAATCACGCATTTTTATATATAAGTATTAGCTATTTTATCTCTGGTTTTGCTGCGGGCAATCTTACATTGGTGATGCTATTTTATTTTAAGTAGTTATCATTGTTATTTTCCAAATATACAGTGTTTTATCGCGACAATGTAATTTAACATGATTTTAAGTCTGCTTGCGATACCATGTTTATTTTCATGTGATTTCACCAAAATAATACTCTTGTATACATGTACATATTTAAATATCTATGACAGCTAAGGCTGTAAAGACTTACATTTATTTGTCATTAAATATCTGCCTATATCATTACGAACAATGAAATAATATTTTATTTATTTATTTCAAAGCTACATATCAGAGCCCCATGCAACACGAGAATGTTAGATTAATGTCGGTTCAACGTGGCATGTGGACTAAAAATAATCCAGCATTTGGTCAGCGTCTGGTGTTTTCTGTGTTGATCTGATTAGTAGGCCTTATGTATTACGCGCATCTGGTTACAAGCGCAGCAGCAGATCCACAATCTGAAGAAGGAGGAGGCGTGGGGTCTTTGGAGGCTTGACCTTAGAATTTTGGGGTTATATTTAAGCACATTTAAAATGATTACCGTAAAAGTAAGGATGTACGCCTATTGTAGGCGTCCGGATCCGACATTACAATCCACTAGGAAATCAATGTGACTCTTTAAACAGGTGTTAAACTAACATTTAGGATTTTCTAGTCACTAAACATTTTAACTCATGGCTCAGTGTTACGCCAGTGAATCCCATTGCAACTCCTTCTGTCGCAATATTACCACACTAGACATTATCATAAATGTATTTAGCTAGCTCTTTCCGCTTTATTTTAATAAGCTACCTATGTTATGTGTCTACGGCCATTATTATTCTCTCTGGTACCTCCAGGTTACAAGCCTCAGTCGATACGAATGAGCCATGGGGGCCGGCCAACTCACTCACTCACTCACTCACTCACTCACTCACTCACTCACTCACTCACTCACTCACTCACTCACTCACTCACTCACTCACTCACTCACTCACTCACTCACTCACTCACTCACTCACTCACTCACTCACTCACTCACTCACTCACTCACTCACTCACTCACTCACTCACTCACTCACCTACCCACTCACTCACTCGCTCGCTCGCTCGCTCGCGTCAAATCTGCAATGCAAAGATTTACAAAGATTTACAAAGCACACACCTTCCTATGACGTGTTGCACGGTTTCCGCGTTGTGCGTGGCGAACGTGGCCATGACGTCACCAGGGGTTTCCCTCATCTGGCCCAGGAGCAGCTCCGCCACGTCATAATACATCTGTGTGGTGGCCTCGTAAGTGGGGTTCACGGGGCTGGGGTAGCCCTGCTGCTCAGACACCCGTCTTTCCTGCGGCGAGAGAGAAAAAAAAATCCAATTAGATTTGAGGCTGCAGGAGACTCGGTATCACGCTTTCCATTTCCTGTAATCTTATTAGCTGCGGTGTGTTCCCTCAAGACAAAGCGGGGGAGCTTTTCGGTTCTCTGAGAAAGGAATTATGCTTCTAGTGTAAACTGATGATTCATTTACCTATGAGACATATAAAAACATTAAAATACTGTAATTGTCAAAGTAATTTTGATACGTGTGCGACGCGGCGTGTGTCGTTATTGCGTTTATTACACGATTACCAAAATATAGTAGTGACAATAAGACCCGGTCATTGCCTTCGCTAAATAAAATTGCCTTTGCTAAATAAAAAAAAACAAAGATATCATCCATATTATCTTCAAATTGTTGTGAGGTTCGATGGGAATTTGGTTGGCCAATAATTTTAGGGGTAAGAAACGGGAGTTTGAGGTAAGACCCGATTAAATTTTGTTTTATGCAATTTTTTTTCTGAAAAGGGAAGGCCAGGACCCACCTCCCCGATTCCACTCTGGATCCGCCATTGCAGGGAATATTTTGTATAAACCATGGCGACCAAAGGGTTTTTTCAATTTGAAATCATCATACATATTTTAGTAAGCTCTTTCTGCTTCATTTGAATACCTATGTTATGGGTCCACGGCCATTAGAAATATTTTAATTCTTTCAGAGCATAGATCGTCTTTATACGTCTGTATATGACGTCTACAGACATCAGATTCTGACGCATAGAAACGGTCCCCGCGCTGAAAGGGTTTATTCAAGTCAAATCACAGTATTTACATAGGTCTGGCTGCTTGAACCTAATATTGTTGGTGAGAACAAAGCTGTCACGATTACGTTCCTTTTTAACTCGTGTATAAACACGTACAGCAGATAACGGCTCTTACAGACAGGATACGTTGAAATGACGTCGGTTTAACGTTGGTCTCCGACGGTGGGCCAACATTAAACCGACATTAGTTCAATGTCTAATGTCTGCTGCGCTGTAGGTGGTAAAATGGGCACTCGATCAGCAAAAAATGAAAACGTTTCGTCTGAAAATTAAACAAATATGAATAATTTTCACCCGCTTGAAGTTGCGGGTCGCGGTAGCGAGACACAACTTCAAGTAGGTGGTGATTTTATTCAGATAACCCAGCGGGTAAAGGGTGAAAAGTAGAACATCATCCCGGAATGGGACTGAAAAGGTCTTGATATCTGGGTGAATCCTCAGCGCTCAGAATGTGATTATTGATGCCTGTTGTCTAATTAGATGAGGAGAAATTGGCGGTGCCTTCTCTAACGGCCTCGTTTGTAGATTTTTGTCTGTGAATTATAGCCTCGACGCCCGAGAATCTAATATAAATCCCACAAATAAGAAATGCAATAACATCATCACTTCAACTGGGGGTAAAAAATTATCTAATTATTTTACGCACCAGCTCATCATTCAAGTGATTTCTGAGAATAGTTGCTTTCTCGAAATTAAAGGGTCGTATTCGCCACTTTAACCATCTGCCCGCTAAGTTATCTTATTTCAATTTTCGACTTTAGTCGACAGAATCTGACTTCTTTAGACGGCAGATTCTGTCGTCTAAAGTCGATCCCTGCACTGTAAGAATCAACATATTTCTAATGGTCGGAAAGGTATTCAAATGAATCAGAAAGAGCTAACCAAGACATTTGTGATCATTTCAAATGGAAAAAAAACTTTTGGTTTACAAGATTGCATAAACAAATTCAGCGCCTTAGGGTCAAGTACGACTATAGTCGCGATTAGTGCCTAAAGGGTTGAGTCAGATATTAGCCGCTGATTAGAAAATGACGAGCGATGCCTGACACACGGGTTTTCACACTACACATAATTAGATTGATATGTTCCACATAATATCATTATCAGTCGTCAATTCACAACAACATAACATATGGCACTGTGCCAAACAACAGACCCACAACAAACAACAAATGTTCAGTGAAGCCTTGCAGGAGCAAAAACGAACACGCTTACAATACGTGCACATGTAGGCCTACTCCAATACTTACACCGCTAAGCACGACCACAGTCATTTTTAATCTGTTTCATTAGCTAATCTAATCACTGTTATTGGGAATGAAATGAGTGTTTAAATATCAAGAAAGATGGTCTCAAATTAAACAAAGATGAGCGACACACAACTTCATGTGGGTGCAAATTTGAATTATTTATTTTAGCGCTTTACAGGTTAACAGATACGGCTACGACCCTTAATGCTCAGATGACGTAGTACAAGTTTTACAGTCGCACGTAAACGTTGACAGCGTTGACAAGTGCGTCGTGTCGCTTGACGTCGCAGGTTCGACGTCCATCATGCGATTAGAGCCACACCATTTTTGGCTATGCAGAACAGATTTTAATCTCGCTGGGTCGGTGACAATTTCAACGACTATGATTCATTTGTCACTCGCGTTCTGCTCGCCTCTCAAAGTCATAGGATTTGCATTTTTCCCACTTGAAGTTGTGTCTCGCTATACCGCGATCCACAACTTCAAGTGGGTAAAAAATACTGATATGTGTACAATTTCAAGCAAGACATATGCTCATTTCGCTAATCTTATGTTCATTACTCTTAAAATATGTATTTCTTGAAGGACCATTATTTTTTCAGGGCGGGTATTGTCTTTATACCTCAGAATCTGACGTTTACATACGTCAGATCCGTCAGATTCTGACGCATAAAGACGGTCCCAGCGCTGAAAGAGTTAAAGTTTGTACTTGCTGGTTGCATTTCATTGCACAATACGCACTATCTGCTTACTTTACAATTCTGCTCTGCATTTTGGCTTTTCAGAGCAGATATTATTAGATCCTCTACTGTTCTATTTCGATTTATCATGTTTCATGGCACTTAACTAATATGTTAGTTTGATTCAGATGGAATCTCACACCAATTGCCTGGTCCGATTCTAGGAAATAATTATTTTCGATTGAAATTGTATTATCTCTATCCGGATCACGGCTAAGGCCGTACCTGTGGAATGGTGTGATCATTTATTGCTTTAATAATGGATGGCGAGGTAACCGGATTTGTCCGTGTATCCAGATCTCGCAGTCACCACGGTGCGAGGGGGGGGGCACCGGGGGGCCCGGGGACTCAGGCACGAGTGCCAATCTCTGTGGGGGCCCGCGGGGACACCGGCCGGGACAGGAAGTACAAATGGGATCTTTGTGTCAAATTACAGTCAGAGAAAAAATACAATATCGATCGCTCCCTTGCAGGTGGTGTTCGCCCGACGTCGCCCTGGCGCCGGGCCAGCGTCTGCGACGCTGGCCCGGCGACAGGGCGACGTCGGGTGAGGCGGGCTTACCTCGTCCATGTATCCACCCCGGACTATTTTGCCGCCGAAATGGAAGCCTTCGCTCCGCGCAATGCTCAAGTGGCTCAGCAGGATGGTTTTGGTGCGCTGTGGTGAACAAAAATGGGAGTAAATGAGGCAGTGCAGTACAGAATAGATGTTCAAACATTTTCTACTATAAACGTACAGTAAATTGAGATAGTCGACCAAGCAATTAGCTAGAAACCGCAGATAAGCAAACATAACCGGCAAAGTGAACAATTATGCCATCAATTGAAATTCATCAAATATCAGATCAGCAAGAAGGCGTGTAAGCAAATAAAATAATGCATAAAGTTAGAAAAAAACCTAGAACAAATTCTCTACCAAAATATTTTTGTACCACGGTCTTGTATAAGGTCTGGACTAGCCACACAAAATTTGTTTACTCTGGATATGCATAGGAGGATTTTTAGAAAGGTAAAATCCGAAATGGCCGAAGATCTCACAGAAATAACATAGGGAGTGATAGTTAATCGTCAATTTGATTACACAGGTGCTGAATAAAGAATTGGAAGTTGTTTTACAATAAATAAACGTTATAAAAAAATCAAAATGGCCGCCAAATTTTTCATTGACGGAACATTTTTTGTGCCTGTCTATAGTCTTTGTCTCAAATTAAAGTTCATTCCACTTTCCATTTTGTGTTTTTCTAATTTTTTATGTTTCATATAATTTTTGCCATTATTTGAAATTATTTTCATAACCTTTGGCTGTGGCTTTGATAAGTTTATTAGTCTAGTCAGAAAAAATAGGATTCCCGTGCACCCTCGGAAATATACTTCTAATTGGTGCATCCATCTTGGAAAAAAACATAAAAAACGATTAGCTATGTTAACAAGCTGAAATATGTCCCACATGCCATTTTTATGCAAATTTGTGCCGCCATTACCAAAAAATGTATATTGAGTTATAGCTCGGTCAATATCATAGATAATTTACTGATCTTTTAAAAAGTTATCACATCCTCCTTAATAATTATCTCGGACACTGGATAGGTGGTCTTGGCCACTTACAAACTTATGTCAGCCACTGAAGCCACTTTAAAAGTGATCTCAGCCACTTCAAAAAAGATCTTGGCCACCGAAGAAGACACAGCTACTTTAAAAGTTATTGCAGCCACTACAAAAATGATCTTAGCCACTGAAAATGTGATCAAAGACACTTGAAACGTTGTCTCATCCACTACAATTGTGATCTTGGCAACAAAAGAAGTGACCACAACCACTTACAAAGTTATCGCATCCACTATGTAAGTGATCTTAGCCACCGAAGAAGTGATCACGTGCTCCTTAATAATCATCTCAGCCACTACAAAGGTGATCTTGGCTACAAACAAACTGATGTCAGCCATTGAGGCTCATTTAAAAGTTATCTCATCCACTACAAAAGTGATCAAGGACACGGAAGAAGTGACCACAGCCACTTTACAAATTATCTCAGCCACTATGAAAGTTATCTTAGCCACATAAGAAATGATCACATCATCCTTGATAATTATCTCAGCCTCTACAAAGGTGATCTTTGTCACTAACAAACTGATGTCAGCCACTGAATTCACTTTAAAAGTTATCTGAGCCACTACAAAGGTGACCTTGGCCACAAACAAACTGAACTTGGCCACCAAAGATGTCATCACAGCCACTTTGGAAGTTATCACACCCACTAAATAAATGATCTTGACCACTGAAAAAGTAATCACAGCCTCTTTAAAACCTATCTCAGCCACCACAAAGGTGCTCTTGGTCACTAAGAAACTGATGTTAGCCAACAAAGAAATGATCTCGGTCACTACAAAGATTATATTTACTACTGAAGAAGTAATCAGAGCTACTTTAAAGGTTGTCTCATTCACTACAAAAGTGATCTTGGTCACTGTAGAAGTGACCACAGCAACTTTAAAAGTTATCTCAACCATTATATAAGTGATCATAGCCACTGAAAAAGTTATCACATCCTCCTTGAAAATTATCTCAACCACTACAGAGGCGATCTTGTCCACTAACACACTGATGTCAGCATCTTAAAAAGTGATCTCGGTCTACCAAAGTGATCTTAACCACTGAAGACGTGGTCACAGGAACTTTAAAAGTAATCTCAGCCACAAAAAAAAATCTTGGCCACCGAGGAAGTCATCACTAAAGCTATCTCAGCCACTATAAAAGATAATGATTCACTATTGTTGTTATTAGAAGCTAATTCAAAATATGTATTGAACATACAAGCCATATCATTGGGATTGTTGGCGCTTAGACCTCATGACAATTTGTTCTGGTTTTCGATCTACAATAAGACCAGCATCGTTTAGGGGCTTTGCTTCAGTGTTTCAGGCAAGTCAGCAATGAACTGGTTGTGCTTGAACTGCAATAATTTATGTAATTAACTTCTCACTTTTCCAAATAAGGTCCAATTTTTTAAACTTTTCAGCTATTATCCAAGCTTGCTTTTTAGACGTCTCACTTCAGAGTCAAACCAAGGTGGTAAATTCCTGGGGTACATTTGATCTTCTTAATACCACATTTAACGTAACTGTCTACCCACGGCTGATCAAATGTAGGTTAAATTAGCATGCCATGACAAAATATATCTGGCTTCGATATTGTTCATTACCAATTTCGGCCATCTTACATTTTGCTCTGTAAAAAAACTCCTATGACAGTTCAGCGTAAACAAATTGTCAGAAGTTAGCTAAGACCCTATACTAAGCAATGGTAAAATAATTGTTTGGTAAGGAATTTATTTCAGGTTTTGTTGGAAAACTTCCCATGACTATCAACGAGAAAACCACAAAGCACACCAATCATAATTTGATATTACTTAACAGTCAGCCGCTTCTGCTGGTCAGGGACAAAGTAATTAAACAATTATCCAACTTCATTAACAAAATTATTTTTAATAACAAGTTTGAATAACACTAATATTATGAAAACGTGTATCATTGTGGAATAAAGCCAGGTGTGGTAATGAGTCACGACTGTGTCTAACCTAGTTTACAATTGGTTGAAAAATAGGATAAAGGTACTGTAAAGGTACTGTGCTGTGCTGTGCTATGCTGTGCTGTGCTGTGCTGTGCTGTAATGTGCTGTACTGTACTGTACTGTACTGTACTGTACTGTACTGTACTGTACTGTACTGTACTGTACTGTACTGCACTGCACTGCACTGCACTGCACTGCACTGCACTGCACTGCACTGCACTGCACTGCACTGCACTGCACTGCACTGCACTGCACTGCACTGCCCTGCACTGCACTGCACTGCACTGCACTGCACTGCACTGCACTGCACTGCACTGCACTGCACTGCACTGCACTGCACTGCACTGCACTGCACTGCACTGCACTGCACTGCACTGCACTGCACTGCACTGCACTGCACTGCACTGCACTGCACTGCACTGCACTGCACTGCACTGCACTGCACTGCACTGCACTGCACTGCACTGCACTGCACTGCACTGCACTGCACTGCACTGCACTGCACTGCACTGCACTGCACTGCACTGCACTGCACTGCACTGCACTGCACTGCACTGCACTGTACTGTACTGTACTGTACTGTACTGTACTGTTCTGTACTGTACTGTACTGTACTGTACTGTACTGTACTGTACTGTACTGTACTGTACTGTACTGTACTGTACTGTACTGTACTGTACTGTACTGTACTGTACTGTACTGTACTGTACTGTACTGTACTGTACTGTACTGTACTGTACTGTACTGTACTGTACTGTACTGTACTGTACTGTACTGTACTGTACTGTACTGTACTGTACTGTACTGTACTGTACTGTACTGTACTGTACTGTACTGTACTGTACTTGTTATATATCTTAGCCATTCGGCTTTAAAATTTCTGGACAAAAGGAATAGTACAATAAATTATTGATGTTAATATCAGCACCTTAAGGAAGAAATCATATAGTTCCCAAACCTTAACACACTCCACATACATTAGAAAAATCACACTTTCAGTACTTGATTCTTCAAAGACAAACAGCAGTAACTGCCTACTTTCAAAACAGTTACTAGTGTTTGCCTTTGCCTTCCTGTCCTCTCACCCTGAGGTAGCACTGGTAGGTGTTGGTGATGACCACCTTTTCTGTGTTACACAGCCTCATGCAGTCTAGGACCAGACTCTCGATGGCCCACTGCATGGACAGCTGCTCAGCGTCCCAATTGAACCACACTCCAAGCTCCCTGGCACGCTGTAAGGATCAGTAATAAATAAAAAAAACTGAGAAATACAGGTACATATTTTCTAGATACAACAGGCAGAACGAAATTAAAAAAACTTTGGAGACGAGTTCCCAGCTAGGGCGAATTGAATCATAGGGTAAGGTAAGAATTCAAAGCACCGAAAACTCATAAAAGCCCTATTAGTATCCACTTCAAGTATCAGATAATTTGGCTGCTTTGACATAGAGTACATACTTTCTCGAAATAAAATATTAATAATATGAGCTAAATATCAAGCTTGACAGGTCACAATCTTTGTAGTGGAGGGGGTGTTCGGATTGTAAAAAAGCACAAAATTTCACGCACAGCTGGCTTTTCGTATCTGTAATCGAATAAGAGGAACACCTCAATCGATTTTGACCGCCAAATCTACCTGAAATATTTTTTTTCGCAATATGTCGATGTTTCTCCCGGATTTTACAGCTTGTTGTTTGTTTTTTTCATCTTGTAAATATGTCAGAACATTCAAAAATAAATGATTTATAAATAACTGAGCCCAAAACCACCCATCCCCTAGTACGAAAGGACGAGACATGAGAAATTTGTTACAAAACCATTTCGTTTATGATACAAAATTGTAAACCTATACATATTTCCAGCTGATGTTTTCATAATTTACAAATATTTCACAAATATATAAGAACACAACAATGCACTTAAAAAATCGCAATACGAAAGGGGCAGTCAACCAAGTAGAATTCCGTAGTAATGTCAAGCAAGCGCACAGAGCACTTTATGTGCTCTATGGAAGAACTTATTATTATTATTAAACAACTTGCAGAAGTTATCGACACTATGGGAAAGCCTTTCAGGGATCAATGCTGAGATTTATCGACTTGATACAAAAGATGTCATGATAAGGAAGTCTGTGGACTCACTTCAAAGAATTGTAGGTCTTGGGAAGCAGCTATATAATTGATACTTCTGTGCGTGAAAGAATTATCATCGTAAAAAGCTTCTCATAGATACAATAGTAAAACATAAAATAAATATATTTGGCCTTGAATCAAAATTATCTAACAACAAAAAGAACAACCATATTGCTACCCTGAAATTCAATTGTTCCCTCTTTGCAAGGATGTATATATCTTGCCAAGCACAAAATGGGGACTTGGATCATTTTTTCAAACACGAGAACCACTGTAGTCCCCATGCTTTAGTAAACATGGGTGACATGAGAAAAGGCAGTAAATTTGATCTGCTGGTCTGTCTCCAATCATCAAAGCCGTATCAAATTGTCTTGTCAGATGCTTCAAGAGTAGATGCCTAAATATGAGATGGTGCAGCCGTTGTACATATGCTGCTTCCTAAAGATGTCAAGACATTCGATGAATATGCAGTGACTATATTTATGGTTATATCCAAGGAAGGATGAGTCTCAAGAAGGCTACTAGAGAAAAAAGGGGAGTTGGGAGACGCAGAAAAGTGCTTGTTTCTACCCCCCCCCCCCCTTCCCGCAAATTGGCAAGATTTTCTCAAAGTCGGTGAAAATAAAGAAGAGCTATTTGGTATTCTGGCCAGCCATGTTGCCAATGCAGATATACCTCCAAGGAAAATCCTTCTCACAAACCTGCATACTGATGTAGAATGCACCAGTCCGCATAAAAATGTTACTAGATTAAGGCCATGTCTTCAAGAAGAAGCAGATGCAAGAATCATGTTTCACATTGCCGACTGTGTACATGGAGACCTGAAAAAATTGTATTACGAACAATAGACACAGATGTGGTAATTTTAGCAGTGGAAATGTTAGGAAAACTTTTGATTGATGAATTGTGGATAGCATTCGGGACAGGCAAATCATTCAGATACATCGCTGCGCATCTCATTGCAGATAACATCGGAACCAGAACATTACCTATGTTTCATAGCCTGGCTGGATGTGACATTGTGTCGTCTTTTGCTGGAAGAGGGAAAAACATGCCGGGAAGTCTGGCATGCTTAACCTGAATTAACCACTGCGCTTCTGAGACTTTCAGTGGAGTTTCCCATGGATATATTTGATACCATACAGCATTTCGTAGTGATTTTGTATTGTAGAACATCTGAGCTAGGTAGTGTCAATGAAGCAAGAAAACAGTTATTTTATCGTAGCTCTAGAACTATTAAAAAAAACCTTCTGAAGCAGCCCTCCTGCAACATTGCAAGCGTACCACTTATCAGGGCGGACATATCTGTGGAAATGCATTAACCCTTTAACCGCCAAATTATTCAATTTGAATTTACAGCCAGTTGAAGTTGTGTTTGCTGACGCGATCCACAACTTCAAGTGAGTGAAAATTACTCAGATTTGACAAAATGTAGGTCAACTCTTTTCAAATCTTGCTGGTTGATGTCACATTTTATCTTTAACATAAAATGTTGTACTTAATGTGCTAATAAAAAATGAAAACCCGAATATATGCGACACCGGCGGTTAAAGGGTTAACTGCTGGCTATATTTTGCCCGAACTATCTGGCTGGGGATGGTGGAAGACAGATGGTACGTGGTTGCCATTCCGGACAGGTCTTCCAAAGGTATCAAAAGTGACCACAGAACTAGTCTCTTGTAAACGGAAGAAGTCCTGTTCGGGACGCTTCAACTGCAAGAAGAATGAGCTTAAATGTACTGAACTTTGTGTGTGTCAGGGAGGTTGCGTATTTTGAGGCGAGCTGAAATATTTTCATTCACAAATTCATTCAACATGGCTGTCTACTTATACTAGGTGCCTCACTTGATCTATCAAACCAATCAAACAAAGTTACATGTCACTGGATATAATTATTGTAATAAAGGTTACTGATGATATTTCATATTGATGTAAACTATGTAAACTGCTTAAATATGTTATAATAGTAGGGCTGTTAAGCATAACAATTGTGCAAGAAATGAATAAAGCATGAAATTTTCAGTGATGAAGCTTTGCATGTCCGTAAGCAAATTTGGGTACAGAACCACCTTGAGATATGCATCGGATGACCTTGGTTGACCTTTAAAAAAACCTCAAGGTCATATCATAATATGCTTCTTGCTATCGGTCTTATGGTGCATTTGGTCAACCTTATATGCCTATAATGATCATTTTTTTCACATCTAAATGTTTGAGCACATTTATAATTAACCGGCCATGAATTTAAGGTGACCTTGAGATGTCAAGGTCAAATTTTGACACATAAGGTCCATGTTTATCTTATGACCTAACATAATATACATTGCATGTTTGACCCTATACGCAACCATTAGGGGCATGGCGGGGGAGGAATGCGCTAATATTTGGAACAATCGTGCACTTGGTGTCAAGTTTTTTCAAATTTGGCATGGTGTTAGGTATGGGCAGTGTGTTTTCAAAATCCATCCCAAACAAGATGGGCGTGACCTCTGGTGACCTCTAGAGGTCAAATTCAAAATGGATACCAAAACGACCATAAAAACGAAAAAATGTTATATTTCAGCCCGTTTTTGGAAGTAGAATATTATGTGATACCACTTTTCGTATGTTTTGCGACATGATAAATTAGCTTTTGGGGTCATTGTAATGATATAGGTTTTTTGGGGATCAAAGATCACGTCCAAGGTCAAATATGAGTTAAATTACCTACCATATACTATAATTGTAAAAAAACTGTCTTGAAAGAAAGCTTCAGTTTTAAACTTTGGTATGCTGTTAGGTATGGGAAATGTGTATCAAAAATCCACCGCAAAAAAAGGTTGACCTCTGAGTAAAATTCAAAATGGCCGCTATAACGGCCGACAAAAATAATAAATGTATTAAGGTTTCACCACCCTAAATAAGCCGAAATCACGGCAGGTGTATACTAATGATAGAATCATCACACAAAATATTTTCAATGCGGCTGTTTCAACCTCTGTTGAATTAAAACAAATACAAAGAAGTTATATTTCTGTGGATATTTAATAAGTACACGATGTCTCCTTCATCCCGGATATCAGATATAACTGTTTCGGGATAATCTGGCAGGGATACAGTGGGTTAAAGAATGTATGTCTGGTCAGTGAAACAAGGTATGAATTTAGGCCTAAATCGAACTATGGTGACCTTTTTGAACACTAGGGGACCTGGCTCAAAATATGTCTTGGTAGCACCCCCTTATCTGTGTTGATTTTGAAAATGCACAGTCCAAGCTTCATTATGATATGCGGCACTAGATAGGGGGGATGATGTAAAAAGATGTAAAATCGGCCCGTGGAATTAAGGCATTTTACATGTATTTCAATGGGACTGGCATTTGGGGTGGTGAGATCTTAATGCTTGCTATGGTTTTTTTAGGTCAAAGGTAAAAAACAGCAAAAAATCCAAGCGCCGGTATTGATTTTACAACTCGATATATTCAGTTTACAACTCGATAGGTTGAGTTAATAACTCGATATATTGATTTAACAACTCGATATATTGAGCTAACAGCTCGATATATTACAACTCAATATATCGAGAAAACAAACTCAAAATATCGAGTTGTCAACTCAAAATATTGAGTTTATAACTCAATATATCGAGATAAGAGCTCGCTATATACTGAGTGCAAAACTCGATATATCGAGCTGACAACTTTATATATTTAGTTGCCAACTCAATATATCGAGCTATAAACTCAATATATCGAGTTGTCAACTAAAAATATTGAGTTGTAAACTCAATATTTCGATTTATGAAATACATATATAGAGATATGACCTCAACTGAATTTATCGAGCTCTTAACTCAATATATTGAGTTCTTAACTCAATTCATCTAGTTACGAACTCAATATGTTGAGTTATGAATTTGGAGTTGTGAACTCAATATATCGAGTTCAAACTCAATATATCGAGTCGTAATCTCAATATATCGAGTTCTGAACTCAGTATGTCGAGTTTTTACCTCAATATATTGACTTCTTAATTTATTATATCGAGCTGTAAACTCAATATATCGACTTCTTAACTCAATATATAGAATTCTTAACTAATATGTGATATGTTCTAAATATATTGAGCTCTAAACTCAATGTATCCAGTTTTGAACTCAATATATTGTGTTGTAAACTTAATATATCGAGTTGTAAACTCAATATATTGAGTTCTGAAGTCGATATATCGAGATATAAACTCAATATATTGAGTTGTGAAGTCAATATATCGACTTTTTAAGTCGATATATCTAGTTGTAAACTCAATATATCGAGTTCTTAACTAAATATATCGAGTTCTAAACGCAATATATTGAGTTAAGAACTCAATATATAAAGTTTTGAAATCAATATGTCGAGTAGTAAACTCAATATATCGAATCGTAAACTAAATATATCGAGTTCTGAACTCAATATATGGAAATATGAACTCAATATAATGAGTTCTGAACTCGATATATCGAGTTTTGAACTCCCTGTATTGAGTTGTGAACTCAATATATTGATTTGTTAAGTGAATATGTCAAGTTGTAAACTCAATATATCGAGTTCTGAACTCAATATATCGAGATATGATCTCAATATATCGAGTTCTGAACTCAATATATCGAGTTTTGAACTCAATATATTTAGTTGTGAACTCAATATATCGACTTTTTAAGTCAATATGGAATTGTAAGCTCAATATATCGAATTTTAAACTCAATATATCCAGTTTAAAACTCAATGTATCGAGTTTTGGACTCAATATACCGAGTTGTTAACTCAATATATCGACTTTTAAAATCAATATATCGAGTTGTAAACTCAATATATCGAGCTCTTAACTCAATCTATCGTGTTCGAAGGCGCGTGGACACTCAAAAATCACCCAAAACTGGAAGGAATTCTTAAGCGTTGATGAAAACAAGGACACAGACGTTGTTGCATTCGGGACTGCGCACAAATTCAGGTACATTACCGTACACGAAATTGCACAAACTTTGGGACCCCGGAAATCTGCTATGCTGTATGTGTTTCACACGGTCACAGGATGTGGCACTGTCAGTTCATTCAATGGTCGTAGAAAGAAAACTGCGTGGGAGGTTTAGGAGGGTTCTCTTGGGGTTACTGATGCTTTCAGAGAAATTGCACAAACCTCAGACAAAAGCGGCACTGGAGCAGCATGTAAAAAGAGCTAGTCTTCAAAGTCAAGATTGGATCAGAGCAAAACATCTTGATCAAGAACTTTCCAAATCCCAATCCTAGTGACTACGGATGGACCAAAGACATTCATGGTTGGACGCCTTTGTGGACGACACTCCTACAAGCTGCGAAATCATGCTATGAATCAATTCATTGTGGTTGCACCAAAGGCTGTGCTGGATGTTGTAAATGTGTGAAGGTAGGCTTGAAATGTACTGCTCTCTGCGCTTGCTCTGGGGAATGTGAACGATAAGCTAGACTTCTATGCATACCTGGATATATAATACAATCAGAAATACATAATGTGTATTTTTCATACTGTGCATGTATACTGGTGATACTGACATTGATATTGCCAGTGAGTAATACGAAGCATGCATGTTTATTTTTTATAGACATGACCTATGTGCCTGGGCAATTCATCCGATATATTTTTTTGGGCACCAAGCCATAAGCGGCCATTTTCCAAGATGGCCGCCTAAAAAGCTTGTGGGCACGATAACTTATTAACCGTTGGTTCGATTGCATTAGAATTTGTTATTGTTGTTCTCTAGGTATTTTTGATGATCTGACTGGCTTTTGAAATGAATCTATTCAAAACAAAATGGCTGCCGCAGCCATTTTAGAAAAAATTGACATGGTGGTAGTGGGGGTCATTTTTTTAATTATTTATTGATATTGATGGGCATACTGCCAATGGTATTCGTTAACAGGCGCGGTTCCGAATGTTTTACAAAAGGAGTATCCGATTGGAATTTGATTGTCCTACCGCCAAAAAAGATGAATTTAGATGTCAATATACTCATTCAGGTAATGGTGTTTTGAGGCAAGATCCTTGAGGCAAATCCGTTTGAATTTTTTAATGTCAAATGCAGATATTTTTGCATTTTAATGCGAATTTTTTTTAAATATATCTGATTGTATTTTTTTGGAAAAAAAAATTTGTTTTTACCTTCGACCTTGAAGTTGACCTTTTGACCTTGACAATGACCTTGAATTATCCAAACAATAATATGAATAGTTTCTCCAGTCAAAACACATCAAAATGAGGTATTACACTTGTACCTATAATTGTATTTGTGGAAAATCATATTTTTAGCACTTTTGACCTTGAAATTGACCTTTTGACCTTGACCCTGATTTTCACAATGACCTTGGATTATCAAAAAAATTACATAAATGTTTTTTACAATAAAAAACACATCAAAATTAGGTATTACACTTGTAGTTATAATTGTTCCCATGGAAAGTCATATTTTGGCACTTTTGACCTTGAAATTGACCTTTTGACCTTGCAGATGACCTTGAAGTTTTAAAAATAACCAGAAAAAATAGACAGGAATAAATTCTTGAGTTAAAATCACATCGAAAAGAGGTATCACACTTGTTCCTTCCTTTATTTTTCGAAAAATCATATTTTCGGACATATATACGATGACCTTCACTTTGAAGGTCACTCAAGGTCACCAGAGGTCACTGCCGAGGTGGTACCGTACCTGATTGTGACCCCCTGGGCTCAAATATATATCATGCCAAATTTCATGCTTTATTCACAAAATGCACAATTGATCTGACATTATGGGCTTAACAGCCCTACAATAAGCTGTATTAAATCCCTATCAATACATTTTACTTGTTACCATTATCTTCTATGTATTATGCAAATTGAAACTTACCAAACCTTTGTTGTGAAGAAAATTTAGCGACTATTTTGTTAGTTTTTTTTCTGGATTTATCGTAAATAATCATAAAAAATGTATCTTAAGATGTATGGATATTCTCACTGAAAACACACAAATGTAAAAATCGTATTTTTTATTAGAATCTGAAGATGCAATGACAAAATCTACATTTCATGTGCGTCATGTCGGCCATTTTGTAAATATGCAAATTAAGTCAAAATCAGCTGGGTTGTTCCTCTTATCTGATTACAGAGATGAAAAGGCACCCGTGTGTGCTATTTGGTGCTTTTATCACAATCCGAACACTATGGTGCTTTTTTGGACCTTAGCACCTCTACTATTGCAAACTCTGGCTGACATACGACCTCACCTGACGAGTCAGCATCCACCTTAGCGGTCACGTGACATTCATTCACCTTCTGCGATTCCAGTGACTACAGAGCAACACCCAGCTCATGCAGGCTATATTTGTTCATGACTTCAAATTCCCTTGAAATTTTTGGCTAGTTTTAGGTTATGTCACTAATAACCTTTGATTATGATTATTTTTTTTAAATAAAGGCCACACTATAAACTGTTGTTATGCAGCTGTCGGGTTGATCTGTTATTTGATGCCATCACATAAATGACAACATACAGGTGATGTATATATTTTTCAAAACCTAGAGTGCCAAAAAATTATATAATTGTATTTTATGAATAAATTCATCCAACTGTAGCATTTGTATTTATAATGTTTTACCATGTAGAGCATCGTGGAAGCTTTAAGAGCTGCCAGTGGAAGATAGTTCTGGAGACAAATTACCTTGCAACATTCATTTTTTCGATTGTAATTCACAACTGGCGCTTCACTCGCTGTTTAATTCTTCTTAATTCGCCAGGTGATGCTATAATTGGTCAGTACCTCGGGGGTATAGCTTGATACGTTATCCACTCCTTCTGGCAAACAAACTGTAGGCCTATAGTTATCGCCAGGTGGCGTACAGAACAGGGAAATAATCTACCCGAAGTGCATGATGGTCCTCTTCTCAAAATGTGATATGGACACTCGCTGCACCGCATGCCCGCAGTCAGACTGATAATTTGTGGTATGATTACTTTAGAAATTATTAGGGATAGTACATACTGCTTTGCATAGTACTTGTAAAGTAAGCAGATGCTGCCTTTTGGTTTTTGCACAGCAGCGTACCACCTTCACCGTTATACGTCGTGGAAAGGTTTCGATACATTCGTATCACAAAATGTAGCATTTATCCCAAAGGTAACCCACTGGCCACACAACGTTGCTACGACGTCAATAACGTTGATTCAACGTTGTAGCAACGTCGTGTGTCCAGTGGGAAGCGCTAAGCACGACTACAATAGTTTTTATTCTGTTTATTTAATAAGAAATGAGTGCTTAGACAATAGAATTAGCAAATATTTGGTCTGGAATTAAACAAGTAGGAGTGATTCTCGCCCACCAGAAGTTCTTGGGTTGCGGTAGTGAGACATACGAAGACCCAGAGGGGACATAGGAAGAAAAAAAAATAATGGCAATATCCCGTACGTACGCGATAATGATCCCGTACGTACGCAATCATTATCCCGTACGTACGCAATAATGATCCCGTACGTACGTAATCATTATCTCGTACGTACGCAATGTATCCCGTACGTACGCAATCATTATCCCGTACGTACGCAATAATGATCCCGTACGTACGCAATCATTATCCCGTACGTACGCAATCATTATCCCGTACGTACGCAATCATTATCCCGTACGTACGCAATCATGATCTCGTACGTACGCAATCATTATCTTGTACGTACGCAATCATTATTCCGTACGTACGCAATCATTTTTCCGTACGTATACGCAATGATAAAATACGGCCGGGCGACTCTACGTTTCCCGCACTACCCCCCCCCCCTCCCCCCCCAAACAAATCCGCTGACACCGGCCGGTGTAATAGTTTCAGATTACCCCTCTGTTCAGGTTACCCTCGGGGGTAATCTTAAACTAGTTTCAGGTTACCCCCGGGGGTAATCTGAAACTAGTTTCAAGTTACCCCCTATAGTTTAAATTACCCCCTCAATTTTACCGGCCAACTTTCAATGATAACAATAAATTATATTTCATATTTTCATCACATGGCATTGGGACATTTATTAGAGACACTTTAATCTTTATAAGTATAACTCTTTGATCTCGCGGGCAACTAACGAAAAAATATATGATAACAAGAGCATAAAACCCTTTAATCTTTATGTCAACTAACGAGAAAAATTGTTAGCGCGAGGTCTGGAAACACTTTAATCTTCATATAACCCTTTGACTCCTATGGAAACTAACGTAAAAATTGTTTGTGCGAAGTTTTGAAACACCACCTTGCCCCATCAGGTCTGACAGTCAGACAACCGGTAGCAGACAACTGGATAGATGAAGATGTGAAACACTTAAATCTCCGTGTAAAAATTTGATTTCTATGGCAACTAGCGAAAAAAACTTATTAGCACGATGTCTGGAAACCAGTATGTTGTGACTTGAAATTTGTGCTGCAAGATATGTGACAGACAGTATCTGTTAGCATAGGCCTAATACATGTATTCAACTTCTGTAGCGCACTTCTGTATAGGATAAAGCCCGAGGCCTTTTTCACAGCTAATAATGTAGAGCTCGGAGGATTTTAACTGACTTAAAACACATCTGACCATAATGAAGATCCCTCATAGCTCGGCCACACCTGATTTATTATAATACCATATGTCTACCATGATAATTGGTCTGCACTTGGTAAACAATATCTCTCCATTCCCGGCTTAGAATGTAGTGGTCGGACAAAGAAAATAATGTAGTGGTGTGTTTTAATTATGGCAAGCCGTGTGTGACATAAATCCCACATCTTACGAGTACCCGGTGATGAAACTCTGGCCATGAACCCAGCTCACCACATTAAACGTTTACTAAACTGTATACAGCTGATACCAAATTACACTCGATCTACTTTAAGTAGTATGTCTACGATTGACCATATATATACATCTATATGCCTGAACTATATGTCTGTTCGGGCGTTATACCATGCTCATCAAGTGACCACGATATTATTTATACTGTTTTCAAACATCCCAATAAATCTAAGTAATTTCCATACTTGATTTTAAAACATTCGACATCATGGAATATAACAAAGATTTAACATGTTTAATGGACTTATTTAAAATTGTATACATAAATTTACACTACAGCTTGATCGCCTGGTATCAAAGGGTTCCTAGTTATTATATGCATTATCGGGCTATGCTATGTACCTCGCGCAGATGCAGGTGCGACACCAGGTGCGACAAAGCACAAAACATTACGCTGTGGAGCAAAAATAGAGCTTCGAAAATGTGATATGGCTTTTTCACACCCATCTCTGTGATGAGGACGGGGGCCCTAGGGTAGTGGTTAGCACCGCTGCCTTTCACGCCAGAGTTCGGAGTTCGGTTCCCGGTCTCGGCGGTTTCAAAGAAACAAAAATGTTTCTTCCCCATCCACGTGTGAAAGTCAGTAATGTGGGGAGCCTCTGTGACCGAGAGGTAGCGTGCTCGGCCTCAGACCGCCAGGGCTCGAATTTCGAATCCTGTGTCTGGAGGACAGTGTCATCTCATTCATCTCACTATCCTCAGGAGGTTCTCCTGGCCCAGTTTAGCCTAAATGTGCACACAGGTGGCCTAAAGCCCGATTCATTTCATTTTCTCTGTGTTGAAACATAATGAAAGCGAGCAAGAAATTAATTTAGCAAAAAGTGATAAGTTTTCTTCACACCGTTCTCTGTGAATAAGCCTTAAGTGTTGTATTGCATTAACCTTTTCGGACCTACAGTCACAAGGACAGGAAAGTATGTAAATAAATATTACTGGGAATACACTTCACAGCAAATAAACTGCTGCAGTTACTTATTCAGCCAATGATTTGCAAATGTTTGGCCAACGTATGAGTAATTCGGCAACCACCAAACAATTTGAAACAAACTCTCGTGTTTTCACGCGGACGTTGAGAGAAACTACGAGATGTTTTAGCCAATCACGTTATTTATGCAGTGATTGACACGTGATTGGACGGGGCAATTGGGAAACTACCAATCAAATCCTATAGTTGATAATTCTGACGTCACAGTAGATTAATATTCATGAACCTCCTCCCTAGAGCGTAACAGGGGCATCAGATGACCCGATATATCTGCCCTACTATGAGTTAATATTGGGCCAACGTTGCCAACATTTGAAAAAACATCGAGCCAGTCAGCGTTGTACCTCAGTGTACTGCTTTTTGAAACTGGCCTATATATCAGAGAAGAGTCACCAGTTTATAATATCATCATATGGACCCAATTATCATTGAACTCCGGACTCTAACCAATCAGACGCGTCATTCAGTCACGTTACCTACTGAGGAAATGTGGGGTGGGCGTGGTTTGGAGTAGAAACGAATACCAGTGTAAAGTCTGAAAAAATACCCGCCCCCAGATTATACCCGGGTAGATTGTGAGCGCCCCAGAATCTACGCCGGGATAGATCCTGAACTATACCCCCGGGGTAGATTATGGTGGCTCCCAGAATCTACCCCTCCCTCCCAGGATCTACCCCCTTTTATTGTGATCATGTGAAGTGTATTTGGCTCCCAGAATCTACCCCACCCTCCCAGAATATACCCCCTTTTTCAACAACTATATGCGACCCTCCCAGAATATACCCCTCCCTCCCAGAATATACCCCCTTTCCAACAAATGTATGTGCGACCCTACCCTCCCAGAATCTCCCCCCCCCCCCCCTAGAACATATCTCCTTTTCAACAACTATAATATTATGCGACCCTCCCAGAATCTACCCCTCCCTCCCAGAATCTACCCCCCTTTTCAATCAATTTATGTGTGCGACAACAACTATATGCGACCCTCCCACCCCTCCCCCCAGAATATACCCGTTTTTCAACAACTGTATCCGACCTTCCCAGAATCTACCCCTCCCTCCCAGAATATAGGCCTACCCCCCTTTTCAGCAAATGTATATGTGCGACCCTCCCAGAATCTACCCCTCCCTCCAAGAATATACCCCCCTTTTCAACAACTATATGCGACCCTCCCAGAATCTACCCCTCCTTTCCAGAATATATCCCCTTTTCAACAAATGTATGTGCGACCCTCGCAGAATCTACCCCCCTCCCAGAATATACCCCCCGTTTCAACAACTACATGCGACTCTCCCAGAATCTACCCCTCCCTCCCAGAATATACCCCCTTTTCAACAACTATAATATTATGCGACCCTCCCAGAATCTACCCCTCCCTCCCAGAATCTACCCACCTTTTCAACCAATTTATGTGTGCGACCCTCCCTGTCTGTGACGTCCACTGCCCCTGTCTGTTACGTCGTAGCTTATACCCATTGTCTCTGCAGGTTGGTTTAGATACCCCTCTCCATAATAATGGTAAAAATGACGTTTACACAACGTTGTATAAATGCTGCAGGGCTAAACGGCGTCTAGACATTAGACGAACAACTACGCCTTCATTTGAACTACTACAAGCAAGAACAAATGATATTGAACTAGAAAACAAAACCCAGTAATTAAGAGTTGTTGACCCAATATTGTGTCAATGTTGAGCCATCGTCGCAGACAGTGGACCAACAATCAAACAACATTGTTTCAATTTATGTTGTTTGCTGGGAAAAACAGGAGATATCATGTATAATAATAATTATATCATGACCCAACAAACACGGGACGTTGAGCCAATACAGCATTACTTAATGTTGGCCCATGGCTTAGTGCACTGCCCCAACATTAAAACAACATTAGCTCAACATTTCGTGTTTGCTGGGGATCACCTTGTGAAAGTATTGTAGACATATATTTATTATTTTAAATAATTGGACATTTTTAATTAATTTTAATTAATTAGTAATTATTCCTTTGTATAAACTTATTGCCCTGCCGAAATCTCGGCTACACGTAGCCCAGACACCTTCTCAGCTGCACGTAGCCGAGACACATACGCGTAGCCGAGATCTCGGCTACGTGTAGCCGAGATACCTTATGCGTAGCCAAATCAAGGATATTAAACTAATTATGATTTTAGGCCTATAACATAAACCGATAAATGCGTACGTATCATATAATGATTGCGTACGTACGGGATAATGATTGCGTACGTACGGGATAATGATTGCGTACGTACGGGATAATGATTACGTACGTACAAGATCATGATTGCGTACGTACGGGATCATTATTGCGTACGTACGGGATACATTGCGTACGTACGAGATCACGATAGCGTACGTACGGGATCATTATTGCGTACGTACGGGATCATTATCGCGTACGTACGGGATAATGATTGCGTACGTACGGGATCATTATCGCGTACGTACGGGATACATTGCGTACGTACGAGATCATGATAGCGTACGTACGGGATCATTATTGCGTACGTACGGGATCATTATCGCGTACGTACGGGATAATGATTGCGTACGTACGGGATCATTATCGCGTACGTACGGGATATTGCCATTATATTTTTTTCTTTCTATGTCCCCTCTGGGTCTTCGTAGAGACACAACTTCAAGTGGGTGAACATTTCAACAAAATAACATCGCGGATTTATTTATTTATTTATTTTCAATAACACACATTGTCATGTGTCCGTATCCGTAACTGATCAGTAGGTTTCACGATCGCTACGTTATACGGATCTGATCCTCTTAATTCAAATAATAACCATGTATTTCACCTCTCATGGCAGAGACAGTGGTGAGCTTACAGGCGAAAAGGTGCCTAGGTGTCACGGAAGGGGAGAAGGCAATTTCTGAAAATGTAAAAATTTATTTTCAAACAAACCACAGAATCGCCCTATTAAAAATCAGTTCTTCTAGAATTTAAAAACATCAGAAAATCCTTACTAAGATACGGATAGATCCGTAGAATGGGCTAGCCTGGGAAACCCTTGCAGCAAGGAGGAGTCCTTGTTTACAGTTTCTCACCTGTCCAACTGTTTTCATCCTTGTCCACGATTGTACAGCGTGCGCCATTTCCTCGTCCGTGAAATCCGGGGACGTGCCCTGAACGTACAATTATCAGTAAATATAAAAATTTGCTTATTTATTATTAATGGTTGATACCACTTTTAATCAAATGTTATTTACTTGACATTTATTCACAGCCCTTGCATGATATCAAGGAGGTACTGTGGATTATTTTTTTTTAAATTTATATATTATATTGAAAACAAATTTTGTTTCAATAACTAAATTATAAATGACGAATCATCTAAGCATTGAAAATATTGAAAACATGCAGATTTTACTTATTAAATAACTAAGTTATAAATGACGAATAATTAAAACATTGAAAAAAGTCCAGCAGATACAAGACATTGACCCTGTGCTGTGTCAATGCTGGGCCACAGTCTGCGACGCTGGCCCGGTATTCACACAACACAGAGTGAACCCCTTGTGTTTTCTGGGGGTCCTAACCTTTTGAAACCCATGTCTCACGGCTTGTTTCTGGAATGTGAGAAGGAAGGCAACATTCGTCAGCAGAGATTCAACACTGCGTCCAAATGTTGATAAAGACAAAAAATATGCAAGTTACAAACTGTAAAACAGAAATCAGGTGGAATAAATGTACTGTTTCTTTAAGTTAGTGATCGCAATCAGTGACATAACTAAAATTAGAACGTTGGAAACATTATAATATATCATAAGTTATAAAGGTATTGAATTTTTTTTTTTTTCAAATATGCACACTCCAGACTCCGATAATTTTGTGGGATAAACCGCGGGCAAATGTACTTCCATGCAGCATGGTTACAATAAGTTTTTTGCATTTACATGTTCCTGTGCACAAAATAATGTTTTTGCCATACTTGCAGCGCATGGTGCCACAACCTTTGAAACACTGGCACGAAATTATCTCCATGCAAGCTTTTGGAACAGGGACAATTGTCATCAAGATTGATGAAAGCTTGCCATCAGTGATGCTCCATCCAAAAGTATTTGCATGTGGAAGCTGTGGGTCTAACATTCGCACATTTCCACACCGTACTTAGGTAATAAGTTCTCTTTATATGTTGTTCTAAGGCATCACTAGTTAGTGGTAATGATTCAGGGCTGCTTAGTTTTCCAAAGAGTAACAATCATGCCTCATTGGTCGTACATACAATGTCACCCACATTGTACAACCTGCATACAAACCCAGCATCTTTTATCTTTTGATCAGTAAGTTGTCCTTTTCCGAGACCATATGACAACTTGTAGTAAACTTAAATGCTGACCATGCAGACTTTTCGGTGTGACCGCTGGGGCCTTGTATACATGGCAGACATGCAGTCATTGCCCGAGTCTGTCTTGCAGGAAATCAGGGAAGGTAACTTTGTTGCCAAGAGAGGTGACTCCATATTCAACCAGGTGTCGCCAGACCAGAGTCAAGAATGGTTGAATGGTACTGGGAAATATGGTGGTGGCATAGTTGGCATAACAAAGACACCTTCAGCTCCTAGTCGCTGGGCCTTGTCGTACAATTTGAGGTCACACACATCGCTGCTGAGACCAGGGCTATGTTTCACACGAAACACAGTGCCAGTAATACAGGGTATAGTGAGAATGGGATACGTAGGAAGCAGAAAGATAATGATCACGAGGATGCTCTGCTTCACAGCTTTCTGAAATTTAATCTGTTTCATGGGGAAGCAGCAACTTTGAATCTTTGAATTGGTACTCCAGCAGCACCTCCTATTAGAAGTATCAGGCTGGAGGGGGGAAAGGGCTGGTGGACTAGCTTAGTCAACCAGTTGACTCTTGAACGCTGCCACAGTTTTTGATTCTATGGCAGCTGCCGGAAGAGAATTCCAATCAGGGATAGTTCGATGCCAAAAAGAATTTTGTCCCAGTGTGGTGTTAGCTCTAAGATGTTTATAGGCCTGATTGTGCCCACCACGTGTTCTTCTGTCCGCTGGGATTAAACGGTCATTGATAGGAATTTCGACTAGCTCATTTAAAAATTTTACCATGCTTACAAGTCAAGAATTTTTACGTCTTGTTTTCAAGTCAGTCCAGCCCAGGTTCTGAATGAGAGATGTCACACTGGCTGTTTGTCTATGATTTTGGTTGACAAATCTTGCTGCTGATCTTTAATTTTTTTCTAATTTATCAATATCTTTTTGTCTAAAGTGGTCCCAAACTGCTGAAGAGCATTCCAAGGATGATCTGACCATGGAGAAATAGGCAGTCTACCTTAGTTTAGGGGGACATGCCTTCAGGTTCCTCCGCAGGAAGAAAGGAATTTGCTTTACTTGTAATTTTGTTAATGTGTGCCTCCCATTCCAGGGTCTCGCTAAGGCAAACACCAAGATATGGTGTTGATGAGACGTTCGCTACTGTTTCGCCTTTAAGGATGTACTCAAATTCCTTTTTTTTTATTTCGGCCTGGACACCTTCAGGATCGAGCATTTCGAGGGGTTGAAACACATCCTCCATCGATCTGCCCAGTCCTGTAACGCAGATAGGTCTCTCTGCAGCTGCTCGTGATCTGCTCGACATTTTATCGGGCGATACAGGAGGCAGTCATCTGCAAAGAGATGAACCTGCGAGGAGACCGTGGAAGGGAGGTCATTAATATAGGTCAAAAAGAGTAGGGTCCGAGAACAGTACCCTGGGGCACACCAGACCTCACGCGAGCTGATTCTGAAGAGCTGCCATCAACTACTACTTTTTGGGTTCTATCAGTCAGAAAATTTTCAATCCAATTAAGTGTTGTTCCCCGAATTCCATAGTGGTCAAGTTTGCGCAAGAGGCGTTGCTGGGGGACAACTTCAAAGGTCTTACTAAAATCCAAGACAACAACATCTGTTTGTGTCTTGCTTTCAAAAAATTCAATAAATTCATCATTTGTAATCAAAAGCTGGCTTTCGCATGAGTGTTTTGATCGAAAGCCATGCTGTACAGGTGTTAACATTTTGTTTTCCGAAAAATGGGACATAATTTGTTTACAAATGATGTGTTCGAGTAATTTGGCACAAACACATGTGTAGTTTGCCGGAGAGTGTCGATCCCCTTTTTTGAAGACTGGGGCAACATTAGCCTCTACCCAGTCATCTGGTAATTTGCCTGTCTGTAGAGATTGGTCGAAAATGATTTTAAGAAAAGGAGATATTTTGTTGGCAGCATTCTTCAGAATCAAGTTCGGGAGCTCGTCCGGTCCGGATGCCTTTCCGCCGTTTAAACCCTCAAGTAATTTAGTTATACCTTGAACAGTAATTTTGAATTTAGGCAATTCAGTATTGGGTGGTCCTGGTAATTTAGGTATATTCATGGCGTCTTCCGAGGTAAAAACTGAGCAAAATTGGTTGTTTAGTATTTCGGCCTCACGTCTGCTATCTGATTGCAGCTGGCCGTTTTCCCTCAAGGGAGAGACACCATTTCCATCCTGACGTTTAGATTTAATGTAACGCCAGAGTGGTTTTAAATTTTTTTGTTCTAAAGATTCAGAAAGTTTGTTTTTCACAAAAGACCACCTGGCAGACCTGATGGTTTATTTGTGATAAGGAGGTCCAAAATATTTCCTTCTCTAGTTGATTCTTTATGAATTTGGGCCAAGGCATGTGTATCTAGCCTTGACAAAAGCAGCTGGCATTGTGATTTGTTTGCTGCTTTAGGATTTACTATCCCATTGTCCCAGTCAATACCAGGCAGGTTGAAATAACCTCCCAGGACAATGGTCTGATTTGAATTTTTTGGCATTATGTCTAAAGATTTCACAAGTTCTTCTGAAGTACTAATTTTGGAGTCAGGAGGTCTATAAAAACACCCGAGGGTTAAGGATTCTGATGCCGATATCTGAACTTTAGCCCATAAAATTTCACAGTTGGTTTCTTAATCAGGTAGGGTCATGTCAAAATGTTTTCTGACAGCTATAAAGACTCCTCCTCCTCGGGCTCTCGAATTTCGATCTTTACGCAAAACTTGGTATTCAGGAGGGAAAATTTCACTGGTAGTGGTATCCTTGTCAAGCCAAGATTCAGTGCCGAGGATACAATCAGGTTGGTAGTAATTTAGGGATGCTAAAAATGTTGCTACTTTCTCCTTTAGATTTTAGCAATTTAATAATAAAGTACGCCAGTTTCGTTGACGGTTTTTAGGCCTAAAGGGGGAATTAGACTACTGTGCTGTGTGGGAGCGAAATCTGAATTCGGTGAATTGACGTTCTCAGAGCCACTAAAATTTAGATTGTCAAATTTATTTGTGCTTTCAATTTCAAACGAATGGAATAAATTTCGATCAAAATTTGGATGATTGCATCGACATAATATCCACGAGACGTTTGTTGTGGAATATGCCAGGAAGGTGAAAGATCCCATGTCGACGGAATCTTTGTGAAACCACATATCACAACTATCACAGCAAATTCCACGCTTCTCCATGTGACCGGGTCTTCGCAATAGCCACACGGGAAGATCGATGACAAATTTAGGCTTCCAGATATGGGAGGACCTGGATTTAGTTCAACCTGGCCAGAAAGTAAAATTAAAATAAGGCTGAACCAAAATCTAATTTAGGTGGGCTAGGCTGACTTGATCCAAGACTAGGACATAGCCTGAAAATAGGTTTTACCCCACGGAAGTTGCGAAAATTGAGAAAAACATGAACATGTATTGTCGGGTGGCCGAAATCAAGTACTGGTGATGTAAAAAAGAATATCATGTTCCCTGTACAGAGTGTAATCATGAAGAAAGGGGATTTCGTGAGGGTAATTTACACCTCTAATGTCCTCTGACTCAATTCGAGTGAGGACTAAACTGGTTGCAAACACAACCAGAAAATGTTCAATGCCGGTGGTGCTGTTTAGATATTGAGCCGCCATTTTGTTTTTGGTGTCTTGTGATCACACGGTGTACAGTTCAAAATGAGCCAGCGAAAATCGTATCAATAAAAGACCAGCAATTTACAGCTTTAGGATCGAAAAATAATCTAATTTGTTAATTTATAGCTTCTACGCAGGTTCGATAATTTAAATTAAACAAGGGAGCAACGGTCAA
This sequence comes from Flabesymbios commensalis, assembly GCA_964017125.1. NCBI lineage: Eukaryota > Metazoa > Annelida > Polychaeta > Terebellida > Flabelligeridae > Flabesymbios > Flabesymbios commensalis. The sequence goes on from OZ024905.1 coordinate 80,531,602, forward strand.
GTGGTTCTAAATAGTGAGAAAGGATAAATGTGATGAGTCAACCGGGAAATGTCTGATCTTATCGAGCCTCGCTTCTGTTCAACCATGTCCTCCAGAATATTGGCACAAAGGATTTGGTAACCACCCAAATACAAGATTCCCTACTGCGGGCAAAAAGCAAAGGCCAGGCTCAATTGACACAATTAGTGAGCAAACAGCGAATAATGCGACAACAAGGATCACAGCAAACTGTTCAGCAGTTCTACGCTCCAATAAAACGAAACAGTCCTGCTACATTCAAGTCCCTATATGAACTCCCCATGAAGAGCAGGGAAATGGGGAAGATACCATCCGCATAATCTTACATGCGATAAATGTTGATGTGGACACACTGATTGTTTCGGTGAGAGACACTGACATCCTGTTGCTGTTGTTATCATATTCAGCTCTGATAACATGTAAGGACATTTGATACAGCAAAGAAAAGGAAGTATATTCCAATAAGAACCTTAGCTAGCTAAATGCCTTCAGGATCTCTTCCATCACTTCTCCCTTCCCATGCAATTACAGGATGAGACTCAACTTCATTCATCAGTGGTTAAACCAGAAAGTCTGCATGGTCAGCATTTACAGTTTACTACAGGTTGCTATGTGATCTTGAAAAGGGACAACTTACTGATCAATAAATACAAGATGCTGAGAAGTTTGTATGCAGGTTGTACAATGTGAGTGACATTGTCTGTACGACCAATAAGGCACGATTGTTACTGTTTAGAAAACTAAGCAGCCGTAAATCATTACCACCAACTAGTGATGCCTTGGAACAACATATAAAAATAACTCGTTACAAGGTTCCTGCGAGTCTATTCTCCTTAAAAATATAAAGTTTTAATGACCTTTTCACTTCGAATTTAATGACTTTTTACTGACAAAAACAAAACAAACTAATACTTCTGTATACCTGTTTGCCGTATTTTAAGCGCAAGATAACAGTTAGACCTGGACGCATACCGCATGTACCTTCTGACAATAATGATAGGTGACACTGACTTCAATACTAGCAGAAAACCAGTAGTATTTGCTTGGACAGGCTGGCTGATGAACATATACATGTATATAGTCCATCTAATGGCTAATTTTCTCATTTTTAATGACTTATAATGACTAGCAGACAAATTTATTGACCTTTTTATGACTTTTAGTCCTATTTTTTAATTTAATGACTATTAATGACTTTTAATGACCCGAGGAAACCCTGCATTACCAAAGTAAGGTGTGGAAATGCGCGAATGTCACAGTCCCACAGCTTCCACATGAAGATACATTGGAATGGAGCATCACTGATGGCAAGCTTTCACCAATTTTGATGACAATTGACCCTGTTCCAAAAGCTTGCATGGAGATAATTCCGTGTCAGTGCTGAAAGGTTGTGGCACCATGCGCTGCAAGTATCGCAAAAAACATGCTTGTGTGCGCAGGAAGTAAATGCAAAATTCGTGATGACTTAGTAACATGTATCAACAAAAGCAATGACTAGCGTACTTAGTATAATATTAATCATGGGTGATATTGGTGCAGGGAAAACAAATTGAACTTTGTCACAATTTATTCAGTCACAGAAATGCAGAATATTGTTTTGTTATTATATTCACTTGATATCAAACTCAAAACAAATGGTCCATAAATAACCGTTGCATTGCAAATAAATAATTATTTCTGCTAAGAATATTGTTGAAGCTTGTTTTGTTAAAAATTACCGATCATTTATAAGTTGGAAGGTGATCGAAGAAATGTACTTAGACATCTAGCTGAGTACTTGACATATGCATCTAATATGCATCTAAAACCCAAAACAAGTTATTTGCTAGACATATAAAATGATGGTATGTAAATATTCAATCAATGATTTGGAGGGACATTAAGCTGACTAGTGAACTATTTGTAATTATTACTTAGATAGCAAGCTAAATACCATCAAAGAAATTGAAGAACATCTGTCTATCACAATTTGGGGTACGATAGGTAAAATTAAATTTTCGTGTATGGCCGCCATCTCGAATTTTCAAACTTAAGTATACAATTTAATACTACCCATCATTACAAACATGAATAGTATCATTAATTGCACTCTGGAAGTCAAAATACACAAGTAGAACAAAACATAATTCTTCTAAGTGGATAATTAAAACTGATATTATTGTGATTTTCATTTTTGCAGATGGCGGCCATTTTGAATTGCCATTTTCAGGCATAACACATCATAATACAGCTGGGTAACGTCATTTTTCGGATTCAGGAGTTAAATTTACATAAAAATGGATATGTCACTTTCTTTTACTAATGCTCGATTATCTGAATACGGGCCTAGACTTTGTAGGCCCTCTAGCAATACATTGTGATTGCGTCGCAGGATATGCCTCACCGCAACGACGTTCTATGACTCCTGGATGAGCCACGACTACGACTTAACATGTTCAGTCTTGACGACAGCTTCCGACAAAACGTAAATCGACAAAATCGTAGTCGTGGGAGTGGCCACACCACACCGATTGTTGAAGATTACCATCGCGTCTTAAGCAATCGGGGATAGTCTATGCGGTGTGTGAGAGCCTAAAGCGACGACACCCTATACTCACCTGGGTTCTGAACCATCTACAACATGAAACAGGTTGTGGTCAGCGAGACTGGACGCGTGCTCCTTGACCAGTTGCAGCAGATCCTGAGTTTTCTGACCGCTCCCCTCCTGCAGGCCTGCCCTCACGGTGGTCACCGTCCTCAAGATGTGGTCATTCATCTTTTTCTAAAATTGACAGAGATTATTAATCATCAAAGGGTGCAAAACTGTTTTATTTCGATTGTTAATTTTATTTGTATTTCACTTGTTGCTCATCTCAACATTGATTCGAAGTTGAAGCCCAATACAGATTAAATGCTAGAAGCTTAGCGAACAGTTTTTTTCATTTTATTTCGACTATTACTTTGATTTATATTTTAGTTCTGAAACGCTAGATCCCACCTGGCCACTGGGCTCAACATTGATTCAAAGTTGAAGGCCGATATTGTTTGAATGTTGGAGCCTGGTATTCGTTCAACACTGAAGCCCGACATTCATTCAAAGCTCACAGCCAGGAAAACAAAGAGCTTAGGCAAGCTGTCCCAATGCTGTTTCAAAGCAGGGCTATCGTCTACAATGCTGACTGAGCATTGAAACAACATTGCATTGGCTGGGACACGTGTGATTGTGATGTTTTAATACATACTTCAGCAACTTTACATGTTTTTTAGTGCTCTACTTGTATTTATTTGAAAGGTGTCTACGCTTTCCATAGTGTCTTTTTTGGTACTATTTATAATAATATGCAGCTATTTTATCTCTGTTTTTGGTGCGGGAAACATTATGTTTTATATAGTAGGCCTTCGTATAATAAAATTATCCTTCACATATTTTAACATATTTTAACATAAATTCAAAAGTATATAAAAGTTCATCATGGATGTCAAACGTAGTAAGGGTGCTGGTCACCTGTAGCCTATTTGACATCCTAATGTACACAATTTTATTTACAATTGCATATTTGCATATTATATATATTTGTGTATATAAAACCTCAAAAATAAATAAATAAATAAATGCAGTAATTTCTGTGCAGTCCTGGGACTGACTGATTGACTCACAATTACGTGTGCGTGCGCGATCGCCGTTACCTTCCCCGATGCTTTACATCTGTGGTCGGTGTACTCTAAAACAGCAATTACACCAGAAATATTATTAGTGTGAAGCAGTTTCTGTGCGATTCAAAACAATTAAAACAAAATCTATTTGAATGATAAAAATACATTTTAAAAGTCCACTGAAATATAAAGATACATTATTTTGTCTGTTTTCTTTTAACATCACGTGTTTGAAAACATAGTGTTTGTCAGTATAGCTCAGTTATCGATTTATTTTGGTGTTATTTCTGAAGCGTAGCGTAGCCCACTTCTGGTGCAATATTGGAACATGATATTGGTTAAGTGCTTGAAGTCAGCATTGGTTCAAAATCAAGTACTTGATGAAATGATATCTATTAGAACACGTTTCATAATTTCGGGGACATTTAGTTTATTTTTATATTTGTGTGAAAACGCAGATACTGGGTTAATAATAATATGCTTAATTAGCAGTATACGGGGTTAATAGTATCAGTGATTGTTGCAGTACGTACGTGAGCTGTCTGCGGCTACTTCCAAACTGGCAAGTATTTTTTCATAGTTATATTTCTGCACCTCTTCTTGATCTTCCAGTGACGCCGTCTTCCCCAATGTACTGAAAGATACGTATATTAGCAGAACAGTGGTAAAATAAAATTACCATCAGTATAACAGCGGATGGCATGATAATAAAGCACCGAAGTGGTTAAAAAAAGATTTGAGAATTATTACAATGATTTATTTCATGATGATGGTGAAATTGGTGATGCGCTTGCACGCGGTGATCGACTTAAAATGTCAGAATCTGACGTCTATAAAACATGATTTTATACGCTTGAAACATATAATCATATTTAACACGAAATCATGACGACGACGACGATAATGATGTTGACGACGACGACGACGACGATAATACCAAGGTCCTACCCGCCAGCTTCACCATGCACCTCATTAGCAGTGAAGGCGAAGAAAGGAGTCATCCCTCTGGAGGAGTAATTCTGGGCAGTGTTCATCAGTTCCTGCTGTGTGTCACCCACCATGAACTGACCAAACACCGTCTTCCTCATCATCCATGTCCACAGACGCCTGCCAAGTAAGGCACGACTCCAACGTAGTAACTGTGCAAAGGAAGAATGTGCAGCATGAGGAAGCATGGACATATAGATGTAATATATTTTATATTGTAAGATGTAATTTTCATGTCGACTGCTGGTCTGAAAAACTATCCATTAATATTTCTTATTTTGCATTGGAGCATACAACATCAAATCCAGCGATGCTATATCTAGTTTATGTGAATTCTACTTCAACAATTCAAATACAAATGTGGGCAAGTACTACTATACCACAAAAAGACAAACAGCAGTACCTTTTGAGTAAGTAGTTTGGCGGCCATTCTGAATTTTGAAAAAAATTGTCGGTTATTTTGATTCTCGACAATTTTTTGAACATTTTTTCGCAGCCATTTTGATTTTTTTCTCTCATTCCGGATTTTAGCTTTTTTTCTACGATCCTGAAATGGTGTACTGTGTACTACTAAGCTCAGCAAACATGAGACGTTGACACAATGTTTGATTATTTTGGCCCACCATCTACGACGCTGACCAACATTAACCCAACATTAGGGGAATACTCACATTGTTCTGGTTCTTGAGTATTATATCGTAGGCACACATGCCGAACACCAGCGACGCCCGTACCAGCTCCGGCGTGGTGTGGCCGCCGTAGGCTTTCTTGGAGTTCAGAAAGTCCACGTCGCCGCTGTCTCCTGTAGCCGAATCAACCTGGTTGGAATAGCAGCGGAGAAGAGGAACTCCTCTCATCCCTTGTCTGAATCTGGGGGGCTTTGCTGCGTGGATGCTCCGATGAAGTTCACTTTTGTACCACCAGCTGGCGATGCTGTCTCGAGGAATGTGTCCGCCGCGGGACAGCCCGCGCAGTAACATGGTGCTGAGGTGTAAAAGACTGATGACAGCGCAGTTTAGAATGAACTTAAATTAAATACATGTATTCGAAAACTTATATCATGATTGGCTTAAAGTGTGTATGGTCTAGGCGCCGGGCGGATTAATCCGCAGAATTATCTTATTTAATTTTTAACCACTTACAGTTGTGTCTCGTTATAGCGACCCACTACTTCAAGTGGGTGAAAATTACTCATATTAGTTAAATTTGGGAAATTTTGCAAACATTGATGTTTAAACACACATTTCGTCCCCGCTAACAGTGATTTGTTTAAATCAAACGGATTAAAAACGACTTCAGTCTTGATTGGCGATGGGTTAATTATCGCAGAAAGAACGGCATATAGGTAGATTAATTTTCATTTCCAGATGACAATTGCGTCATATGAATGAAAGATACACCTATCGTCAAGAAAAAAGATCTAGTAAAATGCACCTTTAAAAAGATCTTTATTATATCTAGTGAATTTTATTTAGTATTTCATATGGGAAGAAACAGTTTCTAAGCATTTTATAGGGTCTCTCACACTGAAGAGGATAACTTCCATCACCCTTCTTTGTGTTTTTTTTATGAGTCTAGCAGGCTCGGTCAGTCATCCCAATGTAATAATCACAACGATAATAACAATATAATATAAAAATAATACATCCTAAAACCCAAACCCAAAACGCTCATATATAGTCCTATATGTACACTGCTGTCAAAAGCCAAAAGGCAGTATCTGCCCACTTTACAAGTAAGCATTATTATACTGCCTTATGGGTTTACATAGCAATGCACATGGTGCAGGTGGGTCATAATGTTAATTGATCTGCGCTGTGTGCATAAAGTCGAACAATACAAGGTGATGTTATGATTAGGAAATTGTTCTACTTCCAATTGTTCATCGACGTTGATACAATAGTCTTTTCCACATTACCGTATATCTCGTACGATACGCAATCAATCCATACACAGCGCAAACGTATAGGCCTACTGTCGTGCAAAACCAAAACTCATTTACTGCTTACTTATAGAAACGTATAAATAATACTTATAAATGAGCAGTAAGTCTACTGCCTTTTAGTTTTGCAGATCAGTATACTGAAACTGTAATGGAAGTGTTCTCTCATTGTCTCTTGAGTTACCATGGTTGTAAATAATATCGTCCCCTTAGTACTAAGAGGTCGTATGCCACCCTTTAATACCAAGGTGGTGATATTATTATATACGATTTCGCTAAACAAATAGTTGTATGTCGTCCCACAGTGATCAAATTGTCGTATCTCCTACTCACCTGAGTGTTACATACGACAATTAGGCTACTGGAGGTCGACACGCCGATACGATTTATGTAGATTTACCGCTTATGCAGCTGATCACGACTATTATCGTTTTTATTATGTTTATTAGTCGACAGAATTGCTGCTATTGGGAATGAAATGTGCGTCTAAACATGAAGATTTGCAACTATTTGTCTCAAATTAAACAAATATGAGTAATTGAAGTTGTGGATCGCGGTAGCGAGACACAACCTCAAGTGGCCGAAAATTTAAATACAATAACTTAGCAAGATAATAGTTAATTAGACGCCCAGTTTTTTTTAATTAAGAATATTTTCAATCCACCGAAACATGACTCCGTCCTTTGGCATAGCCCGAGACAGAAGAAATCACTGAGGGCAATTATTCAGGTAGAAAACTAGTTATTTTTAAGTCTGACATAATTATGACAAAAATATTTTTTTGTCAAAAATGGCATACGCTTAGACATTTCGAGTAAAATTAACAAACTACATAATTTTTTATACATTTATTATAATATAAAACAAACTCTCAAATCTCGCAACCACCAACAAAGATATTAAATAACGTTCTCATCTTAATGGAATGTCCAAATCTTTTTTGCCCAGAAGAAAAAAGTAGGCCTAATTACTGAAGTCCTTGTTAATCTAGGATGACATTAGTGGTGTTATTATTCATGTTGCATAAAATAGAAATGCAGAACAATTTATTTATTCATTTTAATTAACAACCCTTGTATTCGTTAGCATTATAATGAATATTCTATTGTTATATAAAATCACAGAGAAAATAAAAAATGTCCCGTGAGGGTACGAGGCCCCAGCTTCAACGTACACTCTGAACACAAACGGATTTATTCCATATAGTGATATAGAAAAAAAGGTTACACATACATATCATGCATATGTATGTGAAACCTTTCTCTATATCACTATATGGAAAATAACATTTTGTGTTAGGAGTGTAGCATCGTTACAAGATGATTACAAAGTAATAATTGTGCTAGTTGGTTTCTACAATATATTTAGACGAAGTTAAAGGGACCCCTTGGGATGAGACATTTTCAATGTTGTCAATTTTGAAAATTTAACTCATATGAAGCTATATAGCCTACTCATCTGAACTAAAAATACAAAAAAGGCAAAAAACAGTTTTAAAGCACAGAAAAAGAGTGAAATAGTTATATTTCCAGTTCGTATATTGCCATGTAAACAAAACAAGTCAGCAATATACAGCACTTCACAAGACATATTCCCACGTCTTGGCTGAGGAGATGAAAGCAATCGCCGCTAATTGGTGTCTGATTGGTGTCTCATAGTCAGGACATGAGGTGATACATGTGCAACACTGATTGTCTGCCCAACGCTGGGCCGACGGCATCAACATGTGGCCCAGTGCTGTAGGAACATTCAATCGACCTTCTGCATGTGTTTAGGTATACAAAAAATTTGTTTGGGTTTTAAGCGGTTTCATAGAGATATTTTTTTAAATCTGAAAACTCTGAAAAAAATAAAATCATGATCTGGGGGATACACTACTTCACTACAAAACTAAAAACGAAAATTGATGTCATCCCAAGGGGCTGCTTTAACGAATTTTTAAAATTCTTACCTTGCGGAGAATATGAAGCTAGACCATGCTGACCGTAGAGAAAATTGTATGTGTTATCTGTCGTCTAAGTCCTTCTATATTGTGATTGATGTACTGATTAGTCCAGAGCACTGGGTCAACTGTAACTGCAATATTTAACCAGTTAAGTGCGCCAGTCATCACTAGATTTGCAGCGCTCGTCAGTGCAGTTTGGGAGATATGTATTTTTTTCTAATCCCGATATTACGTTTGATAGTTACGCAATGAGAAAATATAAATCGTAAAATAATGGTAAGATAATGGAAACATAATGAGCATTTCACAACGTATTGTGCACAAAGTAAACTATTTTAAAAACGAATTTGGACCCTAGGGGGTCAGTATTCTATGGACTTCAACCAATATATATGTTTGCGAAGTATATTGGCAGCAGAGCTACACTGCCGTGCAAAGCCAAAAGGCAGTAACTGCCTACTTTTTAAGTAAGCAGTTACTGTATTTTGACTTTGCACGACAGAGCAGATGTCTTACGTAAGCTGACACTTGGGCTTGAGTCACATGGTAATGACGTCTCAACATTAGTCCAGCATTGGACCAATGTCGCGTGTCGAGAAATCTCAGCTGCAAACTCCATCTTAAAAAATAAGTGCACTAACTAAACTAACTTTTGAAATAGGGTCAGGTGGCAATAAATGTTTTCTATAGCGCCCCTACAGTTGCTTTAAGTCAATATTTAATTATCACATCAACGTCTGAACAACTTCCTTGACATTGTTTGAAAAATGATATAGCGCTCTGTGCCATGTGGATTAAAATGACGTACCACACGTAGCAATTAAATATAACCTTTTGATTCCTGGGGGAAGATGTGGAATATGTAAGTCATATCCAAATAAAATAAACCCTTACACCGCTGAAATATTATTGTATAAACCATGCAGACCAAAAGGTTTTTTAATTTAATTTATTTTTTTCATCATCAATGTCTTAGTTAGCTTTTTCTGCTTCATTTGAATATCTATAAATTTAAATTATGTTATGGGTCTACGGCCATTATATTTGTTTTAATTCTTTTAGTGCGAGGACAGTCTCTGCGTTGAAACAATTAAAAAAAAGTAGGGGGACCGTCTTAAGACGTCAGAAGGTGACGTCTCAAGAAGGCTCCGCGCTAAAGGCCTATTCATTCATTCCGTCATTCATTTATTTATTCAATCTTCATTCATTCATTCATTCATTCATTCATTCATTCATTCATTCTTTCATCCATTCATCCATTTATTCATTTATTCATTCATTCATTTATTTATTCATCCATTCATTTATTCAAGGAGCCTGTATTCTTTGACGCATTCATTTATTTAATCATTCATTCATTTTTTGTTTGTACCCTCACAACGAAAAAATATAGTTCAGTATATTCAACTATTTCCTTGAATTTTAACTATTTTCTGATCCATTGAATTGTGTAATTTATGGTTACTCTGATTCTCAAAGTGCATAGCAATTTTGTACTTTAGAAGGCACATGATGTTAAGCCAGTCTAATGTCTGATCCAGATAGACTTAATTATGCGATTGGTATACTGCTCTGCGACGCTGGACCAGCATTAAAACAGCATTGGCTAAACTTCTTGTGTTTACTGGGATATAAACTGCCCTGCCGTGCAAAGCCAAAAGGCAGTAACAGCTTACTAAAAAAGGAAGTAGTCACTGCTTTTTGGGCTTGTAGAGCAGTACTTCAGTTTTAATGTTGGTCCACCGTTTGCGACGCTGGCTCAGCAACAAAGCAACATTGAAACGCAGATCCAGCGCTGGTTGAAACTGCGACACTGGCCCAACATTAAACCAACGCAGGGTCCCTGCCCAGCAAACACAAAACATTTGTATATCTTTTGTACAACGTCACAACAGACGTGTGAGATCACGGTGGGCAGTCAACTCGGCAAAATGATGTCCGTCAGATTGAGATGTGGGCATTTCACACAGAGATTAGCGCTCTCTGGATTTGATTTGAGACATTACCATGGCGTGACGCGTCGCCACGTCCTGGCGTCGATCCCGACGCAGGCACGGAGGCGTCCCGCGGAATGCCCGCTTCCTTGTCGTCCACAAGGATCAACCAGACGTATGACGGGTGGACGGGATCGGGGGCTGTTCCAGGATCTGAGGGCTGCCTACGGGGGTCACAGGACAGGTGAAGTGCTCCGCGCCGCTCTGGTGTTCTCTCTCTGCTCCTATGATAAACTGGTGGACAACCAAACCAAGGTTAGTACTCTGCTCTGAAAAGCCAAAAGGCAGTAACTGCTTCCGTGAAAAAGAAACAGCTGCTAGCTTTTGCCTTTTGCACGGTGAACAACAGTAACTGAATAATTTCTAAGGAAGCAGTTACTGATTAGTACTTTTAAACAATCATATAACAGAATCTTGAACTGGTGGGTTTCTTTTTTAAAAACACCATGTTTTGTTATTTTATTCAATTGTGCCAGTTGGGCTTGCTATTATTATATATTTATAATATTTTTGGACGACCAACATATAATATAACTTGTGGTTAATTTATCGATGACTGGAATTACCAAGCAGCGTTTCTAGCTGATAATTCACAATAACCAGAAGTTAAAAAAAATATAAATACAAACGTAATATATAAAGGCTACTTTTGATTATTATTATATTGTAATGCTTTGCAAAATGCAAAGTCAAAAGGCACTAACTGCTTACTTTATAAGTGGATAGTTACTGCTTTGTTTAGCTTTACATGTCAGTGTAGTATATTATCAGATTATTATCTTTACAAAGATATTTACAACTTCCCAGCAAACGCGAGACTTTAACCGATGTTGGTTTAATGTTGGCTCACCGTCTACGACGTTGGCCCAACATTAAAACAACATTGGCTCAACGTCTCGTGTTTGCTGAGAGGCACTCTCTGTGGCGTAGAGACATCCTCACTTGAACTAAGGACACTGCGCACTCACGTGAGCTGAAACAAAGACAAGATAAAACATACATTGTTCTACATAAAGTCAGGCTGGGCTTTCTGTCCAACTCAAACTGATCAGATACTTATTAATAAACATGACAAAATACAACACAGACAGATGCCACACACATATCTGATTGTGTTCCCGATCATTAGGTTGTTTAGCTCAAAAATCAAACAAGGCTATGACACAAATGGGACCAAGTATGATATTGTACCATACTGTCTTGCAAAGCCAATAGACAGCTATGTCGAAAATAGGGTCAACCCTCCACCCTCCACAACATAAATTATTCCTTTACCAAAAGTCTCATAAATTATCATAGAACAACAAGTCACATAGATTCGGAGTAGTGGGAGAGTGCCTAATTTGCAAAATGGCCGCCATAAAAATTGACTGAGTCTAATTTTGGCGATATCTAAGCTAATAATCAATGAAAAATCGTGATTTTTGTTTCTAACCTTATGTACTTTATTGAACATCCTGGACATCCCATTTACACCACAAATTAAAATATTTGATATAACGGATGTGAAATCACCTTAAATTTCACGAATTTTGATTTTGTAACATGACCATAATATTATTATGCCTAACTTGATTAATAATGACCAGAACATTTCATAATAAACATGTTATTGACTGTGTATCAGTGGTTAAAGTTTCGAAAGTCATCAGGGGGCCACCATCTAATTACGGGGGGGGGGGGGGGCGTCAGTTTTTGTCACGGACAAATTATTTATTTCAACCAAGCTAGGCGGCGCGCATCTTCATCTATCCACTTGTCTGCTACCGGCAGACTGGTAGTCTGACGGTCAGACCCGATAGGGCAAGGTAGGCGGCGCGCCAAACATTTCTAATTTTATTACATGTTTATATAGAACAGTTCTTGATGTACATTATTTATTTCACACAGAGTGGCTCCTTAACGAAAACATTAGAATGAACCTGTTGACACATACAGTAGAGCTAAAATATATAAGATAAGCGGTATTTGTAAACCACATTTTATGCACCCCTTTTCCACACCCTCCCTCCCTCTACAAAATATAGTATGTCGAGGGTTGTGTGTGAAAAGGGGATACCTTTTGATCATATCAAACAAATAATGCCACATTAAAACAGTGCGATTATAGTCGGATTCACATTAACCGTGGTGAATGATTTTCGCCGAATTAAAAGTTATTCAATTTAACGTGTAGTAAATAAATCAAAATGTCACCCTGTATAAACCCATTAGCTTTGTCTCAGAATTTCATTACATGTCAAATGGTCTAACTTTTGAAATACTTATCCAGACTGCATGAAATTTTCAGCGTAGTCGCGCCATGAATGAAAACTACTGTGTGTAAAATCTCATGACAATTGGTTCAGAATTGACTGGGGTACATGTATCCGCGAAATGTATTCACCCTGGTTGATGAATTTTCATCTCCTGGTGTTTATGAAACATATTAAGATATATTATAAAAGATGTAACCGCAGCGTGATAAACTGTTTAATGGTTGCACAATGAACATGTTATCGTAATACTATCAGACTTAGATATTGTTATGTTTCTCAAATATTGAATTATATATGTTTGGGTTACTAAGACTAGATCAACTGTGTAGACGAACAGTTATAAGCAAATATCAGCCGTATAGTTATAAATTAAACCAAGCTAAATAATATGCATAGTTATATGTGTCCCCTTTTTATAACGTAGCATGTAATTATTTACACATACTATGAACAATATCAACTTTGGATATAAAAATAACCTCTTAATAGCTGTACCAAAACATTAACAGTAATATAGCACATGCCAGCCATAGCTAAATAATGATATCCTATAAACACACATACATGTACTTCCATACAGTTATGGAAGTAGCGAATCTAGTCTTCCATTTATATCTGATCTTGAGGAGATCCGTTGGAGCTGGATCTTTATCTGTTATGATGGTCAAGCATCTCACCAGGTCGACCTTTCTTCACCTTGTCTAAGATATAATTTGTGGATTTAGCATGGAAGCATACCAATAAGTGGGTTTGTGTCATCGCCAACCACGACTGTTGGGCTTGGTGTTTTCTTGAAGCCGCTATGGCAGTTTGTACCATTAACACATCTCTTTGTTAAACATGTTAGAAATGATCACAGAGTCTGAAACTTGTACAGTTGCACCTACATATGATACTAGCGATAATTTATTGGTGTTTCATAGTGGTTGTTGACATACTTTACATTATGTTTGTATGTGTCTTCATATGCGATTCCTTTACACAAAGAGATTCTATGAAGTAAGGTACCTCTATCTAATATAATTATATGGATTGCTAATTATGGGTAGGCATGTGCATCAGCTAGGCTAGATTTATTAGTCTTTCTGGGAGTAAACTTACTATTATAGGGTTGAGGGATAGCTAGTATAAATTTAGCTCGTACTGAAATATATTGTTAGGTTATCAGCACCCTGTCCTGCAGCTACAAGTTTCCATAGGCATAGTGAGTCTCTTTCTTTAGGCAAAATATGAGCTTTATCACATGAACATAGAATGAAAAAAAAAAGCTGGCAATGTCTCCCCTACCAGCCAGAGTTGGGAGCAACCATACGGGACGCAGCGATTCATTCATGCCACTTCGTCTCGTCAAACCATCTGTAGTTTTGAGGTTTCACATCAACGCTCAATGATTAAGTCAGTCGACAAGTCAGCTCAGAACCTGACATTTCTTCTGAAATATGGTGGCCATCATAGTGATGGGTGATCAAAATACGTGAAATTTTACGCAATTCCGCATTCGTCATATACGATAATCCCTTTAATTTTGTCAAGAGTCGGTCCCAGATGCTTAATGGTGTGCTCATCCGATTCCTTGACCCCAAAAACATATGGCTAGACACCAAAATCATGATTTTATATTGATTATTAGCCGATATATCGCCAAATTAAAACTTAGTCCATTATTTTGGCGGCCATTTTGGATTTATGCAAATTAGGCACACTTCCACTACTGCGATTCTTGGAGACTTTTAATATGTTTTTCTATGACATTTTCTGAGACTGTTGGTGAAGGAATAATTCCTGTTGCAATTAGTGGTGGGTCATTTCATAGTTTGTCTGGACTTATAAGCAGATACTGCCTTTGGGCTCTGCAGTGTAGCATACTACCAATTGATGATTGCCTCAGCCTGTCACATAAAAAGATCTGCCAATCACCGCCGTCATTAAGTTGTTATTTGAAATAGGGGGTAAACTACCATACTTGAGCCCCTTAAACCACAACACAGTTCCTATTACATATCGTTATTATCATCATTGTACAATACTAGCTGTTTACAATATATAATAACACATTATTTGAATTACATTTGCAATAGATTTTAGTCAATGAAATTATTGGGCAATTGAATGTCTATGATTTAAAAAATCGTACGGTGGCAGCCGTGCTACAGATCCAGATGCACTGACTCCGTCCGTTGTCCATCGCCAAAACATTTTCTCGTCTACTGTTCTTCAAGGCCAAAAAGGCAGTGTACCACGGCTTGAATTCACTTTGTTTTTTTGCAGGCTTCTAAGAAATATAAAATGATAAAAATACAAGAATTCGAATTATTCATACATCAATTAGCGTACAATATTAGATGTCAAACACAAATTATTAATTAATTATGCACACCTATTAATGATTGTATGCAATATGTATATATCACAATTATTGAAGAAAAACCGTGATAAAAAGTGATATGAAATGCTACTAACATTACACACAACATGTTTTAACACATTGACTTAACAAATGTGTTTAAGATATATTTATCTCAAAAGCTATCAATAAGCAATTAATGATACATAATATACTATCAAATTGATTACCTGTCAGTGGGTCCAATTTGTTTTCAGCCTGAACTTCTCAACATACATCTTCATTGATTCGCACGCATGTCACTCGATTTATAAGTCATACGTTTTTCATGTGTCTGTATCCGTACGTAAGATCGATTGATTGATTGATTGATTGATTGATTGATTGATTGATTGATTGATTGATTGATTGATTGATTGATTGATTGATTGATTGATTGATTGATTGATTGATTGATTGATTGATTGATTGATTGATTGATTGATTGATTGGGTGAGTGAGTGAGTGAGTGAGTGAGTGAGTGAGTGAGTGAGTGAGTGAGTGAGTGAGTGAGTGAGTGAGTGGGTGGGTGGGTGGATGGGTGAGTGAGTGAGTGGGTGGGTGAGTGAGTGAGTGAGTGAGTGAGTGAGTGAGTGAGTGAGTGAGTGAGTGAGTGAGTGAGTGAGTGAGTGAGTGAGTGAGTGAGTGAGTGAGTGAGTGAGTGAGTGAGTGAGTGAGTGAGTGAGTGAGTGAGTGAGTGAGTGAGTGAGTGAGTGAGTGAGTGAGTGAGTGAGTGAGTGAGTGAGTGAGTGAGTGAGTGAGTGAGTGAGTGAGTGAGTGAGTGAGTGAGTGAGTGAGTGAGTGAGTGAGTGAGTGAGTGAGTGAGTGAGTGAGTGAGTGAGTGAGTGAGTGAGTGAGTGAGTGAGTGAGTGAGTGAGTGAGTGAGTGAGTGAGTGAGTGAGTGAGTGGGACACGGAATTAAATGAGACAAGCTCCCAACAGGACGTTATCTAAAATCAGTGAACTGACAATAAAAGTCGCCTCGTTTAGAAAAAAAATATCCCACTTCACTTGATCTACAGTCCTAGTGGGAATAAATGATCTAGGGAAGCAGGATGGAAAAATGTTTTTTTTCTTTATTTTTTTCTTTATTTTTCACCTCCCACTTTCAATTCAATTCGTGTAAAGTGTGTCCCGCTTGACTCCTGTGTGTACTTACATGTGATCAAACTAGAATTTAAAAGTGCCGTAATAATTATTATTAGTTAGACATATAAAGGAGGTGGACTATTATAGATTTATAGATTGGTGGTGAACACAATTGACTTGATGTTTTAGGTATAGGGGAGACCAGGGCTGACTGGGACACTATTATCTTTTGTCGCATTTTATCGCATTTTATCACTACATAAGCCGTATAGTTTCATCTCAATAAATTGATATTAATGGTAAATTAGGGATGTCGCAATAATTGATATTTGGCCTTGGCCCGTATACGGGGCAGACTGGAACACATTTTCTTCTTAAATATGTTGCAACTCTGCATAGTTTTGGAAAAATGTCCCGCAAACACAAAACACGACGTTGGGTCAACATTGTATAAATTTTATACGAATGTTTTGTGTTTGCTGGGGTGGTATTAAACCGATCTACTCAGCTTTTTGTTTTTTGAATAACATAAATGTGGGAACTTACATTTCACTTGTAATGTCTTTTCCACTTCAACATAGATTGAAGGCGTGGATTCAAAATAGAATTTGCAAGTTACAATAACACCGTTATCATTTTTTTCGGGTCTGTAAGGTGCCCACTGAAAAAAAACAAATATTTCTAAATCAAATAATATAAGTGAATTGTTCTATACAGTTAATATGATACCTGGCAAACAATTTTTTTCTCTGCTATGCAATAGCATAAATGGATAGCATGCTACTCGACGGATTTAAATATTTTGACGACTATAAGTCGACTATAATTATGTAACTTTCCACACTCTTTTAAACAATGAAAATAGTGTTACTTAAGAATGCCCTCTATTCCACTGATTGGGCGTGATTACTCATTTGGTTTAACTGATGAGGTAGCGGGTTTAATCCCTGCTGGGCCAGATTGTTAGATAATGTGCATCAAACTCGTTCGAAAAGAGTAGTGCAATAATCTAGACTGCGTGCTTCCACCTGCCGCAATATAACGTAAGCCCACTGAAAGCAACGAAATGTAATATTTAATCACTCACTCACCAGAGCAGGTGATACTTAATGAGCGCAAAATACTATTTAAATTCTCACCCACTCGAAGTTTTGTCTCGCTACCGCGACCCACAACTTCAAGTGGGGGAAGATTTTTTATATTTGTTTAATTTGAGACTAATATTGAGATTCAATATTGTGGGGAGCCTCCGTGACCGAGAGGAAGAGTGCTGGGGCTCAGACCGCCAGGGCTCGAATTTCAAATTCTGTCTCTGGAGGGCAGTGTCATCTCATTCATCTTACCAACCTCAGGAGGTTTCCTGGCCGAGTTTAGCCTACATTTGCACAAAAGTGGCCTAAAACTCCATTCATTTCATTTCATTTATTTGAGACCAAAGATTTGCAAGTCTTGATTCCTGAAGACCCCTTTCGTTCCGAATATCAGTGATTTTACTGACTAATAAACAGAATAAAAGCGACTATAGTCGCGTTCAGCGGGTCAAGGGTTGACAGTTATTTGCAGTATAGTAAGACTCTGGGAAGCCAAAAGGTAGTATCTGCTTACTTGTGAATTAAGCAGATACTACCTTTTGGCTTTACACACCAGTATACACAAGGATACTACATAAATACCTTCAAAAATACATACATAGCTTCAATTGACAAAAATTATTACTATCTATGGAAAATAGACAATTTTCAAATTGTAAAAAATCTATGGTAGAGTATCCCCCACAAACTATTTGATCAATTTCAGTGGTATTTTATTCTGATTGAAACCTGATTAAAATATATACGGTCCCAGCTGCAGCATAAGGGTTAACCCTTTAACCGCCGGTGCCGAATTTATTCGTTTTTTTACTTAATTATTACCACATTCAGGACCGCCTTTTAAACATGTTAAAGCCATTACGTGACATCAATCAACATGATTTCAAAAGAGTTGATCTCCATTTTGACAAATCTGCATAATTTGCACTCACTTGAAGTTGTGGATCGCGTCAGCGAGACACACCTTTAAGGGGGTGAAAATTCCATTTGAAAAATTTGGCGGTTAAAGGGTTGAGCTGCTTGGAAAAATATAAAGAAACGAATATTGATCTAGCATGACCACTTGATAAGTTGATTTTTCCTCGGGTCCCCTATCTTTTATCGTTCCTTCTTGTGGCCGTAAGTCGACACCTGTCATCAGGATTTCCATTGCAGGCTCATCATCAATGTCCAGATCAGTCAAGAGAGATGACAAACAATGTGCTTTACATGAGATATTAGTCGACACAGAATTTACACCCGAATCCTTATGAAATATGTATACATTATCTTGATTGTGTCACGTCACGACCACAAAAAAACGCCGACCGAAATAAATGAAATGAATCGGGCTTTAGGCCACCTTTGTGCACATATAGGCTAAACTGGGCCAGGAGAACCTCCTGAGGATGGTGAGATGATTGAAATGACACTGTCCTCCAGACACAGGATTCGAAATTCGAACCCTGGCGGTCTGAGGCCGAGCACGCTACCTCTCGGTCACGGAGGCTCCCCACAATACTAACTTTCACACGTGGATGGGGAAGAAACATTTTTGTTTCTTTCAAACCGCCGAGACCGGGAACCGAACCCCGGACTCTGGCGTGAAAGGCAGCGGTGCTAACCACTACCCTAGGGCCCCCGCCCACGCCGACCGAGCGGCACATCACCAATGGGTGTAAAGGCATGATAATGACCGATATTTCCTTGCAAAATTTAATTTATACCATGATCTCAAATAAATATATCCCTTGAAGACATTGAACCAATGCTAGTTTACTGTTGGCCCACCTTCTGCGACGCTGGCCCAAAATTAAACCGACATTGGTTTAATGTCTCGTGTTTGTTGGATATTCTGCCGTGCAAGAGCAAACACCAACACTTACCCAACACAATAAGCTCTGTACCACTAGGGTTTCCATCGCCACCCAATAGATAACAGTTATATCTCCCACCATATGTGAAATCCACATTCTTTATTATCAAATTAGTTCCAACTAAACCATATTCGTCTTCGTCATATTGAAAACTGGGAGAAATTATCAGATTGTCTGGCTTTATCCACAGGTAAAGATCCCCTGTGTCCTGAGGCGAGCATGTAACTGTAGCATCTTCTCCTTTCTTGACAACAATAATTGAAATAACACCATCTACAAGCACAACATAAAAATGTTTGACTTATCTAGGTGATATAGATTAGTATGAGTCATGCGTCATTTGTTTAACCCTTCAAGTCTCCACGATGCATTAAAGCATCATTTTAAATCCCTGTAAACAGACTTAATTTTGCAACAACTAAGGGTTTTATAATGATAATTCCCATGAGACTGGTTTACCAATTCATGGCAATTTTCTTTAATTTTTAAACAATATCATCTTCATCCACTACAAGTCGAAAATTGCGATAACAATTCGCGGCTTGTAGTGGATGAAGATGACAATGGTAAATTCAGGCTTGAAAGGGTTAAAGTTTGATGTCATATCGGACAATTAGAAATGAATTTCACAGTACAGATAATAAAAAAACTACTTCTGACGGCTATTCTGAAGTCGATACTCGCACTGGAATGAGTACAATATTTATAATCGCCGTAGACCCATAACAATGATAACATAGTTACTCAAATAAAGCGGAAGATGCATTTATGGTGATTTCAAATTAAAAAACACACCTAATTTGGTCTCATGGATTATATAAAAATATGTCAGCGTTTTAAGGGGTAATCACTGTTGTCCACCTCTGGATACACGACATTGGAGAATAATAGGATAATATTCTCATATAATTCTCTTAATGTCTCTTTAGAATGTTTGCTATTATATACGGTAGTCATCCAAATTGCCGTTAAACCTATCAAAAATCATGTTTTGTCTGCCACAAAGTCGGTTACCATGCAAGTTAATGCTGTGGCAGAGGCACACAGTGAGCCACCGTGGTTTAGTCCGGTAGAATACTATGTAAGGGAGTATTATTGCTGTTTTAACTCAACATTATTTTGTGACACATTTGCACATCGCGCATTTTCCAGAAGTGCGGAAACGCCAAAAATAATGCAAGTTATAACAAAATTGTTTTTGTTTTCACAAATTAATAAATACGATTACATACATGTCACATTTTTGAGAAAATTAATCTGTTCAATTTTTTT
The DNA here is from genome assembly GCA_964017125.1 of Flabesymbios commensalis. NCBI lineage: Eukaryota > Metazoa > Annelida > Polychaeta > Terebellida > Flabelligeridae > Flabesymbios > Flabesymbios commensalis. Next base: position 80,552,070 of record OZ024905.1, read on the forward strand.
CAATTTCTTACAATCATCGAGTCGATCAACGAGTGCATGCTCGGTCCGCGCCAGTCACTATCTCCACTCCAATATGTCGGAAAGTGTGGTCTCAGACAATCTTGAAATTCCGTCATTTATGACCATTTACCTCTATTGCTCTGAGTCGCAATCATTTTGAAATGTGGCTGTTAAGCCATTTTGGCAGAGTAATTTTCAAATCACTGCCTAGGATGATCTATAACCTTGCTTAGTATGTTACTTACGCAAATTAGCAGTCAGATAGTGAGTATGGGTAATGGGTGTTGAAGTGTCAGTAGCAGTATAATAATATCTCACTGGGCACACGACGTTATTGCAGTGACGTTGATTCAACGTCGCAATAACATCGTGTGTCGATGGGGATGTCCCCAAAAGTTATTTCCAGGGGTGCAAATTCAACTAAAGGTTTCACTAGCCCAGAGCGAAATCCAACTAACCCTTACCATATTTTACTATGTATTTGTAAGAGAAATCCAGTAGCCCTTACAATATTACACTAGCCTCGTGTTACCGGGCTAGTGCGAATTTGTATTCCTGATTTTAGATCATTACTCAAAGGAATTTGAAGTGATAAGGGCAATTTGAGTGAAAAGTTTGACCAGGTTTGTGTCTGGTCTCCTCTTTGAATCAGACGCGGGATGCACCTCTTCATCCTCATTTGTAGCATCCTCTTCCAGAATCAAATTACAGACACTAGTAGACTATAATATAGTTTAATATGACTGTATAGACTAGTTTACCATTTTTATTGGGTTCAGATCACCCTTGCTACCTTCTTCATCTGTATGTATAATTCAATTTTTTTCACTATGGTTATATAGTAGTGATTATTGAGTGAATGTATTGTAAATTTAGGAGGAACAGGGAGAACTGGGGCAATAAGTAGCGTTAGGCACTTCTCCACTTACGATTCCAGTCATTCCTAATCAACTGGATATTTATTGTGTGAATGTGTTCTAGTAATATTAGAGGGTTTGAATAAACTTTTAGGCTGTTTATTAAGATTATATTTTGTTACGATAACCTCTTGGCGGCCATTTTGAAAAAAAGGTTAATTTGACTATGGGAGGACATTATTTCAGCTTGGAGACAGTGATTTCTGGAAACTACGCAAAATTTCTTTAACCCTCCACTTACTACGAGTAACGGCGCAGCGCCCATATAACTGTCTGGTTTGTTTGTGGTATGGGGTGGCGTTTGTAATCCCCAAAATAAAGGGAGGGGGTCTTAAGACATGCCCCCCCCCCCCCGAAAAATTAGAGATTTAAGATGCTCTCTGAGCCTATACTATTGCAGTCTGACCCATATGCAATGAAAAACAACACAAAAACAAAACATAGATATAGATATTGTAAATGTAATTTCCAGCGTCAAAATTTTGCTAATACATTATTATTTGAATAATAATCGAGCATTTTTCCAAAATTCTGCAGGGGAAAAGTGTTATTACCCCTCTCCTCTTAATCACCCTGTTTTCACTTTGAATATGTTTTGGGGTTACCCTGTGTTGAGATTAGCAGCTACCACGCAGCCCAGTAGCCCTGTGCGTAACTTTTGTGCTACTGAGATCCATCTGAAATTAAAAAAACCTTCTAGATTTTTCTGAAGCGTGTGTCTAAATCTTGTACTGGGATCACAACTAGCTTGTTTAGTTGACAATATGATTAGGTTGTATTCTTCGTGAATCGTCTTCTGGCATGTTTAAGTGTAGGTCTATCACCAAATGTTTTGTTGTGGTGCGAAGAGAAGCAGCAGTCTACTTATTTATGTAAGTTACGTTAAGTAATACTGTTTGCCTTTCCACCACAGAAAAGTCCTTTATATTTTTAAACAGCTTTACCTTTCTTTCAGCTGCTACGTTTCACGAGAGCTCTGTTCGGCAAATACATCTGGAACGCGATGATGAAGAGGACGCTATACGGACAGTTTATGGCGGGAGAAACTAAACCGGAAGTGATGGGGGTGGCAAAGAGGCTGAGTGAGCGCGGTGTTACACCGTGGATGTGCTTCACGGCGAAGGAAATACACGGCGCCGCTTCAGGGTTTGCTCTTATCTCATGTCTTGTTCACCATTTGTAATGTAACTGGAATTCTACAGTGCAAAGGCAAACAGCAGCAACTGTTTTTTGCAGTTACATCTGTTTGCCTCTGCATGTGATAATTTCCGGCGCAATTGCCAATTACAAGGCTTGGAAAATTACAAAGATAGCTAACATTACGCTTCATTGAAATTATGAATGGCCCGAGTATTCTACCTCCTAATTTAAATACCAAATGGATGACGGTGGTGATTAGCCTGGTGCTTTTTGGCCCATAGTCCCATATTAGGCCTACGTATAGAAATTTGATGAAGGTGAAATAATTTCGATTGAGTTTGCTGAAAAAAGCGATGCAATTAAAACTTAATTCCATAACAGTTAAAGGGACTAGCCCAGGCTAAAATCATCAAAAAATCGGTTATTTTATTTCGGGTTCTTAATATGACCATATGATGTAAACATGTACATAGACTAGAACTGCAAATTTTTATAATTTTTGTGCTGCGAATTCACCAGTTAGGCTAGATATAGAGACGAACTTCCTGATTTCTAATTATTGACAACCATGTCAAAAATAGGAAATGCCGGAATATTGCTTTATATCTAGCCTAACTGGTGAATGCGCAGCACAACAATTATAAAAATTTGCAGTTCTAGTCTATGTACATGCTTACATCATATGGTCATATTAAGAACCCGAAATAAAATCACCGATTTTTTTATGATTTTAGCCTGGGCCAGTCCCTTTAATTACACATCCCATCCATGCGAGACGTTTCATTATTTGACTATTGATATTATGCAGGGCAGAGTTGACCCGACAACAAATGGATGATTACTGTCAAAATAATTATGACAACATGTTGGAAAGTTTAGATTTAACTGAAGAAAGCATGGGTAAGTTACACGTTATTATTTCATATGTTTTCTTTTTTAATTAATCAATATAGAAGTAGAATTTATTTGACCAAACAAATTATATACAATACATTATATGGCTACAATGTACAGAATAACAGCCAGGAGACCATAATTAAGAAAAAAAATGTCGCTACCACTATGGTCACCTTTAACACAAGAAAATAATGGGTATTTAAAATTAAGTAGGGTCAATGATTATAAAACATATAAAAAAGCAATGATTAAAATAACACTATTCACATGCATAACTGAATAAGTATGCGTCTACCCACATACACAGATATTTATACATGGCAAATAGAAAATGATAGTAAAAACGGCTCTCCCAACAAAACTGTAGACTAGCTTGTAACTATATTATGCAAAGCCAAAAGACAGCAACTGCCCACTTATAAAGTATGCAGATACTGTCCTTAGGCTCCGCATGACACAATGTAAAAGAGCATTCAATTTAGCTCCAATGGCAAAAAAGGTCGGTTCTGATACTGTATGAGTGGCAGATTCGATATGTAGGTAGCATCAGAGCGAGAATACGAGAAAATTATGAAAGAGAAGAATTAAAAAAGAATAATAATAACATGGTTCAACATGTTACAAATATAGCAGTTATTAACACTACATACGGTAATATATTTACTAATACGGAATTTGTTTATGTATTAAGTAAAACCAATTATACTATGTTTAATTGTTTTATTTAATATTAATAAAAGTGTGTTATTAATGACAATGGCTAATTGGTTTCTTATGCATTTACGTGAAAACTCGTGTTCAAGTAAGGAATTTTACAAATTGGTACATTCCCTAGTATTATAATTATGAATTTCTAAGCCTGTTTGAAAGGTAAAATTTTGAAAGTACGCAGGAAGACAGCTATAAGTATATTTAAATACAATTTTAGCTGCTGAACGTAATGTAATTCACATAAAAAAGTATACAATAACCTATATATAATTAGTGCTGACAACATTTTTATTGCAATGAATCATTTCAATTATCATGATTATATTCTGTTATTAGGCCTAACTGTTTCAGAATCGAACTTCTATAGACGTCAGATTCTGACGTCTAAAGTGGATCCCCGAATCCGACGTCGACATAAGTCAGATTCTGACGTATAGTCGATCCCCGAGCTGAAAGAGTAAAATATTTATAGGACGTAGACCCATAACATAAGAATTCAAACAGAGCGGAAAGATCTAACTGAGACATTTATGATGATTTAAAATTGAAAAAAAACCTTTTGTCCTCTTGGTTTTTAGAAAAATATTTCAGCGTTTTAGTGGTTAAATAATGTTAAATGTTGAATAAATGATTCTGAAATGGAGGTCAATGATTTTGAAATCTTGCTGATTGATGTCACGTTTTATCTTTAACATGTTAAAAAGCTGATATTTACGTGGTAATTTAAAAATAAAAAAATGGTTTAAAGGGTCATTCCAGCCCCCCTCTCCTCGTCTGTGACGATGGCCCAGCATCGAACCAATCATCTGAATGCATGGCCAATGTCACGAGCCTGTTACATGTATCTTTGAAAAGTAAGCAGGTAACTATACTGTTGTTTGATTATGTATGTCTTTTTAGAATTTAACTCAAGTCGATGTAGAGCGTCCACCAAAGTCACTTGTTTTACCAGCCCAGCTCTATTAGTGAGTTATTTTATTCATATTTTATAAAATAATTTAATTTTTTAGCCACTTGAAGTTGTGTCTCGCTTGCGCAATCCACAACGTCAAGTGATTGAAAATTACTAGTATTCGTTTAATTTGACACCAAACACATCTGCAAATAATGATGTTTAAACACTCATTCCATTCCCAATAACAGTGATGTAATCAGCTAATGTATTTTCCTGACACACCTATCTCCCCGTCAGAAAATGATGACATATTTATACTAATTGTGCCTTTCATGTTCATTCACTTTGGAGTATGCTTCCATTTTACTTATTATTTGTATTGGAGGGACGCCGCTTTTCTTTAGTTCTTGGACCGCCTCTAAACAAAGGAGTGGCATCGTGACTGACTAATATCCTTCTGTTTCTTCCACCACAATTCTGATTTTACAAAGAGAAACCTGAGCGACTACATCAGATGGGTCGTAAGGACTGTGGAGAGTCAGCTGGGTCAAGCCGATCAAACTCGGGCGGACGAATTCACTCATCTGATAACAGAGCACGCGTCCGATCTCACCAGACTGAAGTCAGATTTTCACACAGTCGCAGAGCAGCACGCCAACAAAAGGTGAGGTGTCGCATAATTGAACCACCCAGCAAACGCAAAACGTTTGTATAACATTTATACAATGTTGGACTAACGACGAAAACATTGGGCCGACGTTGTATAATTGCATACAAATGTTTTGTGTTTGCTGGGCAATAACTGACACGAATGAATGGGGCCACCTTTGTGCACATATAGGTCACAGAGGCTCCCCACACAATACTGAATCTTCACGAGTGAGCGGGGAAGAAGCATTTTGTTTCTTTGAAATTTGAAGGCCAGAGTAGGGCTCGAACCCGCGATCTCCGACTTAACAAGTAGGCAGCTTTAACCACTGCATATGCAGGGTCCCCACCCATTGAACAAATAAGAGCGCGGTATTGTAACTAATATAATTTTGTGTAATTTTCTCCCTATACGGCTACATCGAATATAAAAAAGGTCCTAAATGTATGGCTGGTATCAGTTTTGTCTCATCGGAATACATCAATAACCAATATATTTCAACTGCCAATCAGCTATTTTAACGGCTAGTGGCGGCCAAGAGAAACCTTTGACACAATACACCATTTACGACTCCATCGTGAAAACAATATTTTGGGATTTTCAGCAGGGCATGTATAACTAAGTAAACACTGATATGTGGTGATGCAGGTGTCGAGGGAACTACAACATCAAATTATAAAATGACAGCTGTTCTGTTCATCTTGCGAATTGGCGGCTGATATGTAAAAAAACACGCTGGATGGTAAAGTGTTCATTCCCCTTATAACATGTTTTGGCAACACGGCCTTGTTCAGTTATGTGAAGATTAGTCCACGTGTCCACGTGTTGGTTGCTATGTGCAGCGTTGCATTGTGGGAGTGTATTATATACATTTTCGCCGGTGATGGAGCAGTCCGGAGCAGCTAATAATCGTTTTTTTTGTGCGCGCTAGTGCTAAGAGGGTGGCTGGGAAGGTAAAGTATGGCCATACTCACGGCAATGATTTTTATTTGGTTCAGGTTGATTGGGGAAATATTGTTGTAAAATGCCATGGATGTGAATTGTTTTATTACGGAGTAAGGCCGGAGTGACTCCGGCGGGGGGGGGGGGTCCGGAGGGCAACTCCGGGCTGAGTTAAATAACGATTATTAGATGTTCTGGGCATTAAAAGATGACTGTGCGTTACCTGAAGTGTTACAATTGTCAACGGTTGATATGATTAATAGCATAGCATATGTATTTAAATGAGAAAGCGGATATAGTTGTTTTCAGAAACGTCTTAAAAATGTAATGTTCGTCTTGCGGTTAGAAGATGAGATTATGGGATGTGGTGAACCAATGTTCCAAGTGGATGAAAAGTTCTGAGTGGAACAGCAAAGTGAGCTCTGGGTTCAATATTCAGATTGTTTATAACTATAATCTACTTATTATGCATTATTATATAAATTCATGTGCATATAGTATATAAAAACAGGATCAAAGAAAAGTGCCATATGTAATAGTGTAGTATGAATTTGTTAAAATTATCAAGGCTCGTGGGTAGATCATATAATTATGTTTATATCCAAGTTCTAGCCATGTTCAGGTGTAATGGGCTGGCTATGGTTACACAATGTTCTTGGCGTTTGGGTTCACATCTTGCCGGAGCTGGTTAGGGCAGTGTTCATAAAATCCTCTGGTGTTGTCAGGGTGCCGGTTCATGTTGTTGTGGATGATATGCCTGATCTGGGTGATTTATATGGTAAGTGGTTCAGTGGGGGATCACGGCTGATGGTGTGTGCTGAGCAAGAAGGATGTGGTCGTTGTTGCTGCTGCTGCTATTGTTGTCGTCATTTGAGTGCTAGTGTCTATGGTGACTCCGGCGTCTCTCATTTCGATGAGCTGTATTAAATTCTTCTTTTTGATGGGTTGTATTAAATCTAGCATTTCAATAGGTTGTATTAAATAATTCATTCCGATGGGTTGTATTAACTTCTTCATTTTCGTGGGTAGTGTTGAATTCTTCATTTCGATGGGTTGTATTAAATTCTTCATTTTGCCGGGTGGTATTAAATTCTTCAATTCGGTTGATTTTAATAGATTCATTATTTTGATGGTTTGCTTTAAATTCTTTTTTTTTGTTAGGTTGTATTGAATTCTTCATTTCGACGGGTTTAGTTCTAGTGTCTATGGTGTCTCCGTCTCCGGAGGCTCCAGTGGTTTCTCCAGTGGTTTTTGATGGGTTGTTTTAAATCTTCAATTCGATGGGTTGTATTAAATTCTTCCATTCGATGGGTTGTATTAAATTCTTCAATTCGATGGGTTGTATTAAATTCTTCAATTCGATGGGTTGTACCAGATTATTCAACTCGATGGTTTGAGTTGCATTCTTCAGTTCGATGGGTTGCATTAATTTCTTCAATCAATGGGTTATAATAAATTCCTCATTCCCATGGGTTGTATTACTTTCTTCACTTCGATGGGTTATATTGGATTATTCATTTCTATGGGTTGTATTAAATTCGATGGGTTGTATTAAATTTGATTGGTTGTATTACATTCTTCACATGACGGGTTTCATTACATTCTTCATCTCGATGGGTTGTATTAAATTCTTCATTTCGACGGATTGCCTAATCGATGGGTTGTATTATTTTTTTTATTTCGATGGGTTGTATTTAATTCTTCATTTCGATGGGTTGTAATAAATTTTACATTTTGATGGGTTGCATTAATTTCTTCAATCAATGGGTTATATTAAATTCTTCATTCTCATGGGTTGTATTACTTTCTTCACTTCGATGGGTTATATTGGATTATTCATTTCTATGGTTTGTATTAAATTCTCCAATTCGATTGGTTGTTTTACATTATTCACATAACGGGTTCCATTACATTCTTCATTGGATGGGTTGTATTAAATTCTTCATTTCGACGGATTGCCTAATCGATGGGTTGTATTATTTTTTTTATTTCGATGGGTTGTATTTAATTCTTCACGTCGATGGGTTGTATAAAATTTTACATTTTGATGGGTTGTATTAAATTCTTCATTTCATTGGTTGTGTTATATGCTTCATTTAGATGGGCTATATTAAATTCTTCAGTCCGATTGGTTGTATCAATATATGGAATATATATCTAAATCTTCTGTTGTGAGATTTCAATGTTTAGTTGGTTTCTTACCTCTGCGCGAAGGTTTTGGGGCTCTGGTCCTTCGAGCTGGTACGATGTTGTAGGGCTAGTTGAATATTGTTTTTTCACAGGATTTCCGCGATTTCAGCTTTCCATGTTTGATGTTTCGGAGTCGGGGGTTGGGGATAAATTAAAAACTTTTGTTTAGTAGTGAGATGTCTTCTGGTCTCAAGTGTAGGTGAATAAGTAATCCTACTGGTATTAGAACTAGTTCCGGTCTGTATGTCTCCGGGCGGAGACGAATCTTCGTTGGTGAATAAGCTGTAGATTCCCTTGGTCATATTGGTATTACAACTGGTTCCGGTCTGTATGTATCCGGGCTGAGCCGAATCTTCGTTGTAGATTCAGCCAGTCATAATGGTATTAGAAGTGATTCCGGTCTTTACGTCTCTGGGCGGAGACGATTCGTCGTTGTTGGCGGAGCTGCCCCTGTGGCAGGAGTCGATTCTCCGGAGCTCCTTACTCATCAGCTGGTTCTTCTAGTTCTTGGGCTGAGGCAGTAAATTGTTAATGTTATCTTATTTAAAAAAAAAAAAATCTGCGAAATTTGTCTATGTTGAGGCCCTGACTTTGGTAAAAATAATGAGTTGATCTTCTGTGTATATGTTTCTGACTGCTTGTAGAAGGTTGGTAGATTCTATATTGGTTTCTATGCTTATTGCAATTCAGATGTTCGCTGATATTTCGTAGGATGGTGTGAAATACCTTTGTGTCGTTTCTGAAAAGGTTTGTCACATCAAATATGTACTCGGGAACGTTCCTTGAGATCCTGCAATTTGATTGCTAGTTGTTCGATTTTATCTTCTTTTCTAGTGTTATTCACTACGGATGTGACTTGATATGACAGGTGCTGGTTGACCTACATGTCTTGTGAGTATCGTGTGGAGTTAATGAATGTAGAATATTGTTGTAGCAGTTCTGTGAGTCCCTCCAGGTTGTGTCTGTCTGAATTAGTAGGAGACATGGATTGTGGATTGATATCATGCATGGCATGGATATCTGCCATTCTATTAGTGGGGTAGAGGAGTATGCATTGTTGGTCGGCATCCTGTATCATAATGGGCCCGATATATATGGAATGTTATATGTATAACATAACCACATTTCTTTACGCCTCTGTGTAAGTATAAGTATTATTCATTGCACTCCTTGTTGTCATCCAGGTTTAATGTACAATCTCTTCTGACGAATATGACATTTCTACTGACTTTCCCACAAGAAGCAAAAGAGAAAGGATTTATACAGGTTTGAACTGCAATGGAATATAAACAGCAGTAACTACTTACGTTAAAATAGGCAGTTATTGTGTTATTTTGTAAAACCTCCATTCTGATTGGATAGTAATCTGGTAATGTGGCAAAATAAATTTAATACCTCTTTGACTGTTAACCCTTTAACCGACGGTGCCGAATATATTGGGTATTGGGTATTTCAATTATTACCACATTCAGTACCGCCTTTAAAGCATGTTAAAGCCATAATGTGACATTAATCAGCACGATTTGAGACACAACTTTAAGTGGGCGAAAATTCCAATTGAATAATTTGGCGGTTAAAGGGTTACTATTTAGGTCCTAGGTTGAAATGGTGACATAATAATCATAATGAGGAATTGTTCAGCACGCAAAATGTTTCATTCGTTTTATTTACACAGCGTCTTCTACTTGCAGGAATCATTGCCGGAACTGTCACACGACGATATGAAACAGGCTGTTACATTGTGGAACAGAATGAAACAAACTGGACAGGTGATAAAAAAGAAAACAAATTTGCCAAAAAAACGTGATTATCAATGGAGGGGCATCAAGCCTGAGCGCTTTAACCTCTTTTTTTTTAATTTAATCTTTTTAATTTAAATTTCCACCCACTTAACCCTTTAACCGCTAAATTATTCAATTTAAATTTTCACCCACTTGAAGTTGTGTCTCGCTGACGCGATCCACAACTTCAAGTGAGTGAAAATAATTCAGATTTGACAAAATGGAGGTTAACTCTTTTCAAATCTTGCTGGTTGATGTCACATTTTATCTTTGCCATATTTAAGATGTGGTACTGAATGTGCTAATAAAAAATGAAAACCCGAATATATGCGCACCGGCGGTTAAAGGGTTAAAGTTGTGTCTCGCCACCGCGACCCACAACTTCAAGTGGGTAAAAACTACTCACATCCGTTTAATTTGGTAACAAACATTTTGCAAGTCTTGATGTTCAAACACACATTTTCCACTCAATAACAGTAACTTCGGCTGATACAATAAAATAAAAACGATTATACTCGTGATTAGCGGTGAAAAGGCTGCCTTTGCTATGACTCCTTGACAGAAGTGTTATCATCTCGGGAGGGATATACACCTGGATTGTTTGGCTTATTTATCACTCCCTGTTATTTTTCATACGTTTGGAGCATTCAAATGAGAGCCCTGTTATAATTATTTCACTCTTAAAGCGCTGAATTTTTGTTTTATATACCATGGAGACCAAATGTGTTTTTTTCAATTTGAAAACGGCATAAATGTCTCAGTTAGCTCTTTTCTATTCACTTAAACACCTAAGTTATGAGTTTACAACAGCTGTGAATATTTTTACTCTTACAGCGCTGGGATCGACTTTAGATGTCAGGATCTGATGACGTCTAAAGTCGATCCCCACACTGGAAGGATTAAACCTTTTATAAGATGGGAACCAATTGATCGTTTTATTTTAACTTTCCGTCATTTCTATTTACGAGAGTTAATGTCTTCACTGGTGGAAATAACACAGAGTTAAAATAGGATGAGCCTCAAGGTGCTCAATGCGATGGGCGACTTCAATGTCCACATCAAAGCGAAAAAAAGGACAGGATTTTCTTGAAATACCCGACAATAATTATAGCGTTATAAAATCGTAATAGTCTCAAAAATGGTCGAACTGGGAAAAAAATCTAATGTAATAGTTTTTTATATGAGTGCAAACATTGATATGTTTAGAATCACATATTAAAAATCCCCATAAATCTCCTTTGGGGAAAATATTTTATATGCGTTTTTATACGTTTTAACCCATTTTTGGAACACAAAATATGAAAAATAGAGTGATTACATCTGATTCCTGATGTCTAAAGATCATGGGCTGAAAGTCAACCCCCCCCCACGGAAATTTTCGTAGACCATATTTTTTCAACCATATTATGTACCAAATTACGTGTTGGGGTTGGACTTCATAGGGGTATTACCCCCAAGGTCATGGTAAGGTCATCTCAAGGTCACAACAAGGTCAAATCCGCTCAAAACGGATGAAAATAGTTTATTTTTATTGTTTTTGCTAAAATTGTGTTCACTTGAGATGTGAATGATTGCTTTAAACTCATCTAGACTCTAGAACACGGACCGATAGGGCCTACCAAAACACGTTAGGAGGTTACAGGAGCAATATGAGGGTTGGAGGGTTTTTTTACCCCCCATAAAATTGCCCTTGTGTCACCTCTCTCTGATATGGCAGAAATGAAGCGAACAACACGCTGATGTTATGCTTGACCAATGGCCAGTTGAACATTAATTTCATATGATAGAGTCCAACCCAAGTACACATGGTGAAATGGGTTGGAGTTCACAGGGGTGTTACCCCGAGGTCATGGAAAGGTCATGGAAAGGTCATGGAAAGGTCACATCAAGGTCAAAGCAGCTGAAAACGAGTGAAAATAGCTTTTATTTTGTTGTTTTTGTTAAAATGCTGTTCTTTTAATAGGTCTAGTAGAGTTAATTTTAAAGGCCACATAGACTCCAGCACAGACTTGTTACAGGGGTGGTAATAAAAGTATGGAAGGCGTTTCACCCCAACAAATCATCTTTCTGTGACCACTGTCTGATATGACAGAAATAATTATTGACCAAATATAACACATATAGCACACTGATGTTATAGTTTGGCAAACTACTTCAATAAAATAATTAATTCTGATGAAGCCCATTCCAAGTCCAAATGGCGACATGGGTTGGGGTTGAGCTATCGCAAGGTCGTGGCAAGGTTATCTGCAGGTCACAACAAGAGCAACATGGCTTGAAACATACATAGACCCCAAAACGGACCTATGTCAAAACACATCAAGACGTTACAGGGGTAATATAAGGGTTGAAAGAGTTTTACCCTCGTTCTATATCGCCCCTGTCTGATTTGGTAAAAGTAGACCAAATGAAAATGTGATTGCCATTTTGACTAATGGCCAGAAAGCCTACTTTAATTGCATCGCATGAAGCCCAGTCCATCAAAATGAGCTCAGATGGCCAATTCCATGTATTATTAACATTTTATTGTTAGAAAAGCAGGTGTTGGGAGTATATCTCAGCCGCCATCTTGTATTTTAAGATCAACCAAAACCACTCGGTTCAATCTTATGAATAATATCAGATCCAGAACTTGCTTAGGGAAATTACACACATGATTTTGCGGAAGTGGCCATTTGATATCTGGGCTGCAGAGATTAGCGTCATTTGGGGCTAAAAATGTTGTTTTACTATGAGGGATTGTCAAAGTATATTAATGTGGTGGCCATTTTGTTTTAACTTATTGATGACCAGTCGTGTATATATTCAGAATTCGCCACTGTTCCCCTAGAAGCAGTCCCGGATATGATCGGTATTGATTACATAAGTACAAGTATGATATCAAGTTATTATGGTCTCAGCAAGCGTACAGAGGCAATTCAATCTGGTTCTGAACGATCCAAAAGCACAAACTTTTATATTGTGCTAGACATTTTTCTTCCTATTCCAGAACCGATTATTTATTTAAGCCAAATTTCCTGCACTACATGTATGTTTGTTATCAAAATACCCCCTTAATAGTTTTATTTAAACCATGTATACAAACTTGATGCCATACCATAATATGCATGTTGTGCGGTACACAATATAAAACTGACAGGTCTTACAGGAAGAAAACATTTATTAAAACAAACCATAGAGTGCGTGTCTTATTGTGAAATAAAATAAACTGCTGTTTGAACAGACATTAAAACATAGACCTTGAAGATATGAATACTGTTTAACTGAACATCAAGTTATGTTTATTTCAATATTTAGAAAACATTGTACCTTATTTTAATTTCAATGGGATAATTGCTTTTTAAAAACTGTTTCTCACTATACATACCTAGGTATCCCGTTTGACGAGAATGTAACATTTGTACATTGTATAAAAAATAGAACATGCGCTGCATCAAGAGCATTTGGTAAGTTGATTTGACATGTCACTCGTTAAAAGATGTAGGATATAACACTTATTGTCAAGTATATGATTCACTTGTGGAACGAGCCGGTGCAAGCTTATGCATAATAAATTTGGGGCTTTGAAAATATGTGTAATAAAGTGCATGGAAATCCCATGAGATTTTATTTAGGGGTACATACATTTACACTTTTGTCTGCTTTATAAATGGAAAAATGGATTGCTGTCAAATAAAGACATTATTTAAATACTTTTAGATTCTGGAATAGAATGATGGAACTACATAATACTAGTATAACCAGACATGTTCTTCAACGATATATTGAACTATCAATGACAAATACAAACAACTGGTGCAGTAACTTTAAACAATTACTAGTATCTATTCATGGTGAACCTTTATGGGAAACTAATTGTTATGATTTGAATGAGATAAAGGCAAAATTATTTAAAATAATGGAAACAACCTGGTTGACCGATATGCACAATAAACCCAAATCACGTAGATAAATCACATTTAAAACCACACTAATTGTTTCTAGCCACGTTAACACATATATTTCAAAAGCAAGGAGAAGTTTGATAATTAAATTGATCACAGAAATTTTACCAGTAGCTTAAATAGAAACTGGACGATATAAATTAATACAAGATTCTGTAACAAAAACATTTGGAAATTTATGAATTGAAGAACGTTTGGGTAATATGTGCGACATCTCTGAAACCCGAAATTTATTTTGTATTTATATATGTTCCCTATATGACAATTATAGAACAACGCTTTATCAAACTGTGACTGAAAACAATGATTAACAATCCCATTTTTTTTATCTTAATAATGCTAACAGATTTACATTTTTAGCTACACACTCTTGGAAACCTCTGTCAAAATTTGTGGACGCTGCTTGGAAAGCAAAAAAATCAAAATTATTCCGATTATAAATAATGCGAGTTGTTTTCAGATATGCTGTCTGTATCGTATATGTATCTGTCCGAGCCGCTCATCCTGTCAGGCAGGGGTGTGTGGTCGGGGCTGGTTCGGTGGTGGGCCACATATATTTTTGTATTCAGAGTGACTTGTAAGCCATTTTGGGCTGGGCATTTCACTGTGCATGTCACTAAAATCAATACACTTATATACATTGCTGCTGTCACAAAGTAAACTAGAGGGGAATTGTGACTTTTCAAGTAACAATAATATTTGGGCTAGGTTTTATTAGTTTTTGTGTCGGCCATTTTGAATTTTGTTTGGTTATTTTTATTATGACAGATTGATTGGAATTTTGCATATGAGTTTTTTGGCAGCCATTCTAAACTTTAATTTTAGACTTCGGACTTCAGGCTTCAAATTTCAGAAGTCCCCACTGATCTTTTGCTCTTGTAAATAGATATATATTTGTTTGTCAAATAGAAACGCATTCAGAGTGCCCAGTACACTCATTGACTTGTTTCTCTGTTGACTTAATGTTGTATCACTATCCCCGACGCTAACCCAGCATTAAAACAACATTGATTCAACGTTTTTGTGTTTGAATAGAATTGCAACTGTTATTTTATGGTTTCAACTGTCCATACCTAATACACAATATTGGTTTATTACTGGGCCACTGACTGAGACGCTGGACCGGAATTGAAACATTGGATAAGTGTATTTTTATTATCAAATCTAGAGACTAAAGAGTGGAGTAGGTCTGGACACAACTCAAGGAGAAATAGCTTCTAAAAAAGCCTGCACAGAATAATAAGTTTAAAGAACCGGACAAAAATCTGCATATTAGTGCATGAGCCAGACCCTGAAAATTTGGCCTTTACTACCACTTTGGGGGGCAAATTCCCACTATATTTTTCTGAAAGCTATATATCTTGGGATGTCATTTCTGCATGATAGCAGTTTAGATTCGGTAGCTTTACGATTTTGCAGTCATAATAGTGGACCCTATTTATATATATAAATATGCTTTTTGGCGCAATTTTTTGAAAGTGTTTATCAGTAAATATACAGTGAGAGCAAAACTAGCTTCATTTAGCTCTGTACACGCAAGAAAGTAGAAACAACTGCTCTGTCAATAACCTCAAATACACTCATTGTAATATTTTACGGTGGTGGTTACCTCACTCGACCCCTCGCGAGGTCATCAGAGGTCATCAAAGGTCACGAGAGGTCATCACCAGGTGAATTTAAAAAATAATTTCATTTTTTTCAAAATTTTGTCTGGCAGAACATATTTTTTGTACATGCTGTAATAAAAAATCATAGCACACTTAGCTGTGAGAATATGGCATGAATGTGACAAAAAATTATACATAGAACTGTGAAATATCCAAATTTTGACGACCTTTTTCTCAGTTAAAAATGAATGTTAATAATTAATAATATTACACACAGCTAGCGTATTTCAGAACATTTGGACCGACATACCCCATGTATGCACGCACTACATTGGGAATGATACCTTAAAATGAAATGTTACAATTTTTTTATATTTTAGTGTTGATCTCCCCCAACCCCCTCCTTGACCCCGTACAAGGTCATTAGAGGTCACTAAAGGTCAAATTCTGGTATTTTTTCAACCAGTTTCATTTTTCCTAAAACATGTGCCTGAGTGCACATACATATCTTTGTACCTGCCATAAACATGATAAGCACTAACCACAACTCGCTTATTTCTGGGAAAATGCACAGAAGTGGGAAAATATACATAAAACTATGGAAAAATAACATTTTGACGGCGTTTTACTCGGTTAAAAATGAAGATTATTATTAAGCGATCACACATTGCCAGCGTATTTCAAGGGTACATATCTTCCGACTTATATCACTTAGGCATGTAGGCTGAATTAGTAGTGTTACCTATTAGGGATACAAATTCATTGCGATATTCTAGTCGTGGTCACCGCCCTGATCCTGTGCGAGGTCATCAGAGGTCACCAAGTGTAAATTAATTATACATTAGCATGATCACGCATAGCACTAATATCATATCGAATGAGCCACCCCAAAAATGATATGATTAACTTACAAGAATGAAATATACCCGCTTAAAATTAATATAGAGCCGGACACCAAATGAAAATATACGCTACAGGAAGAAGACAACAATTAATAATCAACACATTTCGCTCCAATTGTTTTATTTTCCATTGAAAAGGGAGATCCTTAAATCTGCTAGATTATTACTTTTATTTCACATAATAGTCATGTATATCATTGTACGTGACATTGTATATGTTGTTACGTACACATCAAAACATAGCGAATTACAATCTATTAAATTGTTATACATACAGGTTGATAATATTTTAGCGAGCTAGGGTGAAACCGTAACATTTGACATGCATGTGTTATCAGGTTATGAGCAATATGGAAGTCAAATTGGAAACATTCATATCTGTAAATACACGAAAATGTTTTCTGTCATCGTTGGATCCCCTTTGCAATTGTTTAATCAACTATAACACGCACTACATATAATTAATAAGAAAACTAGTAGCATCACCTTCCTGTTGTACGCTACATTTATAATTATATTTTATAAGTGACTGTGTAGTTTATGCATATAACCTATTTACATGTTGGTTAAGAATATAATTGAGTTATAGCCATGACAATCGATGTGTATGTGTCACGAACAATAAATCTATGTTTTATAACATACATATTAATGGGATACATACTATATTTTCTTAAAATAGTTGGTAGTTTGATCATTATACACCATTTAAACCTTGATGATGCATCCAAGCATCATTTTGCATCCAGCATCCATAAACATCATGAAAACTGAACAAAACAAATTTATTACAGAGAAGGCAATGTATTTATTGTGTTACATTTTTTAGTTGATTTTCATCTACTACAAAACAAGAATTGCGATAGCAATTTGCGGCCTGTAGTTGATGAAGCTTTTAATTGTAAATTATTAACCGTTTATATCTCAACTATTTAAATATTTTAACATTCATGGTGTATCAAAGCATCATTTTCATGCATTACAGAAATTCGAATTGAAAATTTCTATAGAAATTTTCAACCATACAGCATTTTTCTCAATTTATCACACTTTTGAAAACTAGTCATCTTCATCCACTAGATGGCGACAGCAATGCGCGGCCTGTAGTTGGTGAAGATTCGAATGGTAAATTTAGGCGTGAAAGTTTACCATAATATAGTGCAGTTGTTTGCTATGAATACCTTCAATAAAATCGAGTTCTGAACAATGTTTAATTAACAAGAAACCTAAACATATCTGTTTATTAATGTATATTGCATATATACATGTATTACATTATGTCTTGTATGTGTCGTTTATATGTCTAGTATATATTATCTGCATGTTGTAAACTAATGTCTGCTTCGCAATCTTCTGGTTTTTTATTTCTGCACCCTCGAAGTCGACATATGTCGGTGTATTTCAGTCCATTCAAGATACACACACATGACGGTAACTTGCATCCTCTTGAACATTTACAGGACATCAATTCCAAAACAGCTTCAGGTGCTGGGGAGCCTGTTATCCAGTCTATTGTGAGAAATTGCTGGTCGTGGTCTGACTCTAATTCCCAAACATGTTCTTCCTTTTGAATTTGGAATTTCAGGGCATGCTTGAAGGCTTCTTCTCCATATAGCTGCTTGATAATTTACTCGCAATGCATGCTTTGCTGGCAGTCCTTGTATGGTGGTAGTTGGTAAGATTCAACTTCGCAATCTATTTGTATCACAAGTCATTAATTTGTGAAGTCACCGGCTTTGTTGCATATAGAAGACATGTGAACTTTTCCCATCTAGTAAATAATTCTGGGATGATATTCCAATTTTCTCCAACTGTATAAAGTTTATTCTGGCATCTTCGCTTGTCCTAATCAATTCTAAAGCACGAATTTTACCTTTCCCAGCAAAAGCACTCACACTATCACATCCTGTAAAGGCATACAGTCCTATCAGTGTTTTAGAAAACTGTGAGCCGATGGCAAAGCATATCTGGCGGATGTCAATCAATCGCGTAGGCCTATGTGTTTGTGTTCTGCATTTCTGGAAAAGAGGAACTTCGATGGTGTCACTAAAAGCCAAGCACAGAACATAAACATATGTATCCTCTGAAGAAATAATTATTGATGAGTAACCATATTTTACAGCATGGGCAGCGTGCAGTAGCATGCGTTCATCTGCTTCCTTATCATTAGTTCTTCAACTTCGTCACACATGTCCTGATGAATTTTCCAGCACTTTTTGCCATCTGTGGCATGGGGTACCTAGTCCTGTAATTTGTGTGTATATTTATGTTTTTGCCATTCATGGATTAGAAATTCTATGAGGCTAGCTTTATTATTTGCTTGCTTGAGAAATAATCTCCAGTCTAATCAGCTGAGTAGATGTAATATTGTGCAGCTGCAGATCTTCTTCTCCTCTTTGTGTCCTTTCAACGTTTTTTTTTATATATATGATCTGGTAAGTGTCAAAAACAACGTCTATTCTGTTACTGTGCATACCTTCTTTACACACCATTCCGTGCAAATCTGCAGCCACATCTCCAAAGGTAGTTACTTCGTTTTTTACTTTATGTACTAAACTCATCCCATCAACTATAGTTGTTGAATTGGTTCGGAAGGATTTGCTGGAGGTGCTAGTTTATTCAAATGCTTGGTCAAAACAGATTTAGCTGTTTTCCGTGGTGTTCCATCAGGATTTGCCAGTGACCATGGTAAAGGTCCAAGTGGATGTGCAAAAACGTCTCTCATACCAAGGCTTCCACTTTGTGCTATTATAATTATTCTGACATATCTGTCTTCAACATCACAGCTTTACCATTGGATATAGCTTTCTTCTTTTTGACTAGATGAGAGAAAGTTTTCATTTAATTTTTCGAAAGCGATCATGGGATTTCAGTCAAGGTGGATTGCTTTGAAGTCTGTCAAAGTTGAATTGTTCATATGTTTTTTTACCTGTGTTGTGAGCGTTGAGTAAATCTTCCATGATATCTGCGGGCGCTGTTGTTGTTGTAGAGATGCATACCAATTCATTTTCTTCAAACGGATTAATCCAATTATCAAATAACTCCACAATAGTTGATACATTCTTCTCGTCTTTCCCAATTATTGGTTTTTGTAGATCGGAATGGTTTAAAGATGATCTACTTGTATTTGTAATGTCACTCAGGTTTACAAGAAAGCCACTGCGATATTCCGCTGTGAGATAAAATCTACTCACGGCTCCAGATTTTTTACTGAACTTTGTAATCCCTCCTGCTGTTTGCGTATCTTTATTTATAGTCATTTCAATCGTTTGATCGACTGGAATTCGTCCAAATGGATTTTGATCCGCCACTTGTACTGAAAATTCACCGTTACAAAATATGTTGTATACCTCTGGGTGTTTATCTTTAAGGCTGTACATTTTTGTAAGGTATGTAAGCAGGTATCTTGCATACTTAGCTCTGTCATAAGCAAAACACCATGGAATAATTTCACTTATAGCTGAGAGGTGCAGATGCCAATTTCCTTCTCTAGATTTTCTACCGGAGGTAAAAAAAAAAGTTTGCAAGCAACAAAAACTCTAGCCCCCCCCCCCCCCAGATATCAAATGGTGCGTCCCTAACAGACCCAGCAATATGGCACCTACTATGTCACGTGTTCAAAAGCTACACAGTTCAATTGAGGTATGTATAAGTGAAACAAAAAACATAGGGGCCTACATACAATAGTCTACAGCTTCAATAGGGCAAATGAAAAAGGATTTTATTGAGAATATTTCAAAATATCTATACTAATTTCAAAATTTCTGAACTAGCCTAAATCATATAGTGACATGAACACACATTTCTCATTTTGAAATACCGAAGTTTTACCATTTCAATTTGATGTTGAGCCATGAGAAAGTTGAATTGCGAGCGGTTTGGTGGCCCTTTTTCATTTCCGATGGTTATTTTTAATGACAAAAATCTGGTCTGAGGGAGTTGGGGTGGGTATGTTTGGTAGCAGGAGATCTATGAATACATAGAATAAAATTGATTTAAAGTTAACTCCAATGTAAATGTTTTTAGTTTCAACACATTTTTAAAACTACATGTAGAAAACATTCAGTTAGCACAACAAATGTCTTATAATTAGTCTGAATTTGTTCTAGGTAATTTGTTTTCAAGTTTGTAAATGCTAATTTAAATTGGTTTGTGTGAAGCGGTAGGTCAGTAAATATTATATATTATTATTATAATGTATTCACATCACCTGTCTCCACAAGGAACATCATAGGTAGGCCTATGTTATGTGAAACTCAATAACATGGAGCTCCAACATTTTCACCGAGCTAGCTAATACAATGAAGTATGGGGGAGGGGATCTTATATAACATTGTTTTCACTGAGTAGCAATTCAAAAAGGGTTTTCCGTGACGTCACTGCGTATCGCAAAATATCTGAGTGTCATGCTTAACAATGTAAGAATGTGGATATACTTGAGTATTATGTATGCTTGTATAAAGAACTGGTGTCTGTGACTAGCATACATGGTTAACCTTCAGTGTGATTACAGCTACACTACACTAACCATTTCAACACACATGTCAAATGTATAGCTCTGTAAAAACAATTTTGATAAAAACTAATTTGAAGGAAATACATTTTTAAAAACTGGACAACCTGTATACATATAAGTGTACTTCGAGTATATTTTTGTTTTTTCCATAGATATAGTTGGCCTACACTACTGCACATTGTACGCTCTTTTTTCATGGTAGTAGCATGACGCTGTTATGAGCGAGCTATCCCACATGACGTTGTTGCGACTTTTAATCAACGTCATTGACGTTGATTCAACGTCGCAACAACGTTGTGTGCCCAGTGGGATACAGACATTAGTAAAAAATACTTCTCAGAGCAATAAAACATTTTTTCATGCAAAAATTTGCTAGATTTTTCACAATAATACATTTTTTTATTTGTAGAGTGATAACAACAAGTAACAAAAATAATTTTAAGAAAAAGATTGTGCGTGGAATAAATATGCCCAACAGATGTGACAAATAGCGTAAGGGCACTGTGTTTTATTTGTCTGTTTTAGATCAGAAAAAATCCAAAATCTAATGAGGGAGGGCGGTAAAAAAAAACATTTAGGAAAAAACAAACATTCAACCTATTTTTGGAAAAAAAAAATTGATGAGGGCGACAAAAAAAACATTGGACAAATTTCTGGAAAGGTTAATGAGGGCGACGAAATAAAAAAAAAACCTATTTTAAATAAAGTTAACGAGCAAAAAAAACATAGCTGAAATGAACTTGGTTTTTTTCGGAATGTTTTTTTTATCTACCGAAATTAAATGTTTTTTTTTTGAAAATCGGCAACAATTATTCAATGCGCGCACTGGGCATTTTTGGTGATGCGCGGCCTAAATCTAATGCGCGCGCTCATATAAAACAGAGAAAAAACATAGTGGCCTTAGAATCATATAAATTTATTGCCCTGTAGCCCTATAGCGAGAAGAAAAATGTTGTCTTAACTTTCGTAGGATATAGGGGGCCTACCGACAAAATGTCATTATGTTAGGCCTAGACATTTTTTGTAGCGATAGTCCTATCGAGTTCAACTTTAAAAACAAACATCATGATATTTGGCCTAGGGAATGAATGGCCGTAGCTAAGGGGGGGGGGTGGGGGAGGGGGGGGGCAGTAGCCTATCAAGCAGGGTCAGTTTTTCGTCGTTAAAATTTATCAGATTGCTTGGGCTGCCAAAATTTGGTATGAGCAACCAAAATTAGCATCTTATGTAGGCCTAGGCCCTGAATATTATAGGCGGCCTAGGCCCACTAGAGTAGGCCGTATACATAGGCCTACAGATTTTTTGTGAATATCTTGACCACTAAGACTATTTGGTTGAAAAAACCACGTAGCCTATAGAAGCAATAAATTATTATACCATTATGTAGGCCCGGTATGCCTCTACTTATTACTGTAGATCCTCTACCGTGAAGACTATGTTTTATAGGTTTATCAACATGAATTATCGCTGCACACGTTTCTACAGATTATTCGACGTCCTACTGCAGCTCAAGCATGGCGACGAAACATGATTATGTAGTCTAATTATAACTGTTAACAGAACGTATGCCCTATGAGTAGCCTATGTTCATTCATTGGAATCTGCCAAATGCACAGCTCCACCAACTTTAATTGTGTAGGCTATAAGATGTTGAAATGGGGGGGGGGGGTCTCATCAGTTAAACTGTGAAATTAACCAACTTCTAAATGTCAAAAACACAATGCCTGTCAACGCGATAATATTTAACGCGTATGACTGCAGTATAGTACCGCAGTCCTGTGCTCTATGTCTGGCATTCACAACAAAAAAGATTATTGTTTTTTTTTTGATAATTTCATGATGGAGACATCTTATTGCTTTAGTTGTATATTTTTATATGTAAAGCAACCATTATGTGTAAGGGGATGTCTTATACATGCATACGAAAGTTTTATTGTCTGGTAGAATACGAGTTGTCAACAACGCAGGTCACGGTTTTCAACCGGCACTCCAAAACTCTGGTGTACGGGTCACAAAATACTATCCTAATCACAGTAGCTTAAGATTAAAAACATAATATTTTGGATATCGATAAAATATTATTAAATATATTACATGTTTGTGTTAAGTATGATTACACCTTTCAGTAGAAGGCATTTTTTTGTCATTTTGCACGTGTCGTCTGCTTTGTTTACTGTCAATATTAGTTGATAATAACCTGCAACCCGCGTTCATAAAAACGCGTCGAAGTAACCAGAACGTGCAGTTTTCTCACGAATGGGTGGTCTAGTAATACATCTATAAAATTGTTAAGCTACCGTTTCTAAACTGCTATCATACAAAAATAGTATCCCTAGATATATAGCTTTCAGAAAAATATAGTGGGCATTTGCCCCCCCAAGTGGTAGTGGGGACCCCCTCTGGCTCATACACTATATTTGCCAAAAATAATCAGCGATCAAATTCCGAAGAACTACGCTCATTGTCCAAGCTTATGACTGTGTCAGTGTTATTGCACGATTCACCTCGACACTCAGTCAGTATTGTGGGGAGCCTCCGTGACCGAGAGGTAGCGTGCTCGGCCTCAGACTACCAGGGCTCGAATTTCGAATCCTGTGTCTGGAGGACAGTGTCATCTCAATCATCTCACCATCCTCACGAGGTCCTCCTGGCCCAGTTTAGCCTATATGTGCACAAAGGTGGCCTAAAGCCCGATTCTTTTTATTTTTACCTCGACACTCGGCACATGCCATCACACATTTCAGTCAATTCTTATGACTTGAACATTGTTTGGTTCCGCATGGATTTTCTGCTGCCAATCTGCACTTGCAGTGAATAAATTTGGGCACATTAAGTGATGCTGCATCAAGGACGGACATTATTGGAGACAGAGAATCATTGTCAATTTTCCAACCCCAATCTCAAGACTCCAAACTATCATTGTTCAAATCAGACCAGACTACAACATGTAGATGAACACGTGGAGCATGGTGGTAGGCCGCACGTTTAGTTGGTGGCAAACGTTGCGGTTCAACCCTGTTTGATTTTGCCACTTAAGGGCCTTATACTTAGCATTAATGTAGAGAGTGTGGCCTCTTTGCTTCCTTCATACAACAAGCAAAACAGCTGGGTTCCAGCATTTCCAACTTCTGTTGTATCACTTTCAGGTTTTTCAATGGTGTTGGACAAAGTCCGTACATCAGAATTTTTTAAACAATTTCATGAGATGCATCTTACCGTGGCCGTATGTAGCCGAAGTGGTATCACAGCCACGCCAAGCGTGGATAAATATAATATGATGCAGCATCATGATTAATATGTCTGTATCTTCTGCCACAATTGTTACGGGCTGTCCATGGCGAGCAAATTCTAATGCAATAGATACAATCAGAGTGTCTGCACCACAGCTGCTTATTTTAACACTATGAGGAAGGTGATTTGCAATTAGATTAATGAATGTACTTTTATTTTGTTTATTGGAGAAGAATGCCTTTTGGTCTGTGTGCACCTGCATTATCTCTGTAATGATTATAGATGCTGAAACCTTCCCGACCTGTCGACGTCTGTGTTCATGTTCTTTAGTTGTATGCTTGCCATAACCATCAAAACCACACAACACATGCCATACTTGACATTGATAAGTGAGCTGTACTGCTTCATGACTTCTAAATATGTTGTGTTTTTCCCCATCTAACATAGTGCAGCAGCCAGCCACCATCAATGGTGTTGTCTCGGTGTTGGGCCAGCGCTGGTCCACCGTCTACGACGTTGGCCCAGCGTTGGCCCAACAGGGGACGGCGTCTCGTGTTTGCTGGGTGCAGGCTTATATGTTTTTTTTGCACTTTGCACACATTTTTTTCCACAAAACCGGGTAATGTTTTCTTGTTTAATTTGTGAGGACGCATACGCCACTGGGCGTCAGTTCCTTTTTGTCACTTAGAATAATATGATGTATTGATACATTGTACTTATATTTTGTTGTTTGTTATTTCTTCTGTGACAATAGACTATTGAAAATATTGAAACTATTGCATGTTTTGCTTGGGCTGTGAAATATTAGGGTCGGCCACGGTTTTTAAGTCTCCACCCATTATGTGGTGTTGGAGACTTATTGTTTTTGCTGAGTCCGCCCGCCGCCGCCGCCGCCACTTGTTTTTGCTCTCACTCGAAAAACCCTACCGACAGTACTGCATTTCTCTATATTTCCAAATATTTTCAGTATACATACTAGCCCTGGGGAATTTACCTCATAATTTTTTTTTTTGCGTTTTTTAGTTTTTTAGTTTTCAACAAAATCCAAGATGGCCGCCAACATCCTATGGCGCACGCTAGAGCTTGAACCGCTTTATCGATTTGTTTCATGTTTGGTTTAACGGAAAGACCTTACCCTGGCCGTGAGCTGAAAGGCTCTTGCTGTGACTCTGATAATAAAAACTTTGATTTTTTACGTTTTAGTATTTTGGCGGATATTTCTGTTTTGCTCATTTTGGCCGTCATCAAAGTTTGGTAATATAGCCATGCACCCCTATTGGGATTATTTTTTAATATTTGCAGTATGCATATTGGCCCTAAGGAATTTTCCCGGTAATTTTTTTTGGCGTTTTTCAGCTTATTAAAAAAATCCAAGATGGCCGCCAAAATCCTATGTCGCTTTCTGGAGCTTGAACCGCTTCCTGGATTTGTTTTATGTTTGGTTTAAAAGAAAGACCTTACCCTGCACATGGGCTGATTAGTTTTTGGTGTGATTCAGATGATAAAACTTTTACGTTTCAGAATTTCAGCGGATATTTCAGTTTTGTTCATTTTGGCTATCATCAAAATTTGGTAATATAGCTATACATCCCTGCTCGGTTTATTTCTAAATATTTGCAGTATGCATATTGGCCCTAGGGAATTTGCCCGGTAAATTTTTTGGCGTTTTTCAGTTTTCAACAAAATCCAAGATGGCCGCCAAAATACTATGTCACTCTTTTAGAGCTTGAACTGCTTCATGGATTTGTTTCATGTTTGGTTCAAAGAAATAACCCTACCCTGGTTTTGTGCTGCTTAGTTTTTTGTGTGATTATGATAATATTTTTTTTTTAGGATTTTAGCTGATATTTCAGTTTTGCTCATTTTGGCTATTATCAAAATTTGATAATATGGTTATACAGCTCGAATTTTATCTTTTGTGTATGCTCAGTGGCCCCGAGAAAAAAGTCAAGAGAATGTTTTGGTTTTTTTAACAAAATTCAAGATGGCTGACTAATCACATGTTATTCTGAAGAGCTTGAACTGATTCACCGATATGTTCCAAGGAAGCAATTTACCCTGGCCATATGTTGTTTAGATTTTGGTGTGATTCTGACATCACATTTTCACGTGGTTTACATAAAAATTTGGTGACAGTACTGCATTTCTCTATAATTAATGTACTAAGTGGGCGGGTGGAGACGCATGCTTTGCTCCTCAGGCAAATCTAGTTTTTAACGCTTTTGGCAATAATTCGGACTTATCTGCCTTCCTCATAGTCCTTGAAAAGTGAGGTGGGTAAACTGCCGTCATTTCATAATTCACGCTGGGCTAAAGCTACACATCGTGAGAAAAGTACTGAAGAGTCAATTCGAATTACATGCTTGTACACTTTAATACCTAGTTTCAAGTCATTATCTGTGCAATATCTGACTCCTCTTAATTGTTGCTTTAGTTATTGCATGATTATCCATGCTGCATATAATTGTATTTCAGCCCCGACTTTCGGACTCATCACAGTGTATGCCATCACTTTCACTAGCTGCTAACCCACTAGCTAGAGATCGAAGCTGTGGGAAACTACTGTCAAATGGGTCATGCTTTTGGAAGCATCTCATTATTTTTTCTAAGTCTCGTAAATCACGTTCACGCCTGGCGGTTCCAAATTCAATATGCTGCTCACTGGTAATATGCAGCTTTCCAGCTAGTGATGACATGGCATCATGAACAGCAGCACATGCATGCATGCTGTACACCCATTGCTTGCACACACTTTCTGTCATACCTCTATCTCAAAAGGCTTGTCGAACCGCCACGATTTTTCAAATATCTCACCAAGACCTGCTCTATTACTAGATCAGTCCACAGGCCAGCCCAAAGTCTCTCACTCCTGCGAACAGTATGCCACCCATCTTCGACAAATTTAGTGTAGAGCCACGGGTGATTCTCAGGCAGCTTACGCATCATTTGGAGATACAGTCTAGCACTCTTAGCATAATGGATATGCCCTGTTGCAGCGAAGAGATTTAGTAAATTAGTTACAGCAATCAGATGACTCTCCCAAAAGCCTAGTCTTTCACAACTGATGAAGGCCTTGATTATTTTGATATAGTCTAAACATTGAAGCCAAAGCTTTGCTGTTCCCGATTTCATGCCCAATTCATTTTTCAATTCATTTTAAGCTTTATTTTATGTGACAAGTTCCTTAGATTCTGCAAGAGTCTCTGGTGCGATGCTTAGGTCAAGAACGCCACTGTAGCTAAGAGTTTTAAGTTTATCCACCTGATTTTGATCCAGCACACATACACCCTTATTTATATCCATAGGTGGGTCAGTATATCCAAACGTGGGCTCTGCTTGAGGAAATTTAGTTTTTGATTCAGATTTTACACTGTGCTACACTGTCCCTGTGCTGGGCTATTCTGTTCACCACCAGTAACATGTGGAATTAGTGTTGAAAACAGTTTGGTTGTTAAGGCTGCCTCTACCAGATAGATACCTCGCAGAGCTCTTGCAATGGATTTATGGGGATTTTGGAGGAGTAATTATTCAGATATTTTTGTATAATTTGATGAATGACAGACGGACAACGGACAAAGAGCCATATCAAAAGCTCATCTGGCCTTCGGCCGGATGAGCTAAAAATGTTATTTTCTCCCACTTGACCCTCAAATCGACCTTTTCACCTTGAAGATGACCTCGAATAATTGAAATAATGTCAGAAATGGGGGACTCAGTCAAAATCACATGGAAATGAGGTATTACATGTGTCCCTAGCTTCATTAGTTGAAAAATCATATTTGACTATGAAATTGACCTTTGACCTTTTGAAGCTGACACTCATCGGATTTCCATTCAGCCCCCAATAATATACAAGAAATATCATGAAACTTTTTATATGTAAGAAAACAAGGTTAGGTCATCTCTTGTTCGGTCTATATACTCCAGGAATTTTTGTATAAAATTGTGTTAAAAAGCAAATAACGGTCCTCATATTCAAAATGTCATAAAAAAAATTCCCCAAAGCGGATTTATGGGGATTTTGGAGGAGTGATTCTCGAGATATCTCTACATAATGTGATACCGAAAATGTTTAGGTAGGATATTTTCCCACTTCGACCCTTCTCCGGCCAGCCTATAATGTGATGAACTATATACATCATTTTGTATTCACTGTTACCCAGCCAACACGACACCTCCCATATATATTATTAGGTTATTCGATTTTCGGTCATTTTTTATATGCGGTCCCTACTCCCTACGCATTGAAAGATAAGCTTGTGTTTATTTTCAGATGGTAAAGGACAGAGGCGTGTGGATGAATTGGGACGCTGAGCAGACAGCCTACCAGCCCGCCATAGAGGTCATGGCATTAGACACCATGAGGCTCTATAATCAGGGCAACACTGTGGTCACTTCTACCTATCAGTGCTATCTTAAGGTCAGGTGCTCGTATTACCTCTTACAACGCTAAATTATTTTGTATATACCACATGAAGACGAAAGGGTTTCAATTTAAAATCATCATAAATGTTTTAGTTATCTCTTTCTGATTCATTTGAATATATGTTATGGGTTTACGACCAATAGAATAGTTTAATTCTTTCAATGCGGAGACAGTCTTTATATGTCACAATCTGCCGTATACAGACGGCAGATTCTGACGTATAAAGACGGTCCCCACACTGAAAGGGCTAAGTAGAACGGAATGAACACTAAATCCCTGTTACCACCAATATTTCTGCAAAATTTGTCATGTGTTATCATAGTCTGGCACAGGACAGGCCCTTTCATATTACTAATCCACCTAAACTGGGACTAACCTGAGTCAAGATAATATCCTGGCCATCGCAGCCATCCAGACGTTGCATTGGAAATTCGAACTCTGGCGGTCTGTGAGGCCAAGCATATCCTTGTGGGAGACCTTACATTTTGTTTGATAATCATGCGTGGTCTAGCTCTCTTTTACATCGATTTTAGATCAAATTACGCAGAAGCAAAAGTGATCGGTCCTGAAAGTTAACTGGGTCAATTCCTCACAGTGATCGATGAGCATGTTAACCAGATTACATAGCTTAAGTACTTGACGAGCTTGTCTTCGTTAGTCGCCATAATAAATAAAAAGGTAGATGATTAGGTGATTAAAATGCGATTAAACAAATTTCACAGTGATCGTCAAAGGCGGTGGCGTAACCATTAGAATACAGCGAGCAGCCCTTATCTGGCGAGGGCTGCTTATTAATGTTGATGATTGTTTACTTATTTTTCATAAAGATGTTTGGTAAATAAAAATCGTCTCTTCTGATGTAGCAACATGACCATTAAGAAAACATAACCAGAAATTAAAATATGTGTTGTCTTAAACATAGGTAGATCAATTCGTAAAGCTACACCAAAGCACGAGAAATTGAACTAGTGTTGAGTTGATGCTGTGTCAGCGTCGCAGATGGTGATCCAACATCAACCCAACACTGCTGAGTTAACGTCTCGCCACAAATAATACCCGTCCCAGAGACTCATACGTATTATGCCCCATACGCTCAGGCCTCCAAACACTCTTTAAGCGGAGAAATGTAAATAACCCTCTGTATTATTTCAACCATCAATCTGTTCGTTTTCAATATTAAAAATAAAAATGAAAGTAAAACTGCATGCTTTTTTATTTTAGCCCTTAGTCAGCTCTTTCTCCACCCTCCCCCGAGCAACCAAAAACAAAATAGCCCGCGGTTTTGAGAATAGCCTTGTTACTGCTAGCGTAAGGACTTCCTGTTAAATTGATCTTTTCTAATTTCGGCAACAAATCATCACAGAATCAATTCAAACTGGTACCAAAATAACATATCTGTAAAATGCACCACCGAAGCTGCTGCAAAGCTACACTCAAAAAAAGACTAAATCTCTCATTGCTGGGATATGCTGTGAAACAGTTATTTTTAACATATTTAATGTAGGCCTGAAGATCAATTTATTTTGAAAAAATGTTTCAGAACGCTAAAGTGACTTTGCTCAGGGACCTTCAGCTGGCAGACGAAGAAGGATTTTGTCTTGGATGTAAAATTGTAAGAGGAGCTTATATGGAAGAGGTCAGTGCTCAACTGAAACACTTGATTGAAAAGTAGACAACTGTTGCCTTTTTGGATTTGCAAGGTAGGATAAATATAATCATATGTATATGGTTAATCTATGTTATAATGTGGGCTGCTATATTTAACCGCTTTCGTGCGGTGACCATCTTTATACGTCAGAATCTGACGTCGGTACAACAGACAATGTTGTTTTAAGGCTGGGCCGACGTCTAAGACAGTGGGCCAAGATTAAAACAGCATATCTCTTGATTACTATGTACGACCATTTACAAGACCATAATTTTGTTGGCTTTTATGTTATTAGAACATCTGCTTTGTAGCATACTGCCACAAGATAATCATTTAATGTTCCCATTAATAATGATCATTTCTCTATAATATACTACAGTGAAACACTGGATGTTCTTAAGCATGTTGCAAGCCCTGTGAAGTGATTTTAGTTTGCCACATTAATAAAGTATGTAAATTATCATGATCACCGATTTTCTATATTTTTATATATAGAAGTTGGGTGACAAGTCATTTAATATAGAGTGAAGAGTAGTATGTGTGGGACTTCATACGTCATTTAAGAAGCTGCCCTGTCCATTCTAATGTCAGTTTGGTTTATATACATTCACCAGTTGGCGCTTCTCGCTACTGTCTCTGTAATAAACTCGGTGAAGCTTTATCCCGCTAAAGGTTCACAGTGGACCACTACTTTAAAAATATTGCTGTGTGTATTTCAGGAGAGACGAGTGAGTAGGGCTGTGGGTCTAGAATATCCAATAAATCCCAGCTATGACGTCACCACGCACATGTATTATGATGTCGCCAACACCATACTGGCAGCGATTAAACAAGCCCCGGTCGGTAAAATACAGGCCACGTTTGCCACCCATAATGGCGACACTGTGGAGTACGTCGTCAAAACGTGAGTGTGTGATAATAAAAGTAATTTAGATTTAAAGTAATCACGTTGCTGGGATTATTATGGTTACCGTCAACTCTCATGACTGTTTAATTTCATAGCTATTTACGTGGCGCTTCTCCTCATTATATTTCCGTAATCTGCGTAGTATATTATTTTGCTGACAGGTGAAAACACCATCATACAAATTATGCATTTGAAACAGTTTTTATCCGAAAAAATAGTATTTGAAAAAAACGTCGTGAGCCTCATTTCAATTGTTTATGCACGTACTTCGATAAGATTTCATTTCACTTTAAAATGTTGCTTTTATTTATAAAATTAATTTATCTGTAAACCATCTCAATGTACTCTCACCTGGTGACCCGTTCGGAACACATTTGTAGGCCTACATACTCTTTAATAAACCAGCTGCTGACTTTAAAACACTGATTAGCTCAGTTTAAACATACTTTTGAAGTATCATATTGTGATGTTTTGACATTTCAGATGTGAACAGATGGGTGTGGAGCTAGTCCCGGAGTCAGTGGCTTTCGCACAACTCATCGGGATGCGGGATTATATATCCTTCTCTCTGGGTCGGTATTATCATAGCCTATGCATAACTTCTCACATGTGCAATATAATTATGTTAGAGGCACCTGTCGAATCCTTTTTCTGGACTGAAGTGTCATCTTAATTACCATCTTCAGGAGGCTCTCCTGTGTCATTCATTCATAAGAACCGTTATTAGGACCTAATAAAACGGATTAAAACGATTATAATCCGTGCAAAGCCAAAATACGGTATCTGCTCACTTTCAAAGTTAGCGAATATTGTCTTTTCATTAAAACGACATCGGGTCAACGCCTCTTGTTTTCTGTGGAGACATTACGAGGCGGGGTCCTGGTGCAGTAATTAGGCCGCATGCCTGTCACGCAGGAG
Source organism: Flabesymbios commensalis (assembly GCA_964017125.1). Taxonomy (NCBI): domain Eukaryota; kingdom Metazoa; phylum Annelida; class Polychaeta; order Terebellida; family Flabelligeridae; genus Flabesymbios; species Flabesymbios commensalis. The sequence goes on from OZ024905.1 coordinate 80,584,291, forward strand.
CGGTGTAGCCATTTCAGCATACCCCCCTTTCAGCATACCAGGGGGTACGTTGAAACTAGTTCCAGCTTACCGGGGGTACATTGAAACTGGGTTCAGCGTACCGGGGGATACGGTATTTTGAAACCCTAATTCAGGCATATGTGCCCTATGCACTAAATATGAATATTTCTGACTTTTAAGTACCGTTACACCGAGATTTAAAAAGATGGATCGCCACGATTCGTTGATTAGGCTACACATTGAAACCACATGCGCAGCAAGGTCAACGTCCAATCAAGGTCGGGGTTTAACCCTTTAGCCGCCATATCATTTCATTGAAATTTTCACCCACTTGAAGCAAATGAATATTATTCAGATTTTGAGAAATATTGTTGTTTGGTGTCACGTTTTATCTTTAACATGACTAAAAGCTTACATTTAAAGTGCTAAGAAAAAACCCGAATCTAATCGGGACCGGTGGTTAAAGGGTTAACGTTACAATTTTTTACATGTTCGCTGTATTTTTTATGCGCCAGCAGTTTGGTATGATGTTAGATGACTGTCATTGTGTAAGCAGGCGGCAAGGTAGGACCCTATGCGTGTATTTGCTATTATTTGATTACTGAACAAAATAATATAGGCCTATGAAAATTTTATTGGCACTAGTCTACAAAACAGGCGCGGGAACATAGCCAACGTTATATCTGCAATAGATGAATCAATAGATAATAGCGACAATGATAAAAAAAACGGACTATCTTGTGTTAGTTGCCACAGAGAGCATAAGGTTATAAGGAGATTAAAGTGCTTCAAGACCTCGCGCTAGTGATTTTCCTCGTTATTTACTATAGAGGGTTATATATGCTAACATATTTTTTCGATTACTTGTATGATAATTAAAGGGCTAAAATTCTATAATTATAGAGATTAAAATGTCTCCCATATCAATGTCATGTGATACAAATATAAAATATAATAGTTGTTATCATAGAAAGTTACCCAGAGGTAGCGTGGACGGGGAAGTAATCTGAAACTGTTACACCGGCACTCTGTTAGCTGGGTTGCAAAAAATAAAATGTTTCTTCCCCACTTATACTAAAATACTAAAAAAGCACACGAGATGAGCTGCCTTTATATTTCGGAGTGGTTCTTCGCACGACAAACTAAGAGGTACTGGTCAATGGGATCCCGTCATTTCCTATTACCAATCATATTGTTTAGCAAAAAAAAAAGATACATACTCCAATACAAATGCAATTAAAGCAGCATGTTTGACATATGAATTTCGAAATATTCAAAATATTAACTATTAAAAATATTTTATTGATCTCCAACTTCGAAAGTGTCGTATGTGCCACTGAGATGAGTGGCACATACGACATTCTGGATACTGGGGTACGATAAATTTATTTATTTATTGTTGTTCTCCAGCCGGTGCAGGGATACCCGTGTGCAAACTCTTGCACTATGGCACCATCGAGGAGGGCATGGCGATGATGACGCGTCGTCTGCAAGAGAACAGGTCCGGTCTGCCCACGGCGCAGGTCAGCTGGTCCCCTCGGGGTTCAAGGGTCGCATCTGCCACTTCACAAAGTAGCAGACATGACCCTTTAACACCAATGTGATAACATTTAATATCATACCGTTATATAAACTGCTCATCGTGGCAACGCTAATGTAATTTAAATTTTAAATAGGGGCCTATTCTTTTTTTAAATGATGTTTTTCAAAATAATTGAATATTAAGTATTCCGATTATATTCATTGTCTGTACCCAGCAAACACAAAACATGTATATAACATTTGTACAACGTCGGCCCCACGTCTTCGACGTTGGTCCAACATTGTACAAATGTTATACAAATCTTTTGTGTTTACTGGGTATCTTTCAACCACTGTCAGCTTGTTCTAATAGGTGGAGAGGGACATGTGCCGTAGGGAGCTGAAATGTAGACTTCTACGACGATAATCTTAAAAACAGTGCGGGATTCTGAAGTACGTCAATCATTACTGAGAGAGCCATATAGACTACCTGGCATTGCCGAAGGAACTTCCAATTCGACATTTTTCCATTTGTTGCGTTGTTGCTTTGGAAGTGACATAATTGATAAACAGAGATGACTAACATCTACTTTGTCGTGCAAAACCGAAGGACAGTATATGCTTACTTTACAAGTAAACATATACTGGCCTTGTACTGGCAGTACTACTCAACGACCTAAAATATTCTCCGAATGTAATTTGCCTAGTAGATATAGATGAAGATATAATAACCAACTGAGCTGTTGAGATACGTAGTACGGAAGCATTGAAACGACATGCAAAAAATATTTTTATCTCGTTATAACGACATACAAGTTGCTAAATCGACTAATGCTAAGTCGTTTTAACGACTCATAAGTCGCTAAATCGCCTTAGTATAAGTTGTTATTACGACTTATGAGTTGTTAAATCGCCATATGCTAAGTCGTTATACCGACTTATAGGTCGTTCAATCGACTTAGTATAAGTCGCTATGACGATGTATACGTCGCTACATCGACTTAGTATAAGTCGTTATAAAAACTTATAAGTCATTAAATCGACTTATGCTAAGTCGTTATAACGACTTATAAGTCATTAAATAAGTCGTTAAATCCACTTGGTATAAGTCGTTATAACGATTTATAAGTCGTTAAATCGACTTGTGCTAAATCGCTATGACAACTTATAAGTCGTTAAATCGACTTATGTTAAGTCGTTATAACGATTTGTATATAAGTCGTTAATTTGACTATAGGTCTGGTGTTTTCTGGGAGGCGAAGTTGCCATTGAAACCCCTTAAGTGTCATGTTAGGCCCTATTCCTAAATTACTCTTAACTTTTTAGCTAAAGAATTTGAAATTGTAGACCTATTTATTTGATGGTTCATATAGATGTCATGTTGGTCCACTGCCTGCGACGCTGGGCCGTAGTTTTAGTCATGGTTAAACAGCATCAAATCTTGGCTATGGAAACTTCACACTTCCTGCCTTATTACAGATAAATACTATTATCAGCACCATCCCAAATTATTTTAAAACTGTGTGAAATTATGTCGAACCTTAGTGCCCAGTCGATACGAAGATAAAAAATAATGAGCATACGTGTATGTACTTAATTCAATGAATGTCTTTTTCCAATTTCTGTACTATTTATGTTTTCCAAGGACCACATATCTATTGCTTAATAAAGTACTACTACTACTACTACTACTATGTTAGATAGATTTGCCGCTTCTATATTATTAATATATCTCCACTTTTTCATTAAAACCTGGACTACTAGGATATATTGGGTTCGGGGTCATTAATATTATTGGTGCGTCAAATGCCATATGTTCTTCATCCGACATTGGATGCCTTGTAACCAGCACCATCATTTGACGAATTTGTGAATCATGCTGACCCCCTTATAAAGACAGTTACTCGTCAGTCAGCCAAGTCCTAAAAATCATCATCTCCCAACCCCCCCTCCTCGTCATAAAAAGAACTTGTGCTGGTTTCATATCATGAGAGATGCAACAACGATGCTCATAAATGTGGGGGTTCATGGTGTTCTCAATATACTGATGAAATTACTAGGCTATACAAAAACATCGGAGTTCGGGAAACGGAAGAAGCGGGAGGTAGTAAGCGTTCTGTCCCCTGTCTCTGGTCCGCTGGCCACGTCTGGGCGGGGGCCCTAGGGTAGTAGTTAGCACTGCTGCCTTTCACGCTAGAGTTCGGGGTTCGGTTTCTTCGCCATCCACGTGTGAAACTCAGTATTGTGGGGAGCCTCCGTGACCGAGAGGTAGCGTGCTCGGCCTCAGACCGCCAGGGCTCGAATTTCGAATCATGTGTCTGGAGGACAGTGTCATGTCACTCATCTCACCATCCTCAGGAGGTTCTCCTGGCCCAGTTTAGCTTATATGTGCACAAAGGTGGCCTAAAGCCGGATTCATTTCATTTCATTTTCAGTTGTCCCCGCTTCACCCCATGCACGCCAAATAATGTTTATTACATCTAGCAAATGAAAGCATTTAAAAAAACATTTGGGACAAGAATGGATACGCTTACTATCATGGGACGAAGGTGCACACACATGATGATTGTAGCAAACATCACTCGCCCAATCCTCGGAATCGACATTTTTTCTGATGGCGATAGATTTTTTTTTGTGATTGATGCTGCCCACAGATGCCTCAGGGACAGGGACACTTTTGTTCAACAAATCCATTAGAAAAACGCCCGTACATTCAATTATGAAACCATCAGGGCTGGTGATGTACATCATATTAGTGATAAGTCTTCAAATTATATTGACTTTGTGGCAGCTTTTCCCGGAATCACAGGAGCGAATTTGCGGAAAGTGACTGTACCGGAGAGGATGTACCAGTGGCATCCCCCTGCCGACCATTGCATGGCGACAAAAAGAAAACAATTCATGCTGTGGAGAAACCTGATGGGTCATGGCGTGTAGGCCCCTATGTAGTGACTTCAGACGTTTAAACATTTGTAACCAAGTCAGATCGCTATCCTGTACAATCACTCACAAATTTTAATGACAATCTGGCTTGTTTTTCTTTCCTAAATTGACTTATGATGCACATTATCAACAGGTCGATATTGATGACGCCAGTCAGCACAAAGCAGGCATCACTACTACACTGGGCCTCAAATTCAAATTCCTTAGCTAACTTCTGGCTTTGTAGAATAATGCTTTGAATAATTCCAACCAAAAAAACGATTATTTGTTAACTCTTTTATCATCTAGTATTTTTTATTTAAAACCCCAAAATTTACCATTAAAATCGTCATCCACTACAAACCAGCCAGCAAGTCGCCATCTAGACGCCAGCCTGCCGCCAGCCAGCCGCCAGCCAGCCAGCTGCCAGCCAGCCAGCTTGATTTGTAAAGCAAAAAGGCAGTAGTTGCCTCATCGAAAAGTAAGCCTTAACTAACTGTTGGCTTTGTAGAACAGTGCTTTGAATAATTCCAGCAACATAAGCGATTATTTGTAGCTTTTTATCATCAATTATTTTTTATTTAAAAACACAAAATTTAGCAATAAAATAGCCATCTACTACAAGCTAGCCAGCTGCCAGCCAGCCGCCAGCCAACCGCCAGCCAGCCACCTGGATTTGTAAAGTAAAAAGGCAGTAATTGCTCAATCGAAAAGCAAGCCTTAACTAACTTCTAGCTTTGTAGAGCAGACCTTTGAATAATTCCAACAACACAAGCCAACTGCCAGTCAGCAAAAAGGCAGTAATAGCTTAATCGAAAAGTAAGCCTTTCAGAACAGTGCTTTAAATAATCCCAACATTAAAACTAATTATTTGTTATATTTTTATCATAAAGCATTTTTTATTTAAAACTCCAAAAATTAACAATAAAATCTTCATCCACTGCAAGCGAGCCAGCAACCAACCGCCAGACAGCTGCGCGCCAGCTGTCAGCCAACCGCCAGCCAGCTGCCACCCCCTAGAAATTGTGGTAATGGTCATTGCAAAAGGCGTTAAAACAACGTCTTTTTAACGTCACGACCGATCACCATACCATAAAATAACCAATGGAAAACAGATATTTTAATACATTGTAGCAAAAGACTTCGTTTTAAATATGTAAGGGGTTCGTGATGTGCAGAGTCATAATAATGTGTAAAATAGCTGATTGCTAAGGTTTTAAATTGGAGTTCTTTTGCGGTCAGGAATTGTGACGTCATTCAGTGGTTATTTGCTAGTATGTGTAATTACCATCCCATAAAATTACCAATAAAAAGCTGATAAAAATAATGACGCTAGCTGATAGCTTCAAGAAAATTTTGTGGCCATTTGTTAGTAGGGCATATCTGTAATTACCATACCACAAAATAACCAATAAAATACCGATGTAATTAAATAAGTTGCATGACTGATGACTTCAACAATAAAAATATGTACAGACCTACTACTGAGAGATTAGCGTAAAGGCATTATAATTTTAAATACTTTTTTGTGCTAAGAAATTTAGGTCATTCTGCAATCCTTTTGTGTTAATTTTAATTACTAACATTTTATATTTTAAATGAAAACACGCAACGGATCTATTTAGCAGTACATATATCTTAAAATCGTCAATTTCTCACAGTTTGTTTGTGCATATACGCCATGTGGGCCTTCTTTCTCTGAATGATGTCTTGAATAATTAATTAATTAGTAAGTATTCTTTTAACTGTAGATACATACATAGCAAACACAATGTTTTAATGCTGGGCCAAAATCACAAACGATTAGTCCTGTCCCTGCCATAAAGATCCGCTTACAACTCCCATAATACCTGATTTTGATAAAATAATGACGAGGGTAGACATTTCAAAGCCGGGGCGAGTAGCTCTGGGACGCCATATTGAAAAATGGCCGCCAACGGCCATATTAAAAGCACTAATAGTAATATCTGCGGAGCCCTAAGTAAGCCTTAACTAACTGCTGGCTTTGTAAAGCAAAAAGGCAGTAACTGCTTAATCAAAAAGTAAGCCTTAACTAACATCTGGCTTTGTAGAACAGTGCTTTAAATAATTTAAACAACAAAGTGATTATTTGTTAGCTTTTTATCATAAAGCATTTTTTATTTTTAAAAGTCCAAAATTTAACATTTAAATCGTCTTAAAAGCCTTACAGATTTGTAAAGCAAAAAGGCAGTAGTTGCCTCATCGAAAAGTAAGCCTTAACTAACTGTTGGCTTTGTAGAACAGTGCTTTGAATAATTCCAGCAACAAAAGCGATTATTTGTAGCTTTTTATCATCAATTATTTTTTATTTAAAAACACAAAATTTAGCAATAAAATAGCCATCCACTACAAGCTAGCCAGCTGCCAGCCAGCCAACCGCCAGCCAGCCACCTGGATTTGTAAAGTAAAAAGGCAGTAATTGCTCAATCGAAAAGCAAGCCTTAACTAACTTCTAGCTTTGTAGAGCAGACCTTTGAATAATTCCAACAACACAAGCCAACTGCCAGTCAGCAAAAAGGCAGTAATAGCTTAATCGAAAAGTAAGCCTTTCAGAACAGTGCTTTAAATTATCCCAACATTAAAACTAATTATTTGTTATATTTTTATCATAAAGCATTTTTTATTTAAAACTCCAAAAATTAACATTAAAATCTTCATCCACTGCAAGCGAGCCAGCAACCAACCGCCAGACAGCTGCGCGCCAGCTGTCAGCCAACCGCCAGCCAGCTGCCACCCCCTAGAAATTGTGGTAATGGTCATTGCAAAAGGCGTTAAAACAATGTCTTTTTAACGTCACGACCGATCACCATACCATAAAATAACCAATGGAAAACAGATATTTTAATACATTGTAGCAAAAGACTTCGTTTTAAATATGTAAGGGGTTCGTGATGTGCAGAGTCATAATAATGTGTAAAATAGCTGATTGCTAAGGTTTTAAATTGGAGTTCTTTTGCGGTCAGGAATTGTGACGTCATTCAGTGGTTATTTGCTAGTATGTGTAATTACCATCCCATAAAATTACCAATAAAAAGCTGATAAAAATAATGACGCTAGCTGATAGCTTCAAGAAAATTTTGTGGCCATTTGTTAGTAGGGCATATCTGTAATTACCATACCACAAAATAACCAATAAAATACCGATGTAATTAAATAAGTTGCATGACTGATGACTTCAACAATAAAAATATGTACAGACCTACTACTGAGAGATTAGCGTAAAGGCATTATAATTTTAAATACTTTTTTGTGCTAAGAAATTTAGGTCATTCTGCAATCCTTTTGTGTTAATTTTAATTACTAACATTTTATATTTGAAATGAAAACACGCAACGGATCTATTTAGCAGTACATATATCTTCAAATCATCAATTTCTCACAGTTTGTTTGTGCATATACGCCATGTGGGCCTTCTTTCTCTGAATGATGTCTTGAATAATTAATTAATTAGTAAGTATTCTTTTAACTGTGGATACATACATAGCAAACACAATGTTTTAATGCTGGGCAAAAATCACAAACGATTAGTCCTGTCCCTGCCATAAAGACCCGCTTACAACTCCCATAATACCTGATTTTGATAAAATAATGACGAGGGTAGACATTTCAAAGCCGGGGCGAGTAGCTCTGGGACGCCATTTTGAAAAATGGCCGCCAACGGCCATATTAAAAGCACTAATAGTAATATCTGCGGAGCCCTAAGTAAGCCTTAACTAACTGCTGGTTTTGTAAAGCAAAAAGGCAGTAACTGCTTAATCAAAAAGTAAGCCTTAACTAACATCTGGCTTTGTAGAACAGTGCTTTAAATAATTTAAACAACAAAGTGATTATTTGTTAGCTTTATATCATAAAGCATTTTTTATTTAAAAGTCCAAAATTTAACATTTAAATCGTCATTCACTACAAGCCAGCCTTCTGCCAACCAGCCAGCCAGACGCGAGCCAGCCGCCAGCTAGTTAGCCGCCAGCCAGCCAGCCAACCGCGGGCTCGATTTGTAAAGCAAAAAAACAGTAATTGCTTTATCGAGAAGTAAGCCTTAACTAACTTCTGGCTTTGAAAACTAAAAAAGCAGTAAGGGGTATTGTCAAGTTAAAAAAAATCAAAGAAAAACTAGGATTGGACAGACAACCTATCCATTTTTTTTTTTTAAACATTTAGAAACATGACAACAACACTAAAAACACAAAAAGCAAAAATTAAAAAAAAAAAAAAAGTTGCGGCTTGACTCACCTACCCACTTCTTATTTTTTAAAAGTTTTTTAACTTGACAAAACCCCTAATTGCCTAATCGAAACGTAAGCCTTAACTAACTTCTTGCTTTGTAGAACAGTGCTTTGAATAATTCCAACAACAAAAGCGATAATTTGTTAGCTTTTTTATCATCAAGTATTTTTTATTTAAAACCCCAAAATTTAGCATTAAAATCGTCATCCACTACAAGCCAGTCTGCCTCCAGCCAGCCACCAGCCAGCCGCCAGTCAGCCGCCAGCCAGCTTGATTTGTAAAGCAAAAAGGCAGTAATTGCTTAATCGAAAATTAAGCCTTAGCTAACTTTTGGCTTTGTAAAGCAAAAAGGCAGTAAATGCTCAATTGAAAAGAAAGCCTTAACGAACTTCTGGCTTAGTAGAACAGTGCTTTGAATAATTCCATCAACGAAAGCGATTATTTGCCAGCTTTTTTTATCATCAAGCATTTTTTTTATTTTAAACCCCAAAATTTAACATTAAAATCGTCATCCACTATAAGCCAGCCAGCCAGCCGCCAGCAGCCGCCATCCAGCCGCCAGCCAGCCACCAGCCAGCCAGCCAGCCAGCCAGCCAGCCAGCCAGCCAGCCAGCCAGCTTGCTTTGTAAACCATAAAGGCAGTGATTGCCTTAACAAAAAAGTAAGCTTTAACTAACGTCTGGCTATGTAAAAAAAGCAGTAATTGCTTAATTGAAAATATTGCCTTAACTATCTTCAGGCATCGTAAAGCAAAAAGGCCGTAATTGTTTAATCGAAAAGTAAGCCTTAACTAGCTTCGGGCTTTGTGAAGCAAAAAGGCAGCAATTGCTTAATCGAAAAGAAAGCCTTAATGAACTTTTGAGTATGTAGAGCAGCGCTTTGAATAATTCAAACAACAAAAGTGATCATCTGTTAGTTTTTTTTATCATCAAGCATTTTTTGATTTAAAACCCCAAAAGTTAACATCAAAATCGTCGTCCACTACAAGCCAGCAAGCCGCCAGCCAGCCTCCACCCAGCCGCCAGGCAGCCAGCAAGACACCAGCCAACCAGCTAGACGACAGCCAGCCACCAGCCACCCGCGAGCCAGCCAGCCAGCCAGCTTGATTTGTAAAGCTTAAATGCAGTATTTGCTTGAACAAAAAAGTAAGCATTAACTAGCTTCTGGCGATGTAAAAAAGCAGTAATTGCTTAATTGAAGAGAAAGCCTTAAATAACTTCTGGCTTTGCAAAGCAAACAGGCAATAATTGCTTAATCGAGAAGTAAGCCTTTACTATCTTCATGCTCTTTAAAGCAAAAAGGCCGTAATTGCTTAATCGAAAAGTAAGCCTTAACTAACTTCTTGCTTTGTAGAACAGTGCTTTGAATAATAGCTAGACGACAGCCAGCCACCAGCCAGCCAGCCGCCAGCCAGCCAGCCAGCCAGCTAGCCAGCCAGCCAGCCAGCCAGTCAGCTTGATTTGTGAAGCGAAAGGCAGTAATTGCTTAAATAAAAAGTACACCTTAACGAACTTCTGGCTTTATAAAGCGAAAAGGCAGTAATTACTTAATCTAAAAGTAAGCCTTAACTAACTTCTGGCTTTGTAGAACAATGCTTTGAATAATTCCAACAACAAAAGCGATTATTCGTTAGCTTATTTATCATCAAACATGTCTTATTTAAAGCCCCAATATTTAACATTAAAATCGTCGTCCACTACAAGCCAGTCAGCAGCCAGCTAGCCGTCAGCCAACCGCCATCCAGCCAGCTTGATCTGTAAAGCAAAAAGGCAGTGATTGCTTAATCGAAAAGTAAGCCTTAAACTAACTTCTGGCTTTGTAGAACAGTGTTTTAAATAATTCCAACAACAAAAGCGATTGTTTGTTAGCCTTTTTAGCATGAAGCATTTTTTATTTGCAACCCCAAAATTTAACATTAAAATCGGCATCTACTACGAGTCAGCCAGCCGCCAGCCAGCCGCAAGCCAGACGCCAGCTAGCCGCCAGCCAGCCGCCAGCCAGCCACCAGCCAGCCAGCTTGATCTATAAAGCAAAAAGGCTGTAATTGCCTAATCGGAAAATAAGCTTCAACTAACTTCTGTCTTTGTAATGAAAAAAGGCAGTATCGCTTAATCAAAAAGTAAGCCTTAACGAGCTTCTGGATTTGTGGGACAGTGCTCTGAATAATTCCAACAACGAAAGTGATTATTTGTTAGCTTTTCTATCATGAAGCATTTTTCATTTAAAACTGTAAAATTTAGCATTAACATCGGCATCCACTACAAACTGGCCAGCCAGTCGCCAGCCAGCCGCCAGCCAGCCGAAAAGTAAGTCTTAACTAACCGTTGGCTTTGTAGAACAGTAATTTTGAATAATTCCAACAAAAAAAAGTAATAATTTGCTAGCTTTTTATCATCAAGCATTTTTTATTTAAAACCCCAAAATTTAGCATTAAAATCGGCATCCACTACAAGCTGGCCAGCCGCTAGCCAGCCGACAGCCAGCCGCAGCCTGCTGCTAGCCAGCCAATAGCCAGCCGCCAGCCAGCCAATGGAAAACAGATATTTTAATACATTGTAGCAAAAGACTTCGTTTTAAATATGTAAGGGGTTCGTGATGTGCAGACTCATAATAATGTGTAAAATAGCTGATTGCTAAGGTTTTAAATTGGAGTTCTTTTGCGGTCAGGAATTGTGACGTCATTCAGTGGTTATTTGCTAGTATGTGTAATCACCATCCCATAAAATTACCAATAAAAAGCTGATAAAAATAATGACGCTAGCTGATAGCTTCAAGAAAATTTTGTGGCCATTTGTTAGTAGGGCATATCTGTAATTACCATACCACAAAATAACCAATAAAATACCGATGTAATTAAATAAGTTGCATGACTGATGACTTCAACAATAAAAATATGTACAGACCTACTACTGAGAGATTAGCGTAAAGGCATTATAATTTTAAATACTTTTTTGTGCTAAGAAATTTAGGTCATTCTGCGATCCTTTTGTGTTAATTTTAATTACTAACATTTTATATTTTAAATGAAAACACGCAACGGATCTATTTAGCAGTACATATATCTTCAAATCATCAATTTCTCACAGTTTGTTTGTGCATATACGCCATGTGGGCCTTCTTTCTCTGAATGATGTCTTGAATAATTAATTAATTAGTAAGTATTCTTTTAACTGTAGATACATACATAACAAACACAATGTTTTAATGCTGGGCCAAAATCACAAACGATTAGTCCTGTCCCTGCCATAAAGACCCGCTTACAACTCCCATAATACCTGATTTTGATAAAATAATGACGAGGGTAGACATTTCAAAGCCGGGGCGAGTAGCTCTGGGACGCCATTTTGAAAAATGGCCGCCAACGGCCATATTAAAAGCACTAATAGTAATATCTGCGGAGCCCTAAGTAAGCCTTAACTAACTGCTGGCTTTGTAAAGCAAAAAGGCAGTAACTGCTTAATCAAAAAGTAAGCCTTAACTAACATCTGGCTTTGTAGAACAGTGCTTTAAATAATTTAAACAACAAAGTGATTATTTGTTAGCTTTTTATCATAAAGCATTTTTTATTTAAAAGTCCAAAATTTAACATTTAAATCGTCATTCACTACAAGCCAGCCTTCTGCCAGCCAGCCAGCCAGACGCGAGCCAGCCGCCAGCTAGTTAGCCGCCAGCCAGCCAGCCAACCGCGGGCTTGATTTGTAAAGCAAAAAAACAGTAATTGCTTTATCGAGAATTAAGCCTTAACTAACTTCTGGCTTTGAAAACTAAAAAAGCAGTAAGGGGTATTGTCAAGTTAAAAAAAATTAAAGAAAAACTCGGATTGGACAGACAACCTATCCCTTTTTTTTTAAACATTTAGAAACATGACAACAACACTAAAAACACAAAAAGCAAAAATAAAAAAAAAAAAAAAAGTTGCGGCTTGACTCACCTACCCACTTCTGATTTTTTAAAAGTTTTTTAACTTGACAAAACCCCTAATTGCCTAATCAAAAGTAAGCCTTAACTAACTTCTTGCTTTGTAGAACAGTGCTTTGAATAATTCCAACAACAAAAGCGATAATTTGTTAGCTTTTTTATCATCAAGTATTTTTTATTTAAAACCCCAAAATTTAGCATTAAAATCGTCATCCACTACAAGCCAGTCTGCCTCCAGCCAGCCACCAGCCAGCCGCCAGTCAGCCGCCAGCCAGCTTGAATTTGTAAAGCAAAAAGGCAGTAATTGCTTAATCGAAAATTAAGCCTTAGCTAACTTTTGGCTTTGTAAAGCAAAAAGGCAGTAAATGCTCAATTGAAAAGAAAGCCTTAACGAACTTCTGGCTTAGTAGAACAGTGCTTTGAATAATTCCATCAACGAAAGCGATTATTTGCCAGCTTTTTTTATCATCAAGCATTTTTTTTATTTTAAACCCCAAAATTTAACATTAAAATCGTCATCCACTATAAGCCAGCCAGCCAGCCGCCAGCAGCCGTCAGCCAGCCGCCAGCCAGCCACCAGCCAGCCAGCCAGCCAGCCAGCCAGCCAGCCAGCCAGCCAGCCAGCCAGCCAGCCAGCCAGCTTGCTTTGTAAACCATAAATGCAGTGATTGCCTTAACAAAAAAGTAAGCTTTAACTAACGTCTGGCTATGTAAAAAAAGCAGTAATTGCTTAATTGAAAATATTGCCTTAACTATCTTCAGGCATCGTAAAGCAAAAAGGCCGTAATTGTTTAATCGAAAAGTAAGCCTTAACTAGCTTCGGGCTTTGTGAAGCAAAAAGGCAGCAATTGCTTAATCGAAAAGAAAGCCTTAATGAACTTTTGAGTATGTAGAGCAGCGCTTTGAATAATTCAAACAACAAAAGTGATCATCTGTTAGTTTTTTTTATCATCAAGCATTTTTTTATTTAAAACCCTAAAATTTAACATCAAAATCGTCGTCCACTACAAGCCTCCACCCAGCCGCCAGGCAGCCAGCAAGACACCAGCCAACCAGATAGACGACAGCCAGCCACCAGCCACCCGCGAGCCAGCCAGCCAGCCAGCTTGAGCTGTAAAGCATAAATGCAGTATTTGCTTGAACAAAAAAGTAAGCATTAACTAGCTTCTGGCGATGTAAAAAAGCAGTAATTGCTTAATTGAAGAGAAAGCCTTAAATAACTTCTGGCTTTGCAAAGCAAACAGGCAATAATTGCTTAATCGAGAAGTAAGCCTTTACTATCTTCATGCTCTTTAAAGCAAAAAGGCCGTAATTGCTTAATCGAAAAGTAAGCCTTAACTAACTTCTTGCTTTGTAGAACAGTGCTTTGAATAATAGCTAGACGACAGCCAGCCACCAGCCAGCCAGCCGCCAGCCAGCCAGCCAGCCAGCCAGCCAGCCAGCCAGCCAGTCAGCTTGATTTGTGAAGCGAAAGGCAGTAATTGCTTAAATAAAAAGTACACCTTAACGAACTTCTGGCTTTATAAAGCGAAAAGGCAGTAATTACTTAATCTAAAAGTAAGCCTTAACTAACTTCTGGCTTTGTAGAACAATGCTTTGAATAATTCCAACAACAAAAGCGATTATTCGTTAGCTTATTTATCATCAAACATGTCTTATTTAAAGCCCCAATATTTAACATTAAAATCGTCGTCCACTACAAGCCAGTCAGCAGCCAGCTAGCCGTCAGCCAACCGCCATCCAGCCAGCTTGATCTGTAAAGCAAAAAGGCAGTGATTGCTTAATCGAAAAGTAAGCCTTAAACTAACTTCTGGCTTTATAGAACAGTGTTTTAAATAATTCCAACAACAAAAGCGATTATTTGTTAGCCTTTTTAGCATGAAGCATTTTTTATTTGCAACCCCAAAATTTAACATTAAAATCGGCATCTACTACGAGTCAGCCAGCCGCCAGCCAGCCGCAAGCCAGACGCCAGCTAGCCGCCAGCCAGCCGCCAGCCAGCCACCAGCCAGCCAGCTTGATCTATAAAGCAAAAAGGCTGTAATTGCCTAATCGGAAAATAAGCTTCAACTAACTTCTGTCTTTGTAATGAAAAAAGGCAGTATCGCTTAATCAAAAAGTAAGCCTTAACCAGCTTCTGGATTTGTAGGACAGTGCTCTGAATAATTCCAACAACGAAAGTGATTATTCGTTAGCTTTTCTATCATGAAGCATTTTTCATTTAAAACTGTAAAATTTAGCATTAACATCGGCATCCACTACAAACTGGCCAGCCAGTCGCCAGCCAGCCGCCAGCCAGCCGAAAAGTAAGTCTTAACTAACCGTTGGCTTTGTAGAACAGTAATTTTGAATAATTCCAACAAAAAAAGTGATTATTTGCTAGCTTTTTTATCATCAAGCATTTTTTATTTAAAACCCCAAAATTTAGCATTAAAATCGGCATCCACTACAAGCTGGCCAGCCGCTAGCCAGCCGACAGCCAGCCGCAGCCTGCTGCTAGCCAGCCAATAGCCAGCCGCCAGCCAGCAGCCAGTCAGCCAGCTAGATTTGTGAAGCAAAAAGGAAGTAATTGCTTAATCGAAACTTAAGCCTTAACTAACTTCTGGATGTATAAAGCAAAAAGGCAGTATTTGCATAATTGAAAAGCAAGCGTTAACTAACTTCTGGCTTTGTAGAAAAGTGCTTTGAATAATTCCAACTACAAAAGTGATTACTTGTTAGATTTTTTATCACAAAGCATTTTTTATGTAAAATTCTAAAATTTAACATTAAAATCGGCATCCATTACAAGCCAGCCAGCAGCCAGCCAGCCGCTAGCTAGCCGCCCGTCAGCTGCCAGCCAGCCGCCAGACGCTAGCCAGCTATCTAGCCAGCCGCCAGCCAGCCGCCCACAAGCCGCTAGCCATCCGCCAGCCAGTCGCCAGCAAGCCGTAGCCAGCCGCCAGCCAGCTGCCAGCTAGCCAGCTTGATTTCTAAAACAAAAAGGCAGTAATAACTTAATCGAAGTCTTAACTAACTTCTGGATGTATAAAACAAAAAGACAGTAATTGCTTAATCGAAAAGTAAGCATTAACTAACTTCTGGCTTTGTAGAACAGTGCTTTGAATAATTCCAACAACAAATATTTGCTAGTTTTTTTATCATCAAGCATTTTTTATTTGAAACCCCAAAAGTTAGCATTATAATTGGCATGTATTACAAGCCAGCCAGCCGCCTGCCAGCCGCGATTCAACCGTCAGCCAACAGCCGACCAGCCACCTTGATTTGTAAAGCAAGAAGGCAGTAGTTGCTTAATCAAAAAGCCAGAGACGAAATTACTGAGTTCTAATTATTGACAACCATGTCAAAAATAGGAAATACGGGAATTTCGTCTCTATATCTAGCCTAACTGGTAAATGCTCGGCACAAAAAAATAAAAAGACTTTTGCAGTTCTAGTCTATTGACATGTTTACATCATATGGTCATATTAAGAAGCCGAAATAATTTTTTTGATGATTTTAGCCTGGGCCAGTCCCTTAAAGGCTTACTTTTCCGATTTGGCAAATATAGCTTACTGCCTTTTTGCTTTACAAAGCCAAAAGTTAGGCCTAAGGCTTACTTTTCGATTAGGCAATTATACTGCCTTTTTGCTTTACAAAGCCAGCAGTTAGTTAAGGCTTACTTTTCGATTAAGCAATTACAGCCTTTTTGTTTTAAAAATCAAGCTAGCTGGCTGGCGAATGGCTGTTGGCTGGCTGGCTTGTAGTGGATGACTATTTTAATTCTAAATTTTGGTGTTTTAAATAAAAAATGCTTCATGATAAAATAACTAACAAATAGTCACTTTTCTTGTTGGAATTATTAAAAGCACTGTTCTACATTAGGGCTTACTTTTCGATTGAGCAATTACTGCCTTTATGCTTTACAAATCAAGCTGGCTGGATGTCTGGCTGGTGGCTGGCTGACGGCTGGCTGATAGCTAACTGGCTTGTAATGATTGCCGATTTTAATGTAAAATGTTTGGGTTATAAATAAAAAAAGCTCGATGATATAAAAGCCAACAAATAATTGTTTTTGTTGTTGAAATTATTCAAAACACTGTTCTACCAGAAGTTAGTTAAATCTTACTTATCGGTTAAACAATTACTGCCTTTTTGCTTTAAATAGCCAGAAGTTAGTTAGGGCTAACTTTTCAATTAAGCAATTACTGCCTATTTGCTTTACAAATCAAGCTGGTTGAATGGCTGGCTGGCATCTGGCGGCAGGCTGAGTTTTAAATAAAAATGATTTTTAATAAAAAATATAAAAAATAAGCATTTTTGTTGATGGAAATATTTAAAGCACTGTTCTACAAAGCCATGAGTTAGTTAATGCTTACTTATCGATGAAGCAATTACTGCTTTTTTGTTTTACAAATCAAGCTGGCTGAATGGCTGGCTGGAATCTGGTGGCTGGCTAGCGGCTGGCTTGCAGTAGGCTGGCGTCTGGCTGGCGGTTGCTTGATGACTGGCTGGCTGCTGGCCGGTGGCTGGCTGACGTGTAATGGATGACAATTTTAACGTTAAATTTTGAGGTTTTAAATAAAAGATGATTATGATAAAAAAATAATAACTTTTGTTGATGGAATTATTCAAAGCACTGTTCTACTAAGCCAGATGTTAGCTAAGGCTTAATTTTCGATTAAGCAATTACTGCCTTTTTGCTTTACAAAGCCAGAAGTTAGTTAAGGCTTACTATTTGATTAAGAAATTACTGCTTTTTTGCTGGCGGTTGGCTGGCGGCTGGTTGGCGGTTGGCTGGCGGCTGGCTGGTGGCTGACTGGTCGCTGGCTGGCGTCTGGCTGGCTGGCTTGTAGTGGATGCCGATTTAAATGTTAAATTTTGGGGTTTTAAATAAAAAATACTTTACGATAAAAAAGCTAACAAATAATCGCTTTTGTTATTGGCTTGTAGAGGATGAGAATTTTAATGATAAATTTTAGGGTTTTTAATAAAAAATGCTTTATGATAAAAAAGCTAACAAATAATCACTTTTGTTGTTGGAATTATTCAATGCACTGTTCTACAAATAGTCAGGGCGTCAAACTGCGATATGTGCCTAGATAACACTTTCGCTAAACATTTTTAGTACGAGATGACCAATGCCAAGACATTCTATAGCATCTCTAAAATCCCAAACCAGGTGTCTCCAAGCTAAAATATGATTTTTAAGGTATTTTTTCAACTTTTGAAATTATCACCCATTTTTGCAATAATTAGTCGGTTTATCTCAGGTTAAACAAACTCCAGCCCAATACAATGTTTCATAACTTTGGAATGGATACACAGATACTTTTGAAATGTTCACATCACATTCAAAATATGTCATAGGATGACATACATGTGTGATGCCATTGGTTTATACTAGATAACCTGTCGCTCACCATATGTTTTCTCTAAAGACCTTTCGGCGTGTTCCTACTTGACAATTATCACATTTGCCAACATCGTGCTTTTACAGTAAAACAGATTTAGTATCCCTACTCAGGGAATGCTACTCAGAATTAAGCAGGGAGAATTAATAAGGTTAATTACATTTTAGATGACCATTGGCCACCTTGTGTGAAAAGGTGAAATAGACCTATGGCCTATAGGCTAATCGAAATAATGAGACAAGTGATGTTGTCGCACTGCTGTGTAAAAAGGCAGTGGTAATTGAACTCACTACAAATAATAATACACGGGTATAAAAGTTACAAACAACAAAGGGACAAGTGCATTTAACCACAACCAGATCCTTATTGAGTTATTGCAAATAACAATCTGACAAGTCAAATTGACCTCAACTAAACCTCTGACAGGGGCGACTTGTCTTAGAACAGAGTGACCAGCGCAGGTAGCACTTTAGTGAAACATGTGAAAATAGAGGAGAGTGCTATTTCACCTTGTTGCAGGCAACCAATGGTCTATGGTTGCGCAAAATATGAAGTTGATCCATCAATGGAAAGATGTATAACCATGCCATACATACATGTTCTATTAGTGTAGTTCAACAGGAATGAAAATCTAAATGACACACAGGTTAATGCCTCACATGTCAAGCATTCCGGAGTTGGAATTGATCACACAATCCATATATATACAGCACGAGAAACTTAAAATAGCAGAAAATATATATAATTAAAACGGCTTGACGACACTTCTCTGAAGAGATGGTCATGTAAATTACTTTGTAGTAGGCCTACATCACAAACAATACAATATGGCGATAAAACATAATGTTGTGCAAAATATGACATGGGTATGGGGGTGAATAGGTAAAGAGTGTTTTCCTTCCACTGGTGCTCCATTGATTGATTGCCAGTGGCGTATGCTGGCTCCTACGTTCAACAGCGGTGCCAATGCAGCTCCCGTATCAGTGCAGACACCGCCAGTGCAGTGTCACTACAGTGCAGGCCCTGATGTTGGTCGTGGTAGCCTTGAAACAACCGGCAATAGAGTGTTTGACTTTATGTATCACACGTGGGATTAATGGAGTTACCCTTAGCTATTGTTACTTTGGGGACTATCTGACCCGACGATAGCGTCTCTGAACGTCTGGGCATGCCTGAGGGTAAATCCCCTAGACATGCCCAGAAACCCTTATTGGGCGAGTGAAGGAAAACACTCTCAAAACCCACCATATCCTATCACCCCACCCTCACGTCATCATCTGTACATCATTCATCTCATCAATGGACTGCACCGTTTTTATCATATTTCATTGTCACTAAAATGACCACAATTTACTACTACTACTTCCATTGATGAGGTTTACCTCATGTCCTGACGGTCACAGGCTTTATTTTTGTTGTGCACATTTAAATTTTGAAAAGCTGTAGCCTCCGCTCAACACTATCACCTATTCTAGAGGCGCATAGTCGAAGGGTAGCTTATTTCAGTCGTGTCAAACTGGACCGAATTTTTTATTACCGGACTAGTGTAAGGCCGCCCACCATGATTGTGTGAATTTACATGTTACACTTATGAGGTAGCCTACTGCTTCAGCCAATATCTCAGAAATACAATCAGACTGCATCAGGCTTTCCAATATTAAACAAATTCCTTGGGGAAGCTCCCATACGCTATGTGAGAGGTAATACCCCCTCCACTTCGGCGGCTTGACGGAGGACTAGGCTTAGCTGAATCCCGTTTTCCGGTTTTGAACATACATTATCACTAAGGTTGCTAAGTCTGCCAAAGACCAATGTGGCATACACAGCTCAACATCATTGATTTCTAATGTGAATAACACGCAATGTAAATCATCACATATGTTCCATATTTTGCCCGATTAACATGATTGTAATTTTATTACAGAACATTGTGTGGGTAGCAAATTCCCTATTGTAGTTCTTGCAATTCCTGAACATCAATCTTGGTGACACATTGATTGGTGCATCAGAAGAAGCTATTAAAGAACTACAATATCTAGACTACTTCAGCTTAGATAATATAAATTTTGATGACATCCCTTGGGATCTCTATTATCACTTGGGGAGAGATGCCGTATGATGTCAATATTTAATTCACACAAACGTGTAAATACATCATTGTGTTTTCACATACAATGTAGTATGCAAATAAACGGGACTTACACGCATGTTTATTGCCTTTATCGAAACGTGAAGTCGATGGGTTAATACAATAGTGTGCTAAGTGACATTTTTGTTCTTTAGAATAATAACCAGCTAAGTCATCTATAATATGTATAAAGTTTGAATTTATTCCAAATTCAGGTTAAAACAACAGATCAAGTCGACTTAGCACATTGTTATTCTCGGGAAAAGGAGCACATATCAGCATAATATCTGTTCAACACAGGTCCAATTCGACTTGACACATTGTTATTCTCGTGTTATATGCTTATGGGCTCTGTTTCTGGGAGAACAACGGTGCAAGTGCACTTAGCGCATTCTTATTCTGAGACATGTGGAGACAACACAGGGGAAATGCCTGAACTTAGTTTATTGTTGATCTAGGAACAATCTCTGTATATTCTGTGTTCCTGGTGTAACAAAGCGCTAAGTCAACTTGGTGTCTTGTTGATCCCAATTTTGCTTCTGTAAATCACTTTTGCAGGTAAAAAATACTCTGATAACTTCACTTGATCTACTGTCAAATTCCAATCGCTGTGTGTTTCATCATTATAAGTCCAAGTCTACATGCTGATAAGTGGATTTAGCAGACTGTAGTTCTAAGCAAAAAGATAAACACAATTTCGCTGTCAAGTCGACTTGACCCACTATTGTTTTAGACCATCGAAGTGTAAATAAGACAGAAAAATGCCAAATTTTCAGGATTGGGATAAAACAGAAATAATTTCTGACAGGAAAAGCATCATGCTAGATCCGAATTACCCTCTTTATAGCTGTAGAAGTATGGTATACCAGATAAAACATTTTTCTATTTGGCTAAAGGGTTTAAATAATTTGGTAGTTTTCTTACGTTGTTGATAGTACAAATTTGCGTGGATTTGATTTTTATAAGAGAATGACCGCATATGCGATTATCTAATGCCTTTCCACGAAAACATTATACTGTATCCAAAATGACTACTTTATTGAAATAAGCAACATAGATAAGGCTAAAATGTATTTACACGTCTGTATAAAGTAAACATTCACACTATGGCATCTTTCCTTCAACTGAATATACGAAGAACAATATTGCTTAGTTGTCTCAATCCACATCTCTTTGGCTATCTAATAATTAACAACAAAGAAACATCACCAGGATATTAGTCGACAAAATATTAGTAGATGACGGTTGTCTTGACAAATACAATAGCTCAATTACTTCATATTTATGGTGAAAAACTGGATCCACCACTGAATAATATGTCAATCAAAGAACTTAGATCCCGCACTAAATTATCTGGATTAAACTCATAATTAAAGATGAATAACACCATATAAATGATTGTGCATGTCACTATACCTCTGATATTATCATGTATAGTCGTATTAGAGTGTTGCTTTCTAGAATCCATAATGTTGTTTCTATATTCGCCAACCTGGGTTCATCATTGACATTTACAAGAGTATTTTAGTGGAACATTGCACAATTCACTTTACAACACATTTAGAATGCCTGCTCCTTCGACCTCCACCCAGATTCGCTAAATTTGTGCTTCGGAAGGAGTGCTCATCTCGCTAACTGTTTTTACATTGCGGTTCTTTCACTGATTGTTGTATACTGGGATACAAAGGTTGTGTGTCCACAGCTTCAGTTATATATAAACTTACTTACTTGTTTGACCCAAAATACAAAAACGCTCAACTCGTTAGATCAGTGTTAAAACTTCGCATCCTGTTCGTGTCTTATTCCGCTTGGTCCACAAACGATCGCACGCTCAGTTCGGCTATGGCTCGAAAGTCAGAGGTACTGGGTTCGGATGCTACTGTCATTATACTCAGCTATTGTTGTCTGACAAAATGACTAGATTACAACAAAACGGTCACACGAAAATGAAAAATAACTACAATTTTCTTCAAATTCACTGAGGTGCGACCGAACCTTTCGGTTCTTGAAATAACGTAATTACAACATTGAAATGACCGTTATTTTATTAAAATTGCTGAAACGCGACGAAAACGTCAGATAAAACAGATAAACAATCCCTTCATAATCACCTCGGATTAGAGATTTTCTGGATATTGCGTTTACAAATAATCGAGACTTTTAATAGCTGCCATTTCGTAAAAAATGCTTAACTGTAATCACCATCCCTTTGTTTTGCAACCATACAGTGCAGTGCCTTTATACAAAAATACGTGTGATTTGGTTGAGCGGCTTACACATTTATTATTGCGAGCTACAGGGACGGCGCAGCTACTGTATACTGAACACATGCCTGCTTAATAATAACATAACTAATGCCAAAAAAGCTATAACCAGATAATAACTACAATATAGAGTTGCATATTTGCACAGCTAATGATCATATCCAACCCAAACCCAAAATTAGAATAGAAACAAATTGTTCAGAAAATAATTCACAGAAAACTTTCACAGATTTAATAATTATCTAAAAAATTTACGGTTTATTTTTACCATTGTCAATTGAAAAACAACTATTTATATTGGAGATATTAAGTTATGTATATTACTCGGTGATGACTAGGCTATTTTAAATTAGGATTTAAAAGATCAGGCTAATCTGTGTAGGAGGACTTGTGTTATGGAAGCTTATGTCAAAGCAGAGAACCAATAAAACTGCATTTTACCGCTAAAATAGACCAGAAATGGGTATGTTTTTTAAATGCATATAAAATACTTAAAAAGCTAAATTTCAGTTTGGAGACACCTCAATATGGTATCTAGGAATGCTAAAGATAATATTTAAAGTGGTCTCTTGCTTGTACTAAAAATGTTTAGCGACATCATAGTTTTCTAGTTTGACACCCTGACTAAAAGCCAGAAATTAGCTAAGGCTTACTTTTGATAAAGAAACTACTTATTTTTGCTTTACAAAGACAGAAGTTAATTAAGGCTTACTTTCCGATTGAGCAATTACTGCCTTTTTGCTTTACAAATCAAGCTAGCTGGAAGGCTGGCTAGCATCTGGCGTCTGGCGGCTGGCTGGTTCCTGTCTGCCGGCTGGCTGACTTGTAGTGAATGCTGATTTTAATGGTAATTTTTGAGGTTTTAAATAAAAAATGCTTGATGATGAAAAAGCTAAGAAATAATAACTTTTGTTGTTGAAATTATTTAAAGCACTGTTCTAGTTAAGGCTAACTTTTCGATTAAGCAATTACTGCTTTTTTGCTTTACAAATCAAACTGGCTGCATGACGCTGGCATCTGGCGGCTGGCTGGCGGCTGGCTGGCAGTTGGCCGGTGGCAGGCTGGAGGCTGCTTAGTGGCTGGCTGGCGGCTGGCTGACGGCTGGCTGGCTTGTAATGGATGACAATTTTAAAGTAAATTTGAGGTTTTAAATAAAAAATGCTTTATGATAAAAAAAATATAACAAATAATCGCTTTTGTAGATAGAATTTTTCAAAGCACTGTTCTACTAAGCCAGATGTTAGCTAAGGCTTAATTTTCGACTAAGCAATTACTGCTTTTTTGTTTTACAAAGCCAGAAGTTAGTTTAGGCTTACTTTTCGATTAAACAGTTACTGCTTGTTTGCTTTACAAATCAAGCTAGATGGCTGGCGGTTGGCTGGCGGTTGGCTGACGACTGGCTGGCGGCTGGCTGACTGGTGACTGGCTGGCGGCTGGCTGGCTGGCGGCTGGCTGGCTGGCCTGTAGTGGATGCCGATTTTAATGTTGAATTTTGGGGTTTTAAATAAAAAATGCTTCATGATAAAAAAGCTGGCTGGCGGCTGGCTGGCTGGCTTGTAGTGGATGCCGATTTTAATGTAAAATTTTGGTGTTTTAAATAAAAAATGCTAGATGATAAAAAAAAATAACAAATAATCGCTTTTGTTGATGGAATTATTCAAAGCACTGCTCTACTAAGCCAGATGTTAAGCAATTACTGTCTTTTTGCTTTACAAATCAAGCTAACTGACTGGCGGTTGGCTGGCGGCTGGCTGGCGGCTGGCTGGTGGCTGACTAGCGGCAGGTTGGCGGCTGGCTGGCTGGCTTGTAGTGGATGCCGGTTTTATTGTTAAATTTTAGGGTTTTAAATCAAAAATGCTTGATGATGGAAAAGCTAACAAATAATCCCTGTGAGAAATGCATAACCAGTGACATATTGCCTGGTGTTGAGCAGGGGAAGCGGAGTCAGTTGAGACATTTTTTACAAGCGTCCCAACAAAATCGAAATATTTCTGTCAAGTTTCAACTTTAATTTTCAACTGACAATTAGCCTACCTGAGGACACTTTAAAATATAATGTAATAATAAGGGTTAAAATTAATTTGCGACATTAAATATACTAATTAATATGTGTTTATTTATTATGAAATATCACACTTGCAAATTAGGAATTATGCTAATGAATTCATTTGCATATTTGAAAATAATACTTATATGCCACAGTGAATTCCCTTTAATTTGATACCTTGTTTGTATTTGTATGAGTAGTTTGTAAATAAGAGCCACAAATAATTACCACGTGTCACATATATCACGAATTAAGGGATTTGTGATAACTTGTTCCTTTTGAAGATATAATGTATGCATTTATGCAAATAAGGCATATGGTAATTATATAATTTGCATGTTAAAACGGCCATATTCCAGAAAATTAAGTAATCTTAATTTGACACATTGCTTGTGTTATTGTGTTTAGTAGGTGTAAAGTAACATAGAAAACATCACCCTTTAGTATAGCACGATAATTGATAAGAATGTGGTTGCTATGGTAACTCCTTCAATGTGAAAAACGTTTAGAATTATGCAGATTATGTCTTTGTTGTGAAAAATGCATACAGTTATGTTATATAATTACATCAAAATCAATTGCTGTGGATATATGCTATAACTGTTATGCATTTCTTTGACTACAAATACATCACATGGGAGAAACTGTGCAGTAATTAGGTTCAGGGGAGTTATGAAAGGGTTTGTTTACACCCCCGTTGCCATGGTAACCCCCGGGATGTAGCAATGCCAACAGGACAAAAACTTACCAGTGGGGTCTCCTCTTTCATTTGAGACATATTTTAGCCTGATGCCAGGAGAGCTAATTAAACTCGAAAAATTAGGGTTCTGGCCGCTCCCCTGTCTATACACCCAAGCCCTGAATTGCATTACCTGCCAGACCTACTTTTGAACTATATTTTCTAATGATTTTTTTTGGCGCCGGACGCGAAAATAGTGAAGTCCTTGCAAAAATTCATGAAAATCGGTCTTTCATGAAAAAAATTCATGAAAATCGGTTTTCTGTTTAATTATGTAATATTAACAAATTATGTTATTTGAAGTTCCGAGACTTTGGGAACTTGATGTTCCGGGAACTTGGGAACTTAAAGTTCCAGGAACTTCGGAGCTTGGGAACTTCGGAACTCACTCTCGGGTGTTCCTGGGTGGATGGCTTAATTAGAATCATACACAAATTCTCACGGGATTGAATAAGCTATTCGACTATCCCAGCAAACACGATAAATTGCGCCATTGTTGGTTCAATGTTGGCCCGCCGTCTATGACGTCGGCCCATCATTGAACCAACAATGGCTTAATGTTGTTGCTGGGCTTACAGTGTGGGGATTGACTTGATACGTCAGAATCTGACGTCTGTAGACGTCATATTCTGACGTATAAAGACGGTCCCCACACTGAAACAATTAAAATATCATTACCACTGATTAGGTATTCAAATGAATCGGCAAGGGCTAACTAAGACATTTATGATGATTTTAAATTGAACATAACGCTTTGGTCTCCATAGTTTATATAACAATATTTTAGCGCTTCAGAAGTTAACCATTTCAGCGCGGGCGACACATAAGTGCTTTTAAACAGCTCTATTGGAACAAAAATATTGACTGGAATTTCATAGCGCACCGATTGTAAATTATTGGAAGTTTTCATCGTTGTGTGATTTCTCTTCATTTGAAGCTGTCAAATATTTAACCACTTTCTAAGTTGAAATGAAATAAAATGTTAGCAGGAATAATAGTTAATGAACCACCTTTGGAGTAAATGAGAAATATCGATGTACAGCTTTACCTCGCACCAATCCAACCATTTACTTAACCCTTTGACTTCCAGGCCGGGGTACATGCCAGGATCCAGATATACTAGTGTACGAATTCTATTTTTCGTCATTTGAAGCTGGAATTGCTAACGCAATTTCCAGCTTCAAATGACGAAAAATACATAAATGTAGTATATATTTGACGAAAATTTGTGTCATTTTATGGTTACGTTCATTGACGAATGACGACGGAAATTTCCGTCATGTATGGTAGTGAAAAGGTTAATACATTCATCGCAAACAGTTGTGATTCATCCCAGTTTTTTACTCACCGACAGTAGAAAATTCAGGCGATTTTCAAAGTGGCTTCTGCATTTTCGGGACAAAATTGATATGATTGATACTTTTCATCAATAGCACTTTCTGATTTGCACGAGCTCTGTATGAAAAGTGGCAGATGCCACCTTTTAAACCTAAGAGGAGGACTTAATTCTGCTCTTGACATGTTCGTACGGCGGAATGGCAAAAAGATTTGTTGTTGTCATGATGGTTGTTATAAACGTTTCAGGAGGTTCGGAGTATTGACCACCCCCACCCCCACCCCCCCCCCCCCTCCATAAACATACACACACATATTGTTCCTTAAATTTGATAATCCAATTAGAATACGATCCAATGTTGTTTCGAGGTTGGGCAAGCGTCGTAGACGTTCGCCCATATTTTAAATTGACATCGGTAGATGACATCACTCCACAGTTACCACCCTCAGAGAATTTAGGGAACTCTTTAACCAAGACCAAGTCAGTGGACGCCATTTTTTTATTTTGAAAGTTTGGTCACATTTTGTTTGATTTTTAACAGTCGAAATAACTTGACAGATGCAATATCGATGTTTTTTTAATCATTAATGACTAGTCTTGGATTTCACCCTAAATATTTCAATACTGGGGCTGGCAGTTTTACTCATTTTGTGTAATTCAATTTTATGGCAGATGTTGTTCGATAATTGGGCTCTTTAAAGATTTTTTTTTTGCTGTTGGGTACATTTAGACAGAAAATTCAGGGTCATAAAACCCATTATCCCAATAAATACAATTTTAAAATGGCTCAGATAATATGACTCTCAATGAATAATACGTTTATTTTCGGGATACTTGTTATTGATTCTAATTATGTCCAAATGCTCCCCAGCCTAGGGCTATCCCCAGCCATGTCCAAATACACCCACACATGGTGGTATATTTTAACAAATTTGATTTTTTTCTATTTCTATCCATGTTATTCTTCTGCAAAGAACACTGAAGAATGTTAAAAACACATATGACTATCCATAGGCGTAGTGAGTCAGTTTCTTTGGGCAATAGATGAGGCCACTATGTTTTTTTTCTGTTTTAGATGAGCGCGCGCATTAGATTTAGGCCGCGCATTACCAAAAAAAACAAGTGTTTTTTTATGCCCAGCGCGCGCATCAGATTGTTGCCGATTTCCGAAAAAAACAGTCAATTTCAGAAGAAAAAATAACATTCCGAAAAAAATCAAGTTCATTTCGAGAGATAAAAAGTATTTTTCCAGCTCGGTTTTTTTGCTTGTTTTTTTTCGTCGCCCTCATTAACTTTTTTTAAAATAGGTTTTAAAATTTTGAAAAAAAGGCCCAGAATGGCCTGAGCTCTATCTCATGAACATTGTGGGAGAAAAATAAAAAAAAAGCTGGCAATGTCCAAATCCTCCTGGGTCTCCCCTACATACATAATATGTCCTGAAGCCCTCCACCAAACCTACGCTGAAAATATCTTCGTCCCCCGAACCATGATCTATGTCACCCCGAAATTCCGGAGAAAAGGCAGTAAGGGCCTAACTGCACATTTTTCAAGTAAGGGGTTACTGCCTTCTGGCTTTAGGGACCGTATTCTCGTACAAGTTACGATATATCGTAGGCTTCGGATTAGTCGAGATGTCCATCTCGACCAATCCGAAGCCTACGATATATCGCAACTTGTCCGAGAATACGGGCCCAGAATGACAGGCTGTTTGGCGCGTCGAGTGCGCCTGATATGGCACCCGCATAGTGTGTGCACCACCATTCTCGCCCGGTTTGTAAACAGTATGATTCCAGCTGTTGTTATTACGTTGCGACACGAGACGATGACCCGATGTTGGCTGAAAGTTGTTCCACCGTCTGAGACAACGGCCCAACATTAAAACAACACTGGGTCAACGAAACGTGTTCCTTCCATGCCGGGTGCAGGTCAACCGACATTGCGCCCCCTCCAGAAAACCCGTCACGTTAAACCAATGTCGGGCCAATGTGGACCACTGTCTGCGACGTTGGCCCTACATTGAACCAACATTGGGTGAACGTCTCATCCTTGGTGTTCATGGTGTTCACTATGCGGGTGGTCGCGTGCGCCTTTACAATGGCTGCACGCACGGGACGTTAGCACAATAGCTGTTTTAATGTTAAAACATTAAAACAACATTGGGTCGATGTCTGGTCTTTACGGGCATGGCTACAGACAACCATCGTGTTCAAGACCTGCTGCACTGAGCACACAGATTGCCAGAGGTGTGCATGCGACAAATGAGGCAACCTGCCTTAATTAAGAAGAGAACCCGGCGTTGGACAAGCGTTGGTTCAACAAAGTTCACGCGTCGCTCAAATTTAGCACATGACACGTTTGCGAAAAAAATATTTGGACTAAAAAACGTCAAAATCAATCACCATAAAGAGTTTCAGAGCTTTTGTTTCAGACTTTTCAACTTGGGTTATTTATAAAACCTGGCCATTTTCTTTCGCTTTGAGTCAGGAATTGCGGGGCAAGAAAATCAGATAAGTGGCCATTTTGACCAATCCGAAGCCTACTATACGATATATCGTAACTTTTACGACAACACAGGCTCAGGAACCATCGTCTTGGCCCAATTTAAATCACGCCGGCTCAACGTTAGATGAATTAAATGAGATGGACGCCCGCCGGCAAAGTTACTTTTTTTATAGCCAGCGTTGGTTTGACACAAGCAGACGGCCAGCCAGCGCTGGGTTGACGTTGGGCCACCCTTTGCGATATTGAACAAACGTAATGACAGCGCCGTCCATCCGGCATTTTATTATATATACGCCCGTGTTGGCTTAATGTCGACCCAATTTTTGATCGTGCCATGCATGTTGTCAGCCAGAAAATGCGAGAAGTCCACCCGATGTTCTGTGGAGTTTGGGCCAGCATCTGCGACGCTGGATCAACCTGTACAGAACATCGGGCCAACGTCTCGCATTTGTCGGGTACACACAGTTGCCCTCACACACAATATGGGTACACTTGTATGATTGTTTCAGGGCAGGTCTGTTCGCATCTTGGAATCCGACCAGTCACATTTGCATCAGAAGTACGAAATGTGAAAGAGCGGTGTGCATTTACCATCACCACCATCTCTCCTGGGTGTACCATCATCGCCAGTGTGGAACCTCATCTACCGATCCTGTGTGTACAAGGAAGGTATGGGCATTATTCTTACATCGACACATTTCATCCTGCATGCTTTAGCATGTTTGACCTTCAGAGGTATTTGTTCTCGTAATGGGAACTACACATGCCAATGACAGGATGACACAATCAAGCTAAATCATAAAAAAAAAACATTTTTTTATTTTTAATTTGGCTCCTTGATTTTGTCAACATGTCTAAAGACTAGAAT
This sequence comes from Flabesymbios commensalis, assembly GCA_964017125.1. Classification (NCBI taxonomy): domain Eukaryota; kingdom Metazoa; phylum Annelida; class Polychaeta; order Terebellida; family Flabelligeridae; genus Flabesymbios; species Flabesymbios commensalis. Next base: position 80,614,174 of record OZ024905.1, read on the forward strand.
TGCGTAGGTTTTTTTTAAATTGTGTGTTGCGCATTTACCAGTTAAGCGAGAAATAAGGACGAAATTTAATTTCGGACATGTATGTCCAAAATAAGAAATACGGGAATAACTGATAAATCGGCCTTTCGGAACATAGTCAGGGTGTCAAACTAGAAAACTATGATGTCGCTAAACATTTTTAGTACAAGCAAGAGTCCACTTTAAATATTATCTTTAACATTCCTAGATACCATATTGAGGTGTCTCCAAACTGAAATTTAGCTTTTAAAGTATTTTGTATGCATTTAAAAAACATACCCATTTCTGGTCTATTTTAGTCCTTCTACACAGATTAGCCCAAATCCTAATTTAAAATAGCCTAGTCATTACCGAGTAATATACATAACTTAATATCTCCAATATATATAGTTGTTTTTCAATTGACAATGGTAAAAATGAACCGTAAAATTTTTGGATAATTAATAAATCTGTGAAAGTTGAATTTTTTTCTGAACTATTTGTTTCTATTTTAATTTTGGGTTTGGGTTGGATATGATCATTAGCTGTGCAAATATGCAACTCTATATTGTAGTTATTATCTGGTTATAGCTTTTTTGGCATTAGTTATGTTATTATTAAGCAGGCATGTGTTCAGTATACAGTCGCTGCGCCGTCCCTGTAGCTCGCAATGATAAATGTGTAAGCCGCTCAACCAAATCACACGTATTTTTGTATAAAGGCACTGCACTGTATGGTTGCAAAACAAAGGGATGGTGATTACAGTTAAGCATTTTTTACGAAATGACAGCTATTAAAAGTTTCGATTATTTGTAAACGCAATATCTCTAATCCGAGGTGATTATGTAGGGATTGTTTATCTGTTTTATCTGACGTTTTGGTCGCGTTTCAGCAATTTTAATAAAATAGCGGTCCTTTCAATGTTGTAATTACGTTATTTCAAGAACCGAAAGGCTCGGTCGCAGCTCAGTGAATTTGAAGAAAATTGTAGTTATTTTTCATTTTCGTGATACCGTTTTGTTGTAATCTAGTCATCTTGTCTGACAACAATAGCTAAGTGTAATGACAGTAGCATCCGAACCCAGTACCTCTGACTTTTGAGCCATAGCCGAACTGAGCGTGCGATCGTTTGTGGACCAAACGGAATAAGACATGAACAGGATGCGAAGTTTTTAACACTGATCGAACGAGTTGAGCGTTTTTGTATTTTGGGCCAAACAAGTAAGTAAGTTTATATATAACTGAAGCTGTGGACACACAACCTTATAAAAACCTTTGTATCCCAGTATACAACAATCAGTGAGAGAACTGCAATGTAAAAACAGTTAGCGAGATGAGCACTCCTTCCGAAGCACAAATTTAGCAAATCTGGGTGGAGGTCGAAGGAGCAGGCATTCTAAATGTGTTGTAAAGTAAATTGTGCAATGCTCCACTAAAATACTCTTGTAAATGTCAATGATGAACCCAGGTTGGGAATATAGAAACAACATTATGGATTCTAGAAAGCAACACTCCAATACGACTATACATGATAATATCAGAGGTATAGTGACATGCACAATCATTTATATGGTGTTATTCATCTTTAATTATGAGTTTAATCCAGATAATTTAGTGCGGGCTCTAAGTTCTTTGATTGACATAATATTCAGTGGTTGATCCAGTTTTTTACCATAAATATGAAGTAATTGAGTTATTGTATTTGTCAAGACAACCGTCATCTACTAATATTTTGTCGACTAATATCCTGGTGATGTTTCTTTGTTGTTAATTATTAGATAGCCAAAGAGATGTGGATTGAGACAACTATGCAATATTGTTCTTCGTATATTCAGTTGAGGGAAAGATGCCATAGTGTGAATGTTTACTTTATACAAACGTGTAAATACATTTTAGCCTTATCTATGTTGCTTATTTCAATAAAGTAGTCATTTTGGATACAGTATAATATTTTTGTGGTAAGGCATTAGATAATCGCATATGCGGTCATTCTCTTATAAAAATCAAATCCACGCAAATTTGTACTATCAACAACGTAAGAAAACTACCAAATTATTTAAACCATATAGCCAAATAGAAAAATGTTGTATCTGGTATACCAAACTTCTACAGCTATAAAGAGGGTAATTCGGATCTAGCATGAAGCTTTTCCTGCCAGAAATTATTTCTGTTTTATCCCAGTCCTGAAAATTTGGCATTTTTCTTGCTTATTTACACGTTACGTTTCGATAAAGGCAATAAACATGCGTGTAAGTGCCGTTTATTTGCATACTTCAGTAAATATTTTTTACATATACATTGTATGTGAAAACACAATAATGTATTTACACGTTTGTGTGAATTAAATATTGACATTATACGGCATCTTTTAACTGATAATAGAGATCCAAAGGGATGTCATCAAAATTTATATTATCTAAGCTGAAGTAGTCTAGATATTGTAGTTCTTTAATAGCTTCTTCTGATGCACCAATCAATGTGTCACAAAGATTGATGTTCAGGAATTGCAAGAACTACAATAGGGAATTTGCTACCCACACAATGTTCTGTAATAAAATTACAATCATGTTGATCGGGCAGAATATGGGAAATATGTGATGATTTACATTGCGTGTTATTCACATTATTAATCAATGATGTTGAGCTGTGTATCCACACTGGTCTTTGGCAGACTTGGTGAAAATGTATGTTCAAAACCGGAAAACAGGATTCAGCTAGGCCCAGTCCTCCGTCAAGCCGCCGAAGTGGAGGGGGTATTACCTCTCACATAGGGTATGGGAGCTTCCCCAAGGAATTTGTTTAATATTGCAGTCTGATTGTATTTCTGAGATATTGGCTGAAGCAGTAGGCTACCTCATAAGTGTAACATGTAAATTCACACAATCATGGTGGGCGGCCTTACACTAGTCTGGTAATATAGAATTCGGTCCAGTTTGACACTAGTGAAATAAGCTACGCTTCGACTATGCGCCTCTAGAATAGGTGATAGTGTTGAGCGAAGGCTAAAGCTTTTCAAAATTTAAATTTGCACAACAAAAATAAAGTCTGTGACCGTCAGGACATGAGGTAAACCTCATCAATTGAAGTAGTAGTAGTAAATTGTGGTCATTTAAGTGACAATGTAATATGATAAAAACGGTGCAGTCCATTGATGAGATGAATGATGTACAGATGATGACGTGAGGGTGGGGTGATAGGATATGGTGGGTTTTGAGAGTGTTTTCCTTTACTCGCCCAATAAGGGTTTCTGGGCATGTCTAGGGGATTTACCCTCAGGCATGCCCACACGTCCAGAGACGCTATCGTCGGGTCGGATAGTCCCCAAAGTGACAATAGCTAAGGGTAACTCCATTAATCCCACGTGTGATACATAATGTCAAACACTCTATTGCCGGTTGTTTCAAGGCTACCACGACCAACATCAGTGCCTGCACTGTAGTGACACTGCTCTGGCAGTGTCTGCACTGATACGGGAGCTGCATTGGCACCGCTGTTGAACGTAGGAGCCAGCATACGCCACTGGCAATCAATCAATGGAGCACCAGTGGAAGGAAAACACTCTTTACCTATTCACCCCCATACCCATGTCATATTTTGCACAACATTATGTTTTATCGCCATATTGTATTGTTTTTGATGTAGGCCTACTACAAAGTAATTTACATGACCATCTCTTCAGAGAAGTGTCGTCAAGCCGTTTTAATTATATATATTTTCTGCTATTTTAAGTTTCTCGTGCTGTATATATATGGATTGTGTGATCAATTCCAACTCCGGGATGCTTGACATGTGAGGCATTAAACTGTGTGTCATTTAGATTTTCCTTCCTGTTGAACTACACTAATAGAACATGTATGTATGGCATGGTTATGCATCTTTCCATTGATGGATCAACTTCATATTTTGCGCAACCATAGACCATTGGTTGCCTGCAACAAGGTGAAATGACACTCTCCTCTATTTTCACATGTTTCACTAAAGTGATACCTGCGCTGGTCACTCTGTTTTAAGACAAGTCGCCCCTGTCAGAGGTTTAGTTGAGGTCAATTTGACTTGTCAGATTGTTATTTGCAATAACTCAATAAGGATCTGGTTGTGGTTAATTGCACTTGTCCCTTTGTTGTTTGTAACTTTTATACCCGTGTATTATTATTTGTAGTGAGTTCAATTACCACTGCCGTTTTACACAGCAGTGCGACAACTTCACTTGTCTCATTATCCCGATTAGCCTATAGGCCGTAGGTCTATTTCACCTTTTTACAAAAGGTGGCCAATGGTCATTTAAAATGTAATTAACCTTATTAATTCTCCCTGCTTAATTCCGAGTAGCATTCCCTGAGTAGTGATACCAAATCTGTTCTACTGTAAAAGCACGATGTTGGCAAATGTGATAATTGTCAAGTAGGAACACACCGGAAGGTCTTTAGAAAAAAACATATTGTGAGCGACAGGTTATCTAGTATAAAGCAATGGCATCACACATGTATGTCATCCTATGACATATTTTGAATGTGATGTGAACATTTCAAAAGTATCTGTGTATCCATTCCAAAGTTATGAAAAATTGTATTGGGCTGGAGTTTGTTTAACCTGAGATAAACCGACTCATTATTGTAAAAATGGGTGATAATTTCAAAAGTTGAAAAAAATACCTTAAAAATCATATTTCAGCTTGGAGACACCTGGTTTGGGATTTTAGAGATGCTAGAGAATGCCTTGGCATTGTTCTCCATCTTGTACTAAAAATGTTTATCTAGGCACATATCGCAGTTTGACGCCCTGACTAACACTTGCTACGTTGACACAGCAGCCTCAAATTGTAAGACTTCCGCAACATCTTATGGCCATATTAGGAAGCCAAAATAAAAAATAAAATAAAACTGATTTTTGATGATTTTAACCTGATTGTGTCGCGTGAATATATCATAATTGTGATTATCAGTGGTTTAAAAACAGGTAAAGGTGAAGGTTTATAGTCTGATATCAAGTCTTTTTTGCCAATTTCGCGGAACGGACAAATTCGCAAATTCAATAATCTCTCAAAAATGATTATTATGTGTTGGTGTGTCTTTGCAATGATAACATAGTGTAGGCCTATTTCATAAATATCCACTCCCGCGTTAGCGTGGATGTGTTCAACCTACAACTTCAAGTGGATGGATATTACTCGTGTGTGTTCAATTTGCGAACGAACATTATCAGATTATGCAAATATTGATGTTTAAATATTACTCATTTCCCTTACTCATTTCCATGTAACTGATTCTTATTAACGGATTAAAAACGATTACAGTCGTGACTATTAGTACATCTATTTGCGAAGTAAATTTATACACAACCACAAGATGTTTCAAAATTACTCGAATTTGCTTAATTTGAGCCCAAACATGTCATGTCATGTCATGCCAATAACAGTGATGTTTAAACAGTCATGTCAATAACAGTGATTTAATTTGGATAATAATAAGGGTTAAAACGACTATGTATTCGTGATCAGCAGGCAAAGGGTTAAAGGGTTTCAAAGTAAACCGTTTCTGCGATCGGATCGGATTGAGATACATAAATAATATTGTCACTCACTTCTTGTGGATTGTGTGAGCGAAACAAAACATCAAGTGGTCAAAATTGACATCAAACGTTGGAACGATTGAAGGTTTTTTTCATGACTGCTTGTTTCGATCTCACTGCATGGGTTCAACTTCTATTTTTCTGTTGAGCCAGACTCTTGTGTATTGCACCCAAAATTGCGACCATCTACACTGCCGTGCCAAGGCAAAAGGCAGTATAACACGTAAGCAGTTACTGTTTTTTTTGTGAGCACATGTGGGCCCAGCACAGCCTCTAGTAGAAAACGATAAGCTAGAATTGCACTCAAAATTGCGACCATCTACATTGATTGTAACAGATCGTTGATTTCACATCCTGAAAATCGATCCAAATATACACCCTTCCGGCTCGCAGTGTGACTATTACACGGATCAGATTCAAAATCACAACACAAATCAGATATATCATGGTTGTCTTCGTAAGCGTGATTGGCTCGCAAGTTTTGGCTTAAATATTTTGAAACTAGTTCACCCTGCCAACTCCACGGACGATTTCGATGGATTCAAATAGCCACCGTTCGGCTACTTCTTTGGTGAGCGTGATAAGTGGTTTGGATTAACCCTTAAAGCGCTGAATATTTGAAAAAAACATGGAGACAAAAGGGTTTTTTCAATTTTTCTACTTTAGACGTCAGAATCTGACGTCTACGGACGTCAGATTCTGACGACTAAAGTCGGTCCCCGCGCTGCAAGGGTAAAAACGCTGATATATGTTGATATAAAACATGAAGATCCAAGGGTTTTTTCAATTTTAAATCATAAATGTCTTAGTCAGCTCTTTCCGCTTCAGCTTCATTTAAATACCTATGTTATTAGGTCATGGGTCTTCGGCCATTATAAATAATTTACTCTTTAAGTGCGGGGACAGACTTTAGACGTCAGAATCCGACGTCTGACGTCTAAAGTCTGTCCCCGCGCTGAAAGGGTTAAATGGTTTAGATTTCAATGTTTTGAAACTTGGTCCACGTTTTATTGTTCCAGAAAATTGGCTCTTATGCATCGACATAGGTCTGCCATTACTACTAAGTAGTCTATGTCTAGATGATCTTAATATATATACAAAATTTGCAGAGGAATTCAAAAATAGCACGAAGCAAAATTTTCCGCCGGACAAACACCTTTTGGTTTTCCTTTCCAATGCGGCTGTTTCGCTGGTTTTAATTAAAGTGTTCTGAAACTTGCCAACATAAAGATCAACGCTTAGGAAAAAATCGAAAATGACACGAATCAAATTCATAATGGCCACATTTCGACCATGATCGGTTTTTATTTGACTCGCTGATTTTGAATTTATTGTTCTGAAGCTTGGTCCACGTTTTTAATCTGCCAAACTCTCCGGGCGTGCTCGAAAATTGCACGGATCAGATTCAAAATGGACACCGCTCTGATATTTTTTCGTTTTTTCGGGGGGGGGGGGGGGGGAGCGCGATATACTATACTCACCGGCTTTGATCTCGGTAATCTGAAACAAGGCCCGCGTATTCATCCTATTATATCAAAGAACCCTTCGTACGAGTTCGAATTCGGCACGGATCAGATTCAAAATGGCTGCCACTCAGACATTGTCCTTGTAAGCACGATGGACTAAAACAAAAACATGTCATTTATGTGTTTGTTTGTTTGTTTGTTTGTTTGTTTGTTTGTTTGTTTGTTTGTTTGTTTGTTTGTTTGTTTGTTTGTTTGTTTGTTTGTTTGTTTGTTTGTTCGTTTGTTTTGTTTGTTTGTTTGTTTGTTTGTTTGTCTGTTTGTTTGTTTGTTTGTTTGTTTGTTTGTTTGTTTGTTTGTTTGTTTGTTTGTTTGTTTGTTTGTTTGTTTGTTTGTTTGTTTGTTTGTTTGTTTGTTTGTTTGTTTGTTTGTTTGTTTGTTTGTTTGTTTGTTTGTTTGTTTGTGTGTTTGTGTGTTTGTTTGTTTGTTTGTTTGTTTGTTTGTTTGTTTGTTTGTTTGTTTGTTTGTTTGTTTGTTTGTTTGTTTGTTTGTTTGTTTGTTTGTTTGTTTGTTTGTTTGTTTGTTTGTTTGTTTGTTTGTTTGTTAGAAATTAAAAGTAATTGCAGCTAGAGCATTCACAGACAGCTCTGCATGGTATATATTATACATTTTAGTGAAAATTAATTGATGTTGTGTATATCTATTCTACATTTAGGAAAAAAATATATGTTAAATATATACGTATAGTCTTCACTAAAATTGGTTCTGTGGTGATGTGGTTAAATTATGTAACAAGAATATTAAAGAAAACCACCTTTTTGATTAAGAAATATCAGTATATTGAAATTTACCACTTTGTCAAAGTTTGGAAATCCAAGAAATTATCTTGCCATTTCCTTTGCTGTAACTGAAGGTGAAATTATTAAGGCGGGAAAAGATGTGGTCAGGCAAGCATACATGATCTGTGAGCTGATGAGAACACGCAAATTTAAATTGAATGTCAAGATGAATGTAGTAAATGGTGTTATCATTCATGACGAATCAGCTCCAAAAATGTAAATTTTAGTAAAATACCTTCTCTTTTCGTTTGTCCTCAAAAATGCATTACTTCACTTAATCAACGGAGAGAAATATGCTACAGGATGTGATGTGGTTGAGAGTAAAACTGACAACAGCGAACTGTTAATTATTACACGTCGATTGCTGCATATTTTAAACAAATTTAGTCTGAATCATAAAATTGCCTATTTCATTATACCCGGGTACGATATCATCCACAACTTCCTGGAAAACAATGTTCTGGCAGTCTATAGAAACGCGGTATGTCAGTTAATGATATGTAGTGTCCTTGATAATAATAATCCCATTAAACTGTTTTCTCAGAAAGGTAGACCATGCAATGCTTTAACGGTTGAGATAAGACAGCATCGCTTGAGCAAACTTGACAGAAGATATCTAGGTGCTTCTACGGACGCTGTTCCGAACTGACTGGTGACACATAAAGATAAAATATTGTACTTTCACAGGAAAAATTAAAAAAAGATAATTTAGCGGAAAAAAAGTGATTTTAATTATTTATACACATTTATATTTTATATGATTATGTCTATATTTCCATATCTGTATACATTAGGTATAGCTATACTTTGTACTTTTGCAATATATTATATTCATGGACATTTTTATGATTGCTTGATAATACAATTGTCCATCATATTTCTATATATATGTTCTGTTTGTTTGCTGGCAAACTTGGAGATGCCATTCCAGCAGCATATATCGTATTTTTTTTAATTCTTATAAACCAGACGTGGCGGGGGGTGAGGTGTCACCCGGAAGGGGTATTTAAGTAATATTTTCACATAGCTGTACTACTCAGGGCCGAGAATCAACTTGTTGATCGGGTAACTGACGCTGCTTTTCTGAAATATGGCAAAAAATGTACATGACCTATGTGCGATTTTCGTCCGATTTTGAGAAATCGAGCGTATTACACATTTTTGCCCACTGAGTGGTCAAATTTTGAGCGATATAAATAGAAAGCTACTGACACAGGCTTTCACATGAATGTAAAATATTTTGTGTCTAATCATTGACAAGTGAACAAGTGAACAAGCTGGAATAAACATGATTAATACAAAATAATGAACATACAATCCTTCTCGATTGTGGTTATACACACAATAAATAGTTAATATGACTAGTATTATGATAATGATGTGGAGAAGCGTCATGTAAACACATATTAAGTAATCATTAAAATTACAGTTGAATTAAAAACTATTCATAATTTTAGATATAAAGGTGCACAAATTTCTGAGTATATTTCCGGAAGAAATATTCAGCAACGTGTGTAGCTTCAATGTAGATGGACTTGTATGGTATTGTTTTAAGAGGAGTTCTATTCTCTTTGTCTTAAAATAATCACATACGAGCAAGTAATGAAATTCATCACCAATGTCTCTTGGTGCTATGTCACATTTGGTACATACACGGGTTTCCCGGAGAACCCGTTCTCTACAGGCAGTTTCTATCGGCAACCTGTGATTTCTGCAGCGGAATTTAGTAAATATAATTTTCAGCCTACGTGGTAAAGAAATCAAGTAATTTTCAAAAGTAAAAGTGGTCTTGAACGTTCTATAAATTATGCACTTTCCAGATTCTTTGATTTATGTTATCCATTGATGGATAAACTGATCTCTCAGTCTCACTTTTATTGACTGTCTAAAACACTCACTTGTAGAGACTGGCTGTCCCAAAATGTGTCTTTGACAAACATAAGCCATGGTGATGTATAAACATCCAAAACATGCAATTTAAGTAATAATCTATACAATATTGAAGAAATTTTATTACATCTATTATTTTCATCACGCATGATAAGTGAGATCCAAAATAGTAGCACTCTTGACTTAATATTTACAATTAGAGTGCCGACTTCACCATACACCATATTTGAACATTTGTTAACATTTAATATATATTTTAAAAAGCTTAAATGTAATTTCTTGATAATATCGATGTTCTCACTTCCCCATATTTCGCAACCATATGTAATAATGGGAACAACTATATGGTTAAACAGTTTAAGAAGAACATCATGAGGTAAAAAAATAAACACCTAGCTTTACGTACTAGAGAGAACATTGCCCTACTATCTTTCTCAAATAATTTCTCTTTTGCTTTGATAAATTTCCCATTGTAATTAAAAATAAGCCCAAGATATTGATAATCTCTGACAATTTCTAATTCAACATTACCAAACGTAAATTCTGGTCTATTTCTTACATTGCCACGAGAGAATATCAACACTTTTGTTTTGGATACATTAATTTTGAGCTTCCATATTGTCCAATATTGATCCATTGCATCCAGAGCTAGCTTCAATTCTTTCGGACTCTCTGCTAGGATGACAGTATCGTCTGCGTAGAGGAGTATATAAAGCTTTAAATACGTGTCAAGATTAATATCGTTTAAAAGATCAGAAATATTATTGTTAATAAATGACAATCCGTTGTATTTGGTGCTTAAATAATCTCTTAAATCGGACAGAAAAATCGGAAATAACAATGGTGATAAATTTTCACCCTGTCGAACACCTGTTTCACAAGCAAAATATCCTGATGTTTTACCTGACATCGAAATGCAAGATTTTGCGTTATTATACATTGAATAAATTGACTTAATTAATTTTCCACCAATACCCTTTGCTAGTAGTTTAGACCACAGCGCGGCCCTGTTCACGGTGTCAAAGGCTTTGTTGTAGTCCACGAAACAGCAGTACAATCTCTTTTTCTTAAACAAATATAGATCAATTAGTGACTTTAAGAAAAAAATGTGATCAGCGGTTGAAAAACCTTGCCTAAAACCTGCTTGTTCATTTCCTATAATATCACACGACTTAGAATAAGAGGTTAATCTGGTATTGATACAGCTTGTAAAGAGCTTTCCCAGACAGCTAAGAATAGTAATTCCTCGATAATTCGACGGGCTCCTGGGGTCACCCTTGTTTTTAAAAATTGGTTTTATTATATCTAAACACCAGTCACTAGGAATATGTTCGCTGTCAAGTATTACATTAAAAAGCTTAACTATTATTTCTATTAATATATCCGGGGAATTCTTCATAAATTAATTTAAGATTAAATCTATTCCTCCACATTTATTGTTTTTTAATGTTTTTATTGCTTTTTTCACTTCAATTTCAGTAAAAGGTTCGTTTAAAATTTGGTTATCCATGTTAATGTCGAGATTTGGCCTATCAATAATATCTTCTCCGTTCTCAGAATTCAAACTCTCAAAATGTTTTTTAAAAGTATCCAGTGGTAAGTCATTTACAGATTGAGGGGGTCTATCTTTGTTTATAATTTCCCAAAAATCTTTGGGTTACTTGAACTCAGGTTACGAATTTGTTTTGCAATTTTACTTTTGTATTTGTTGAATGACGTGTTAATTTCCTTTTTGTAATCTTTGCTTACATGTCCTAATTGTTGAAGTGGTTGGTTATTTCTAAGTGTTCAATACTTATTTTTAAATCGTATCTGTGTCGTTTTGTCTCACATTCTGTGTTATACCATGGTTTGTGTGTTTCTCTACGTCTCCTAGTGGATTATTTGTTGTGAGATTTACGCTGTCGCAGCATGCCAGCGTAGTCTGCGGCTTGTGTGAGGATGTTTGATATATTTTTGTAATGTCGTTTACATCTTTTTGTTGTATGTTGACTTTGTGTTTTATATCTTCTAGAAGTTGTAATGTGTTATTAAATCGTTCGGTATCAAAAAACTGATTAAAGAGAGTTTTGTTTTCACTGTTCCACTTATTGTAGGTATGTTCAGATGTTCTTTCTTCGCATGTGTCGTGGTTAGTACTGCAATCTTGCTCGTGTGGCTTTTTGTTTGTATCGATGTGTACTTGTGTGGATATCTTGAAGACTCTCGGACAGCGTATATCAGAGAGTAAAGGGTCAAATTCATCCACATAAAAATCAGCTATACGATTAAACAATTCGTCTGTACATATTACATAGTCAACTACACTCGCATTTTTACATGTGAATTTATCAAGGTCCTTGTCATCATGACATCTTCCATTCAGTATATACATCCCTATATTTTTACATAGAGAAATCAGACAAATACACAAGAGGCATTAAGTTGTTATTTTAACCCTTAATTTGACCTAATTTTCATACTTTTTCAGTAAATAGTCAAAATACTTTTTTTTCAGCTGATTTTTGCATGGCATAAATGTTTAGTTTAGATTCAAACATGTTCTAAAACCATCGTTTACTTAAAATTTCCCCATTTGGAATAAAAATAATTAGTTATGTGAACATATACACGCCTTTTTGGGTAGACGTACAAATTGGCGTGCCTTTCTTCAAACTCGGGTAAATTGACTGTATCTCACCTTTTTGCCCACTGAGAAGACAAATGTTGAGCTATATCAACATATTTGATATCAATAGAAAGCCACTTTCACCGGCCTTCTTCACATGGATGTAAAATATTTTACTTAAAATAAACCCATTTGGAATAAAAATAATGAGTTATGTGAACATATTACATGCTTTTTTGGTTAGACGTGAAATTTGCTCTCAATTAATTTTACTTATTGTTCATACTTTTTCGGTACATAGTCAAAATATTTTTCTCTCAGCCGATATTTTTATGTACTAACTATTTAGTTTTTATTCAAACATGTTCTAGAACTACTGTTGACTTAATATAAGTCCATTTGTAATAAAATAATGAGATATTTGACCATAATACACACTTTTTTGGTTGGACGTAATATTTGCGCACTTCGGCTCGGGAAAATTGACAAGTGTTTCACTTTTGGCCCGATGAGTACCAACATATTGTTTTTTAAATGTATCAACATCTTTGATATCAGTTGAAAGTCCCTATCAAGGGCTTTGATGTGGATACATAATATTTTATATCTGCTAAATACTAAATGTGCAACAAAGCGCTAAGTTTGTATTTTATCCCTCCACTTGAACAATTTCCGACTTTTTTAGTGAATACCAGCAAGACTTTTATATGGTATAAATGTTTTATGTTTTTATTTGTTATTACCTTTACAGCCAATGATCAATGATGAAGTGATTACAAATCCATTTACAGTTGTATAAATGGTGCAAATCGTGATAAAACTTGCAAAGAGCATTTACTATTGTTTGCAATGTTTTTTCTAACACAACAGTTCTCTGTAACTTAAAGCTTTCCTAAAACAGAACATTTATTAAGCAGGCCTCGGAACCCGCTTACTTTATTCCACACTGTCGGCCGCCGCCGCAGTTATTTGTTTTCAAAATAGCTGCTAATCTATGAGCTTCTGCTTCTTCTTACTTCACATATCCATCACATACCTCTGGGGAATTGTTTCGGGTGACATTTTTATCCCCATCATCGACCCTTTAATTACTACCGCCACTAATGAAGAAAGTGATCGTTCGTTAACGCGCTTCAGGAAAAACGTTTCCATCAGATCTTCTTTTTAATTGACAGATATGTTCAGCTATGTCAGTCAATGGCCTGACTCACTTTTGGGAAAAAACAATTGTAAAATGGCTGTTTAGCGGCAATTTTGAATTTAAGTAATATGTGATATTTAAGTAACTCAAACAAAGCGAAATAACTGCAACATGAATATAGAATGTAAGTAAAAATGTGGAGAATGTAAGTTATCAGACAAGGATAACCCATAACAAATTTCACAGAAATAGAGTCCAAAATGGTCGAGCGGCGACCATTTTTATTAGTTTTTTTGCTTTACTAGTAAAGCAATTGTTGTGGATGCGAGCTGGGATGGTCACTGTGATTTCGACATTTTAAATTTCTTCTCAGAAACTAGTGTGCTCAGGCGCTCTACATTAAGCAATTAATGTCCACCTACCTGGTCTCGACATTAATTGTTCATGAGAAGTTCAAGACTGCCATAGTTTTGATAAAAAGGTGACTTTTAATTCAGCTCATGTTCGCAAGTGGTGTGTACACTAGTCTACTAGACCTGTAACATGTATAGCCGCGATTGGTAGGGATACTACTAGACCTATAACATGTATGCGTGCTGACTGCTGTGCAGTTTACTGGTAGAGTGTACAGAAACGTACACAATACAGACTGTGCCTGTGGGGCCGCTGCCCAGCTAGCCATCATAGCCATCTCATACCACTGGGGAATTTTCTGGTGACATTATGATGCCCATATCGTTAGCCCTTTAATTACTATGCCCACTAACAAAGTAATGCTCATTAGCGCGTTTCAAAAACAAAATCCATCACATTTTTTTTTTAATTTGGCAAACATGTTCAGCTATGTCAGTCAATGACCTAATTAACTTTTGGGAGCGAACAATTTCAAAATGGCCCCATTAATGGAGTAATTTAAAGACATTTACTTAACTCAAAAAACTATCCAAAATTGCTGGACCATGGATATAAAACAAAATGTAAGGTATCACACAAGGATAACCCGTCACAAATTTTGCAGATGGCTGATTGTTGCCCTCGTTCCCCCCCCCCCCGTCACGTGATCTGGCCCGCGTACCCTACTGTTCTGCTACAGACCTTCTCTCTCCCAGTGGTCACACTGCAAGGTGACAGCACGGAACTAAACCCCCTTTTTGTTCGACATTGGAAGCGACCAAAGCTTTATAGTCCGGGATCTAAAAATCGCTGAATCCGAAAATCAACGTCTTACATGCCGTACTCGTGACAATTTTAAAATAAGAGATCTTTGTTGACATGGTAACAAATTCACAACACACCAATGAATGTCGTGAACGTTTTTTGTAAACGCCATCCCTTATTAGTCCTGGAGCCAAGGGGTGTTTGCGTCCAAAAATGGCCCCGACATCTCTCACCTATTTCTGATAGTAGACCATCTGGGGCACATTTTTAGCGAGGGTGGACATTCTGGAACCCGGCAGTAAGCGAGTTATTCAGGATTTTGCAAAAAAAAATATAAACTTAAAAAATCGCAGAAAATGGGGATTGTATACATTCAAAATGACCTAATATCACTAAAAAAAACAACCTACCGCGACAATTGAGCCATCAAAATGAAGATTGATAGTCCTGCGATCGGATGAAAAGAAATTCAATTTGATTGGATTACGTTCAAGGTCACCAGAGGTCAAGATGTGACCTAATTTAATCTGTGGTCAAATTTCAGGCCCCTACCTAGGATTTATAACGTCCCTATTTTTTTAGAAAATTATATTTCTCATAATTCTGTGCTCTACTCTAATAAAGTATGGTACATAACAGTTTTTCGAGCCATCAAGATTTATGAAATAATTTTTTTGTACCAACTTTCAATATCAGTAAACTCCATTGAAACGACATAATTTTAAACGCGCGAAATGTAAGGATTTTATGCATTTAAAAGGACATAAGAAAATAAGTTAAATTTCATCGGATGCAGCTCAAGCTGCTCACCAGAGGTCGAAATGTGATGTAGCATGATATGTGTTTAAAACTTTGATCGCGTATAAATTATACCAACTCCTGTATTTAAAAAAGAAATGTTTATTTATTCAGTGGTATTTTCTACTCAATTACCACTTAGGCAAGTTTTTTTTAAAAACAATAGTTATAACCAAACATCCTATGATGACCCAGTAGGGTCAAATTAAAATTGCGAAAATCAGTAAAATATTGGCAACCACTGATACTGCATGATTGTGGAGCATATATGGTCTCTTTTTGCAACAGTAATACTAACAAAAACAGTCCACAAACAGACATAAAACTATATAAAAGTATACTTGTAGAGGCCTACATTTATTACTTTGTAGAAGTCAGAATAAAGGATGGAATATACTAAATCATCAATGGGACAAAAGGTATTAAATTGTGATTCTGTACATATCTAGAGCATCATTATTGTATTGGATTTTTACAGGTTTTATAAGATATCTGACAGTTACAATAGGGGCAACAGCTGATGTTTAAATTTATATGTGGACAACGCTTTGTAGCACAGAAAATTTTCAGGAAGTAATGCCTCAAGTCGGCCAGGTTGAAACGTGCCATTATTCTGTTTAAAATCAAAGTCCAGTGGGATTATATTAGGATTATCTAGGCAATGTAACTGCAAATCCATAGATGTACATGATGTACCTGGCTTAAACACATTCCCAAGAAACTGCTCAACCAATGGAAAGATAATGTGTGTTGGATCATTTCCAAAGTCTCATAAATAGAATGCAGGATTCGACTTCAATCCAGCAGCGATTGTGCCAAATTTGCTTGTTGAGTCGCAGTCAGTGAGATGGTGAAGGGCTATTGTATTCCCAACACCACCCTTATTCAAAGCTCTTTTAAACCATGACCTTTTAATAAATTCCAGTAGTGAAGTCCAAGGACCATATTAACATCTGTATCTTTAGATAGGATCACCACCCTGGATGCCCCACAATTTAGGGCATGTGGAATCATTCTCACGTCCGCTTCTTCAATATGGACATCTAACTCAGACAGAGGCGTGTTATTATCACGCACAAATGTTACACCTCTAGGCCTACATGGTTCTATATCTGACACACCTATTTCACTACCCACGGTATCCATAGACGCCACTGGCTTATCCATTATAAAACTCCGAAGCAATTCCTGGAGCTTTGTTTTTTTCATGGAGAAAGCCCAAAAGGCTGCCGTTGTCACAGGTAACGGTGTCTCAGGTAACACTTCATTCAAATAGCTCGGACTGCATTTACATCCCTTTTCTCGCTCACTGTCTTTTATTGAACCCTCATATATGTATCAAAAACAAAGTCAATACGATTAGAATTGCTGGAGATTCCATGTATATATTCAAGGAAGTGAGTGGAAAGGTCAGGTTTTCATAGGGTCTATAAGCGCAAGCGACTTAGGCATCCCATGACACCAACAATTGTGGCAATATTTTCTCGATTCCATGCTGATGGTGCACGTAGACTTTTTTCAATTCTGTGCACAAATCACTTTTACTGGTCTTTTTCATCAGTCCCTCGTCGTCGAAGAGTTAGATATTGTCTGTAAGATCAAAACACAATAAAGATTTTATGTCGTACTGTTGGACACGAGCAATGTCAAAGATTTTCTGTGTTTCAGCTAGTTGTTTATTGCTGCCCTTCACTTTAGATTGGCTATTGCGTTTCCGACTTTTATTGATTTGAATGTTTTACAGTTATTTCTATGGATGGTGCCTAAAATGGATCGCTTCTTTGTAATAAACCTCTCTGTCCTAAACATTTCGTTTCGTGAATTACAACTGATCTCAAACTCAAGAAGATCTTCGCGTATTTCTTTTGACATAATCTCTTGTGTTAAGATATTGTGAAGTGCTTCTGTTTCATCACTGTCTCTATCTGTGGAAACAGTTATTAGACTTCCATGTTCATTTATGTACTTCGTTATTTCTTGCATCAACATCTCAGCTGATCGCATCGCAGGAATGTTAAACTAGTGGTTCACCAAAAGTTCTGTACTTGGTGTTACAACACCACTGACTTCACATTGGAGGTTAACGACAGCCAACATCTCCCGGTGAATTATTTCCCATTGAGCAACAAACTGTTTTCTTTTTGTACTGCCAATGATACCACCAGCGATCTTCTGTGACCGATTAATCGTCTGTTCGAGACACATGTCTCCATTGACTCCGTTGCATTTTCCTTGTGTCCGTTTTACCACAAACTTGCCAGCTTTGAAATTTTCATACACTGTGGGTGCATCTTCTGGCAACTTTCTCATATCCTCAAGATATACAGATCCCCATCTGATTTTATCCTGTCGCATCAAGCGAACAGGGGTAAAACTGCTTAGACGCTGTGCAGATGAAGATCAGAGGCGCCCTCACGGTCGGCTTTCACGAGATCTCGCAAGATACATACCATTTTTACATATCGATTCCAGAAATTGAAAGTCTTTGATTTAACATATTTCTTAGACTGGAAAGCATTAAAATCGTCAATTAAATTTGAAGAGTTTGACATGTATTCAAGTACACTTTACTCTCATCTTTACTCTCATTACATACACTCAGTAACATTAGTCTTTTTAATGACCTAATGTAATGAGGAGATCCATCTATCACTGATCTTACAAAAAACAATAATTTTTTTGGTCACATGCTCGTCTATGATCAGCGAGTTAAATGCGCTCCATGAAGGTATTGTTTGTTCTTTATTTGTTTAATGATGATGCTCTAGATTATGTCCAGGATCAAAATTTATTGCTTTTTGCCCTATTGATGATGTACTATATCCCATCTTATATTCTGACTTATAGGCCTACAATGTGATATACATGTAGGCCTACAAGGATGCCTTTATATGGATGGCATCATGCACAAGTGGGCTAATCCACATTTTGGCGATTTTGAGAAAAAATCGCGCTGCAACATAAAGTACAGGATAAAACGAATAAATACAAATTAACACAAAAAGGTAACAAAATCTGTGACCAAATGGTCTAACCCTGAATGTGAAACTAGTATATTGATCAAGTTGTTGCAATCAATGACATATATTTTCATTGTTTTTAATGTGGGTTAGACCACTTGTGCATGATGCAATTCATATAGTTTTATATCTGTTTGTGGACTGTTTTTGTTTGTATTACTATTGCAAAAAGAAAACATATGCTCCACAATCATGCAATATCTCAGTGTTAGCCAATATTTTACTGATTTTTCACAATTATCCTACTGGGTCATCATACGATGTTTGGTTATAACTATTGCTTTTTAAAAACTTGCCTAAGTGATACTTGAGTAGAAAATAGCACTGAATAAAAAAATCAACTATTTTTAAATACAGGAATCGTTTTAATTTCTTCACGATCGAAGTTTTAAACAAAGATCATGCCACATCACATTTCGACCTCTGGTGACCTTGAGCTTCATTCTATAAAATTGAACTTATTTTCATCTCCTCACATGACCACCAATCTTCATTTTAAGGGCCTAAATATTGCTGTAGGTTGATTTATAATGATGATAATGATGAATACATAAAATCCTTACATTTCGCATGTTTAAAATAATGTGGTTTTAATGGAGTGTACTGATATTTAAACATGTCCTGGTGATGCAAAAAAATTATTTCATCATCCTTAATGGTTCAAAAAACTGTTATGTACCATACTTCATTAGAATGGAGCACAGAATCAAAACAAATATTATCATTTTAGAAATTAGAGACGTTTTAACTCATAGGGGCCTGAAATTCGACTACAGGTCAAATTAGGTCACATTTTGACCTCTGGTGACCTTGAACTTGCTCCAATCAAATTGAATTTGTTTGCATCCGATCGACGGACCATCAATCTTCATTTTGATAGCTTAAGTGTTGCGGTAGGTTGATTTATAGTGATGATAGGTCATTTTTAATGTATACAATCCTCTATTTTTGCGATTTTTTTATTTTATATATTTTTTACAAAATCCTGAATAACTCACTTACTGCCCGGTTTCAGAATGTCCACCCTCGCTAAAAATGTGCCTCAGATGGTCTACTATCAAAAATAGGCGAGAGATGTCGGGGTCATTTTTGGACGCAAACACCCCTTGGCTCCTGGACTATATACATAAATAAGTCAACAAAAGTATAATAACGTCGAGATTCTTTGCTACTATATGAACAAATACGTTGTTATGACTTTCTTATTTCATAGGTAGTATGTATCCCACACATATATTATTTTTTGGCAAAATGTTGATTTTGGCGAAGTGTAGATTCACTTGCCACATGATCAACGGTCGGGCAACGAGTCCACTATTTTCCAATCAAGCGATTCTTGGACATTCCTAAACATAATTATGGAAGTCTAATTAAAGCTGCAAAATTCATTCCACAGGCTTTTTATCCCTCAGCCATGAATAAACTTCATTGTCATTGTCATTGCCATTGCCATTGCCATTGAGGCTGTGGGGTATAGTGATCACCAGAGGTGGTCGTCCGGGCGGTGTAGATTCTTGTTAGCGCGATAACTTCACAACGCATTGACTTAGGGCCTTCATTTTTTACTTCATGTGCATGACACTAATCTGAAGGTCAAGTTCCACAATCAGTGACCTTGACCTAATTCCAAAGTCAACAGGTCACATAAACCAAAATGGTTTGTAACCGTGATAACTTCATAACGCCTTGACTTAAGGCCTTCATTTTTTTTATCTCATTACTATAGCCTCTTGACTTCATCTTATCGATGCTATGCTGTTTGTGATACATGAGATAATTGCCATTAATATCCCTGTAACATTGTCAAATGGGTTGTTGCCAAACTTTATGTTTTGAAACCCCAACAACCAAAGAAGTTGAATACCGGCAGAGACTGACACATTTCAGCAACATCCTGTAATTCTATTTGTGGCAACGACATAATTGACACCGCTATTCTAGGTATACGGTCAATTGTGCCACTGCTAAATTTGATGCTACCCTGGACTGATAGAGAATGTAAGACATTAACGTCAGCCGTGTCGATTAGTAAAACTATATAACTTTAATATTCTCTCAATTTCACAACGACCATAAGGTTTTGCAGAGACTTAAGAGATACATCTTTGGCATCTATGCCTACATGGCGATCAAGCTAAACCAGGCTTGCCCATCCTACGAATTTGTTCGTTTACTACGGATTTTTGTCAAGTTATAAATTCTACGGATTTTTTTGTAAATTATAGTTATTGTTTGAAAATATATTTTACAATTTCGCAAATCGTCGTTTTTCCCCTTCCGCAAAAAATACGCTCAATATAACATTGGCTTAAGCCTATTATACATATTATTGACTCATAGTCTCATAGTATTATATTATTCTCTCATTTGCAGCTGAAATTGCTTCCTCAATATCTAGCTTCAAATGACGAACCATTATGATAATCAGATATAATGAGATAAGAAATAGGCATTTCAGAAATTGCTTTTGTTTATTACTGGTGATCTGACATAGTGTAATACTATGTATTTTTATGGTTGTTCAGTTCACCTCAGTTGATACCTCATGGCTATAGTTGTCCCGTAGTCAACCCTTGAAGCGCTGAATTTTTTTTTTATAAACCATGGAGACGAAAGGATTTTGTTCTATTTGAAATCATACCATATCATCATAAATGTCTATAGTTAGCTCTTTCCGCTTCATTTGAATACCTATGTTATGGGTCTACAACCATTATAAACATTTTTACTCTTACAGCGCGGTGATCTACTTTAGACGTGAGAATCTGACGTCTACAGATGTCCGAATCTAATTACTCAGAATCTGACATCTACAGACGTCAGATTCTAATTAGGGCCCACTGTGGTAATCTATAGTTGAACAGTACTATTGTATCAAGTGTTAACCCTTATATTCACTTGTTGGCACAATGCTAGGCAATACTTGTAACAATGTCCTAGACATTGGCCCGGCAGCAACACACGGGCAATGGGTGGCCTGGCTCTACCTTCAGTTAAATATCCTCTGTCTGAGTATAGGCTATACGGGTATCTTATTTCATGAGTTGCTTACCAGTTGAGTAGCCTAAACAATTTATCATAATTCTGTGAAACGCAGTGACGTCACAGGGAACTTTTTTGGTGAAAATAATCTTACACAGCCTACGACCCTACATTGGGGTGGCAATAAACTTGTTCAGCGGGACAGCTAAATGTGACTTGAGTTAGCTGAGCACAGTAACTTGCTTCGTATACCATGTTTAAACAAAACGAAAATAAAAATAATTATACTTTATCCCGCTATATGAAAAGTTGGCTCATTGTTGGGTCGCTATTTATCGCAATTGATATTGTATACAATGTATTGTTTATTATTACTCTCATAAATAAAATATATTATGCGTAAAATTAGACTATTATGATTATAACTGATATATTAAAAAATCCGGAATTAGACATTTAAAATTGAAATTAAACAAACGAATTGGAATGGGAGTTAATAATAAAATATATTTATTCAGGGTAGAATCATTAGTGGAAAACACTATTTTACATAATTGCCCTGATTAATAAACATACTATGTAACATACATTGATTGTGTAACATATATGTCGAATTGGAAAAGTGAAAGTAAAATCTTGCTGTCAACTTTGTAAAAAAAATTAGAGTTATTTAAAAATAACTTTAAAAGTGTCTTCAAAAACATTCAAAAGAACAGCTATTTCTCAAACTACCAGGCAAATTATTCCATATATTAGCATCAGCATATTGCAATGAGCATTTAAAACAGCGTTTGTTAGTTTTGGGTAAAAACTTTTTTAGTATAATATGATCTTGTTATGCGGTTTGCAATATATCTTGATAACATAAAAAAGATCCGCTATATAGCTCGGCAGCAACCCTGCAAGATATTCATGAACGCTCAGAGCGGTAATATAGTCTCTCCGCTGACAGATGTTCAATCAACCAAGATATTTTACAATGGTTATACCACTGACACTCCAGACAAAAATATCAGTAATAATGCGTGCTGCCCGATTTTGTAGGCTTTCTAATAATTTACAATAAGCATTAGATGAAAACCCTCGGGTTATACGACGGTTATACAATAATCAATATGTGATTGGACGACTGCCATACAATATTTAGTCAAACAGTCTATGGGTACAATATGTTTTAATTGTCTGATATGATCAACTTTAGGCGAAATTTTCTTTTTGACTTGGGGCACATGCTCACGCCAATTTAGTTTAGAATCGATGACAGCACCTACATATTTTCTCGATTCCACCTGTGAAATTTAAACATTATCAATGTAAATATCACGATTCTTTTGACTGGGGCGTGAGGAAATTATCATGCAACAACATTTTTATTATTATTAATAAGTAACCATTTGACTACATTAGCGACTTCTTTTGAATTTTTTTGGGGGGCGATTTCCTTAAAATTTAAACCACAAACACGAATGTCGGTATCATCTGCAGAAATATGTACAAGTGTATTATCCAAGCAAGTGGGTAAGTCAATAATAAAGATTTAAAACAATAGTGGACCTAGAACTGATCCTTTGGGAACTCCGGTAATAATACATGTAAGAGAAGATATAAAACCATTAAAGATAACAGCTTGTAATCTATCAGATAAATAGTCAGTTATCTATAGCAATTCATTGCTTTCAACAACATACTTTTGAAAATTTAACAAAAGTAAATCAAGATTAATGGTATGAAAACATTTTTAAAGATAAAAAACAACAAATAACATGCATTATTCCTTCATTAATATTATCAAGTAAATCGTCCACCAATTTATGAAGAGCCGTTCTGGTGGAATGACCCTTTCTAAAGGCTAATTGGTCATGACGTAATGAAATGAATCGGGCTTTAGGCCACCTTTGTGCACATATAGGCTAAACTGGGCCAGGAGAACCTCCTGAGGATGGGGAGATGATTGAGATGACACTGTCCTCCAGACACAGGATTCGAAATTCGAGCCCTGGCGGTCTGAGGCCGAGCACGCTGCCTCTCAGTCACGGAGGCTCCCCACAATACTGACTTTCACACGTGGATGGGGAAGAAACATTTTTTGTTTCTTTCAACCGCCGAGACCGGGAACCGAACCCCGAACTCCGGCGTGAAAGGCAGCGGTGCTAACCACTACCCTAGGGCCCCCGCCCGTCATGACGTAAAAAGGAGTGATTTTCAAAATACTGTAACAATAATTATTGGTGATTGACACATTTCTCAAAAAATTTCGATATATGAGGAACAACATAAAGCGGTCTATAATTGCTCGGTTTATTACCTCTCCATTTCCTTTATAAATAGGTGTCACTCTAGCTTTCTTCAAATCAGCTGATAATTGGTGAGTGTGCACAGATTTATCAAACAAACGTGCAATACACCTTTCCCAATAGCAACACGCCACACAGTGACTAAA
This sequence comes from Flabesymbios commensalis, assembly GCA_964017125.1. Taxonomy (NCBI): domain Eukaryota; kingdom Metazoa; phylum Annelida; class Polychaeta; order Terebellida; family Flabelligeridae; genus Flabesymbios; species Flabesymbios commensalis. Next base: position 80,638,078 of record OZ024905.1, read on the forward strand.
AGCTGAACTATTTAGCTGGGAGTCCTGTCACACTCTTTTCTAATACAACACGCCACACACTGATTAAAACTGAACTATTTATTAGAGGCATACATTTGTTTTGAACTATTTGTAAGTTTAGATAAACTTCCATCTTTCGAAATTTGATGAAAATTTAAACCTCCAATTTGAATCTGGTAAAGACCAATGTAGCGTAACATGATCTGTGAAGGTTTTTGTAACTATTTATTAAGCGTTTCAGCTGGAATGCCATGTGCAACAGCAGTTCTCCGTGTATTTAGTAATGTGCCTATGGCTCTCCACATCTTTTGGGGATTTTTATTATTACATATTTCACCACTAAAATAATTTTGTTTTGCTTTCCTTATTTGATCAACAACTTTATCCCGCAATATTTTATATTTTCTCAAAAATTCATTACTTTTGGTCTGTTCAGCTTTTTTGCGAATATAATCACGCCTGTACATTAGAGCTATGATATATCGCGTAATCCAAGGACTTAATTTCGATTTTACGATCTGTCTTTTAACGGGTCATGCTTGTTCATTACTGTAATAACTTTAAGACCATGTGTCCCAGGTATCATTGATATTACCACAGTTGTTGACTGATTCATAGAAATAGCTGTCCAATAAATCCTTGTTATATCTAATGATATAGAATGTTTTAAAATCCCGTATGGTAATTACTCTGGGTTAAGTCTTAGATTTACTGGAATGTTTGAAAACAGTATAATAATATCGTGGTCACTTATCAAGCATGGTATTATCGTGTGGTTGGGTGAGGTGATACCGATATCGTGGGTAAGTTGATCTGAGGAATTGCCAGTTGGCACGCCGGCAAACCGCCCTCACCAAACTCCGATATAATAATAAAATCTGCCGTCTTGACAACGGTGAGTGAATACCTTCCTTTATTATCGTCTAGACATTAAACCGTGCACACAGTCCCAAACGGAGCGCGACGACCTCTCGCCATGGGGCTCTGGCCCTGTAGTCTTGACGGAATGTCCAACCATCTCAATGCCTGTGATGTAAGTGAAGCGCAGTCGGTTGATTAGCAGCGAAGCTAATCAGCGCGAGGCTACCCGGGGAACAGCCACTCGTCAGTAGTCGTAAACCTGAGTAGTCCCGAAACGGGTGAGATGCTGATCCCTCATTTCCTCTGTGTTAAGTGACAATGTATGAACACAAAACAACTTGTGGGGAAAGCGTCGACTCGTCGCTATGCTTGGAAGGTGCAGAAAACATACATAAACCAAACAGTTAAACAGTCAGGGTGAAAAAATACAGCCTGAGTGTTTGATAACATCACGGGCGCAGCATAATGAGTTAAAGTCCCTTTATTATGTCGTTGTCCCTATCCTCTTAATACCACTGTTCCTATCCTCTTAGCACCATTGTTCCTATCCTCTTTACACCACTGTTCTTTTACGTTATGTACTATGCTGCTGGGCTACGTGTGTCGGTCAACCTAGGTTGATTTAATTAATACATTCGATACTGATCAACAAAATTACCTACCAAGTTACATTTCACATATTCTAATTAAATGATGCCAGGCCTGGCGAATTTACAATTTCAAATTATGATTATTGCAATACGGGCAGTTGGTCCCGCCGTATATGTCATTAGGCGCTACTATGGCGTGGACCATCTGCATGAATCATGCGGGAGTATGGTAGTATCCGATATAATTTTGTCGCTATCGGCGATGTTCGGATTAGGGGTTTGACCCCGTAAGTGTAAGGGTACTCGTGAATACGTTCGTAAACCGCCGTCGCTCCCGTTAGCACGAGAAACGGCGGGAGTTCGCGAATGCGGCGCTACATAAGGTGTGAATTGTCCAGGCAAATTTACTCTATGGGCTTGATGCTGTGGAGTGGTGGCCGAACTCTTACCAATTTTAGTCGCTACCGACTGTGTCAGTGTATTCTTTGTCAATTTAACTCTCGTCCTGTCAGACTTCTGAGGGAGAGTACTACTGGATCTTACTTGATCCTATTTGGTTCCGCAAAAAGTCCCGGTAGTCTTCGAATTCGTTGTTTTCGATTGCGTTTTACGCTTTGTTGCTGTACCTGTTTCTGGCTCGCACTCGAGGTGTGCAGGTTTAACTCGGTCCACAGAGACCGTTTCCACCTTGCCTTTTATCAGGATTTTCATGACTCTGCCGTTCCTAACGATGACCTTATACGGTCCGTTGTAAGGGGCAGTCAGGGGCGGTGCTATTGCGATTCTTTGCAAAAATACATGCGAGCATGTTTCGAGTTCCTTATATTGGAAAATGTTTTTCTGATGTGTGTCGCAAGGTGGGCACAAACGGAGACGCGACATGGCTACCCGTAGCTTATCAGAGTAGTTGTCTAAGTCTGTATGTGCGTCGACGTTGTACTTCTGTGTAAATTCACCAGGCAGTCTGAGTGTCGTACCGTAAATCATTTCGGCAGCTGACCTGCCCAATAACTCTTCAACGGCGGAACGAACGCCTAGTAATACTGCAGGTAATGTCGTCGTCCATGGGTTCTGTGACTCGTGTGCCATAATGGCTACTTTAAACTGACGGTGGAAACGCTCGACCACACCATTCGACTGAGGGTGGTAGCTCGTTGTTCGTTTTCGGACTATCCCGAATTGGTTGCACAAATTATCCCATATTTTGATTTGAACTGGACGCCCATATCCGTAGTGATAGTGGCGGGAGTCCCGAAACGTGCTACCCAACCACTGAAGAAGGCATCGCGACTGTTTCGGCTCTAATGTCCACTATTGGTATGGCTTCCGGCCAACGTGTAAATCGATCAACACAAGTCAGTAGATATTTAAAACCGTCGGAGTACGGCAGAGGGTCGACTATATAGATATGTACATGATCAAATCTCTCGGTAGGTTCGGAGAACTTGCCAAACACTTGTGTGTTGTAACGAGATATTTTAGCGCTTTGGTAACCTTTACAAGATTGGCACCATTTAGCGATGTCTATATTCATACCATGCCAAACAAATATTGTATTGATCAGCGGCTTTGAAGCCCTGTGAGAGAATGACCTAAATAGTGTAAATTTTATGAAAGCATTTTTCCGAAATTTTGCTGTAATATACGGCCTCGTGTGTCCTGTTGACACGTCGCACCAAATCAAATTATTATCAAAAGATTTGAGTAATTTGAGTAATTTGAAATTCAATGTAGAAGACGTCGAATTATGTGTCTAAGGCCTGATCTTCGCTTAATTCTTTGTTATTAATTGCTGAAGCACTTCATATAGCTGACACAGACGGTCGGACATAGCTTCGGTAACGAAATTTGTTACTCCTTTCACATATCTGATATCTGTTGTGAATTCGGCTATAAAGGCCAAATGCCTGGTTTGTCGCAGTGATGGGCGCTAGGTGACCGAAGTCATCACATAAGTTAACAGCTTGTGATCAGTGTTCACAAAAAGTTGCGGCCTTCTAAGTTACTGTAATGCACTGTAACGTGTCTTTGCAGAAGCGGCTGCCAGACATTGTCTATGTACAGTTGTAAAACTCCACCTATGGCAAAATCACTAGCGTCACACGTGATATTCAATTGAGCTGAGGGGTCTGGATGTACCAGGAGGGTGGCATTAGCAAGTATTTGCTTAGATTGTATAAACACCAAATCTGAGCCCTCATTCCACTTCATGTCGAAATTAGACTTAGGTGACAATCTTGTATGGCCTTCGTTGGCCTAGGTCAGTAAATTGTTTAACGGCGTCAACTTATCCCCGCAATGTGGTAGTAGTAGTAGTAGTAGTAGTAGTTTTATTTGATAGGCCAATGGCCCTTTCAAAACATTCAACAACAATATTATTATAACAGTATGTGATATACAATGGTCATTTTTTTTTATAACTGTTCAACAATATTACCATACAAATAATTATGTCTTCTTTTAAACGCATGGAGAATAAAAAGGCTCAAGCTTCGAATAATTTCGGGTTCATCGCATGACATTAATCGTACAAACGTGTGATTGTTTGGTGGGCTGTCAAATGGTCTTAGATATTTTAATCGTATATCATGAAACACAGGACATTGTAATATAAAGTGCACCTCATCTTCTTCATACTCAGTGCAGAGTGGACATACAAATTGTGCGTGGTTATCAAATCTATTTCTATGTACACAAATATCACTCACTCCCAACCTGAAGCATGTCACTAGTTTTCTTAGTTTCCGTGTGTGTATTATTTTAAGGTAATCTTCTTTAAACCTGTAGAGCTTAAACGTCCTATATACACTGTATCTATTACTCCTAGCTATGCAGGCTGACCATTTATTGTCACTAATTTCTATCAATTTACTTTCTACTATGTGCAGGAAATTTTTTTCATTTTCAATCAATTGATTTTCCCAATATTCGCTCAGATTTAAATTATATAAAACATCTTTTATTTGATTAGTCCAACTCTTTGCAGTACTCCTATTTAACATCATGTTATATACCTTTTTCACATACCTAGAATCATTCATTTTTAGAATTTTCAGCCAATATCTAATGCTGCAGATAGTACTTCTTATATACAATTCGTGCCTGCCAGTATCACCATAGACCAGTGCGTTGGGTGTTATAAAAGGTACATTCAAAAATCGTTTCAAAGCATTTAAATGAACATTTTCAATGACAGATGTATCATTACACATACCCCATACCTCAGCACCATAAAGTAAAATTGGCTTAACCTGTGTATCAAAAATGTTAGTCAAAACTTCCAATTCAAGATCATGTAAGTGTCTTAAAGATTTATCTATCTTAGCTACTGCAGATCGGGCCCTTGTGGCTAAACGGTTTTGAATACAGGTTGAGCTTAGACGAGTTGACATGACAATTCCCAAATATATATATTCTGACACAACGTTAAGATCGGCTGTACCGATGTGCCATTTTTCGTTTGCAGCCAATTTACCTCCATTACGAAACACAACAATGTTTGATTTGCCCGCATGCACTTCCAGGCCAAGGATACATGATACATTATATAAAACATTTATCTTACGTTGTAAACCATACACTGTGTCTGCTATGAGGACGATATCATCTGCAAACAGTAAAATAGACAATTCAATAATATCAGGATGTAACTGTATACCGTGACCACCACGCCGGCAAACTTCATTTGTTACTACTTGAATGATATATGAGAATAATATAGGACTTAATATACAACCCTGCTTTAGACCTTTTGAACAATTAAAATATTTTGTAGTTCCAATATCACTACGAACACAACTCACCACTTCACTGTATATTGATTTCAGAACAGCCAGCATTTTCCCGTCTATACCATTTTGTTCAAGTATTTTCCAGAGGGCGTTCCTATTAATAGAGTCGAATGCTTTCTTGTAATCAATAAATGCGACATATAATTTTCTTTTTCTGTCCAAACAATTTCTAATAAGAGAATGTAGAATAAATACGTTGTCTACGGTGGCATAACCTTTTCGAAAACCTGCTTGCTCTTCTGAAATAAGGAAATTGTCACTAGCCCATGTTTGTAGTCTTTTATTTAAGACACCTGTAAATATCTTACTGAAGACACTTGTTAAAGATATACCTCGGTAGTTTTCAGGCAAGTTAACTCCACCTTTTTTATGAATAGGCACAATTGTAGAACGACGCCACGCTGCTGGGAATACCCCAGTATCGTAGATAGCGTTAAAAAGTTTGACCAAATATTTTGTTAGGCAGCTTGGAGAATATTTAAACATTTCACTGACCAAACCATCAGGTCCCGCCGATTTGCTGCTTTTTAGACATTTGATACTTTTTGATATTTCTTCTTCTGTAATTTCGTTATTTATACTTACGGTTGGATCAAGATGATAGTTAATATTGCTAAGCAAATCATTTAAAGACGGTTCATCAGTATGATGATCATCATCGTGGGTGACGGGGTTAAACAGGCTGGAGAAATAAGTATACCAATCGTCTAATGAAATTGTATTATTTATTCTACTCTGAGAATTCAAATTACGTAACTGTCGCCAAAATGTGTTAGAATCTCCAAGGCTGTCATTTATTTTTTGAGCACTGCTTTTACAATATGTCTTTTTCTTAGATCGTATTAGCCCTTTGTATGCCTTTCTATGATTCAAATAGGACATCTTATCGTTTTCCTTGTTTGAATTTCTGAATATACGTAAAAAGTGTCGTAACTTTCTTTTAGCATTAGAACTTTCTTTATCAAACCAAGGTGATTTCCGCGATTTACGTTTAGCTCCTGTGGAAGACTGTAAAAATTGCGATGATTCTATAAAATTTGCTGAAATGTTTTCTGTTACATTATTTATGTCAAAACCTTCATCGATATTTTCCTGATTCAAGTAGGTTAGTATCTTCTCAGTATATACAGGTATACGCTCTGTCATCCACGTGTATCTGATTACTGGTTTCACATTTAAACATTTGTCAGTGCTAGTAGCGGTATCAGACATAGTGAACAAATTGCATTTTAGGCTCCATTCAATAGGCATATGTGATGATAAGATATTATCTTCAATTTTTACAGATTTAAATATATCAACAATATTGTTAGAACAAATAACATAGTCTACAACACTGTTGCCATGTACTGAAATATTTGTGAATTGACCAGAGTTACCGTCTGGAGTTGAACCGTTTAAGATATACAAGTCTAGTGCAGAACATAATGATAGAAGTGATCTCCCAAAGGCATTAATTTTCGTATCCTTTGAAAACCGTATCTCATCGAAAATGTTTGTTGACATGTCCTGAAAATCTGTGTTATGCAATACATTAAATAGGCCTGTTCTAGAGTTCAAATCACCACACAATATGATATCTCCGTCATTATCTACTAAAACTTCTAGCAATGCTTGCTGTAGTAAAACTATCCCATCGGAGCTATCTTTATTGTCATAAAATGCTGAACCTGTGGGTGGAATATATACAGACACAAACAAAATATCGCGATGTGTACCAAACAATGTTTTGTCAACTTTAAATGCTATTGCATTACTACACGATATATGTAACTGTTTAAACCAACTCGAAATATTTTGTTTGATCATACACACGGTACCACCTGACCTTCGTCCATACGCAGACAACTTTAGAGCTGGAGCTATGTAACACTCATAGCCAGGAAAATATTCAGTGAGATTTATGTTGTCAACAAAAGTTTCAAAAAGACATACAATCATGAACTTACTGATGTAATCAATAAAATGTGGGTCGTCAAGTTTATTTATTATCCCGTCAATATTCCAACTGACAGAGGTAAAGTTTACCTGATTTTTTAATTCATTAACCTCAGTTTCTGAATTAGGACCTTGGCCTATCTCTCATTCCGGTAGATTGAAATTTGAATATAAACATTTTATATGATCGTTAACAGTGTCATATGTGTAAGCATTTCGCTTTCCATCTCCATCAACTACAATAAGTTTGTCATGCGAGTAGTAGGATTTGAAGCCGGCCTCTTTCCATTTCCTTAACTTGTCTTTCAGTTTATAGCGCACACTTTTCACAGTTTTAGTTAGATCTTCCATAAAGAAAACACCTTCTGGCTTTTTCGACCTTGCTGTATAAATCTATGATAGTAATTCACCATACCCAAGTATCATCGCAATTCTCGTTGCTTTTCAGGTCTAGCAAAATTTACTATTGCGTCTACGGCGCTGGGTAATGGTGAAATGCCCTCTAAGTTGACGTGATGACCTAAAAAGCTTAATTCGGTAAGAGAAAACTTGATGTTTGATGAATCTGTAGGAGAATTGTCCATGTTGAGTTACAGGTTGCAGCCTACAGGGATTGCTGAAATGTTTGAAAAGTCTGTGCGGGAATTGTGCGTTGGAGTTATCATGTTATTTCATTTAGCTATTATGTATACAAATACATTGAAATTGTGAGGATTGTAGGTCATAAAATGTTATTTAAAAATGCCAGAATAAATGCTAAAATACTATTCTATGAGATTGTAGTATTTGGTAATTCGACCTGTGTGGAAAAGTTTTCCACAGAAGTCGAAAAACACACAAAAGTATAAAAATAGTCACAAAAGCACAACTGTCAAGTCGTAAATTAAAGGGCTGGGAGCACCAATGTACAATGCCACATTTTGAGTATTTTGGGGTTTTGGTATCAACGGAAACCTAAGAAACAGGAGCTTCAGCTCAGAATGTTATCTAAGCTGCCTAACCACCCTTTAAAGCATATGAGACGTTTTTGTATCTTTTAGCAAGAATGTCCAATCCCACATGGTTACTGATGCATTATCTATTTGACCCTGACTTGCACTATAGAAAAGTATCCAATACCGATACATGTAACTTTTGTCGGTGCATAATATCCAAAATCACTATAAGTCCATATCATACATACGGGGCAATAATATCCAATGCTAGATAATATGTGGCATTGGATTATATTGCCCAGTGGAGCAGGCGTTCTTTTCAACAAAGGTAACATATCCAATCCCACTCAACTAGTATAATAAAAGCCCGAATTTTAGTTAGCAAAATATATTCAAGTGGGACTTAATAGTTAAACATCCAATTTAATCTTAGTATTGATACCAAATATAAAAATAGACATTAGGCTAAGCGGCAGGGCATAATTATAGTTGTGCCCCAATATGTCATAGAAATACAAAACAATATTTTACTTCCATAGATCACCTATCAGCCATCAGCGAAATGGCAAAATAGTATAAGATAAAACATCAGAGGAGAAGCAGAGAGTTCACAGAATTAATTAAATTAAAGGTGGATGGCGACAAAAAATAGGGAAGAGTATATTAGTGACAAGACAAAAGGCAGGGTGTTACATATAAAGGTCTATAATAGAACTATATAAAATTTTAAAATGGCTGGTAATTCATCACCGAATAAAGTAGCCTAACCGTAAACAAATAAGAGAAGACGTAACCCGGAGTAAAGTCTGGAAATATACCCCCCTTCCCAGATTATACCTGGATAAATTGTGATCGCCCCAGAATCTACCCCTGGGTAAATCCTGAACTATACCCCTGGAGTCGATTACAGCGGCTCCCAGAATCTACCCCTCCCTCCCAGGATCTATCCCCCTTTATTGTGATTATGTGAAGTGTCTTCGGCTCCCAGGATCTACCCCTCCCTCCCGGACTATACCTCCCTTTCAACAAATTTACATGTGCGGCCCTCCCAGAATCTACCCCTCCCTCCCAGAATACACCCCCCCCTTTTCAACAACTATATGCGACCCTCCCAGAATCTACCCATCCCTCCCAGAATATACCCCCCCCCCTTTTTAGCTCCCGCCGTCACCGTAGGTGAGACGGAGGGAGCTATGGATTCCGCCTCCGTTTTTTTTTGCCTCTTCTTTTGCCTATAACTTTGTAATAAAATAAGCTAGGATAACAATTTTTGGTATGTGGGCTACTCCCAGGTGGATAATGGACAGGTTAAAATATTTTGAATCTGAATTCAATACGCAAGGTCGCAGAGGAGAAAATGATGATGTTAAGGCGTTGGGCCGTTGGGCCGTCCGTAAACAATTCGTTCCCGGAGAATATCTCTGAAAGTACTTGTCCGATTGTCTTCAAATTTTACACACAACACCCCTAGGGGGTCTAGTTGTGCCTTTTGGGGTATTTGAACATTGACCTACTTTTGGTTCAGAACTATGACCTAATTAGACGTTTTGACGCGCACTTCGTTTCCAGAGCAGATCTCGAAAAGTACTAGGCCGATGACAGTCATATTGCACATGCATGTTCTCTAAGGTACCTAGTTGTGCCTTTTCAGGTTTTTGGACCTTGACCTTGAAGTTGACCCAGCACTTTGACCTAATTTATAACATCGGTAAATCCGACTGAAAAATTTTGCGAAATATCATGAAAACCGCTCAAGATAGCTACACCATTACTATAAAACAAATTGTGAGGTTTCAGGAGAGGATGCATCTTGGAAAATTTCAAATCGATAAAATTAAAAATAGCCGCCTATCGGCCATTATTCACCTCGACAGGCCTGATATTGCGGAATATCATGAAAACCGCTCAGGATAGCTACACCATTAATATCAAATAAATTGTAAGGTTTCAGGAAACGATGCATCTTGAAAAATTTCAGGTTGATAAAATTCAGAATGGCCGCCTATCGGCCATTATTCACCTCGAGAGGCCTGATATTGTGGAATATCATTAAAACCGCTCAAGAGATCTACACTATTACTATAAAACAAATCGTAAGGTTTCAGGAGAGGATGCATTTTGAAAAAATTCAACTCGTCCAAGTTCAAAATGGCCGCCAATCGGCCATTATTCACTTTCCCATGGCCGTTATTTGGTAAACCGTGCTAGATGGCTAGACCATTACTATAAAACAAAATGTGTGATTTCAAGAGAGGATGCATCTTTAAAAATTTGACTCAATCAAATTCAAAATGGCCGCTTATCGGCCATTATTCACTTTCACATGGCCGATATTTGATCAACCGTGCTATATGGCTAGACCATTACTATAAAACGACATGTGAGATTTCAGATGAGGATGCATCTTGAAAAAATTTGACTTGATCAAATTTAAAATGGCCGTCTTTTCGGCCATTATTCATTTTCACATGGCTGATATTTGGTAAACCGTGCTAGATGGCTAGACCATTACCTGATTACTATAAAACAAAGTGTGAGTTTTCGGGGGAGGATGCATTTTTTTAATAAAAACGTTCACTATGGGGATCATTCGTTGTGACGTCAAAATCGTTCGTTCGCTTCGGTTTGTATCGGTGCGTGTAGACTAGTGCCCGTCGGACTGCGCGGTGTTTATGTGACTGTATGGCAGACCTCATCAGCTCATGACTCATTAACATATATCGCTGTCTGCTATCCCACTATTAGCAACCTGCGGTGGGCGCGTGTCATATTTGAACTTTGACCTGACAGAAGGCGCCTAAGAGTAAATGTATGGAAAAATAGACAATCAAATAAAAAAAAATACACAATCATTCACACTGTGTGTGATGTAATGTGCGATTTCTAAAAACACATATAAAAATAAATTCAGTCTCGTTTTCGCGACTGAAAAAGATATTTTTTTAATTTTCCAAAACGTCCAGACAACTTTTTCAGACACCATGGCCGGCCGAGTTGGCCTTGACACTTGAGTGGATTTTGCCGTGTATTCCACTGATTTTCTGAATCGAGGCAATATTTTTCTTTTAAAAAATTTAGGATCGCAACGTTTAAGCAAGAAAAAATCGAATTTGCCCGGGGAGGGTTTGACAATCGAAACACCCAATTATGGTGTTTAACGATTGCAAATGAATTTAAAAATAGTTCCCTCCTAATCGCATAAATTAGCGTGAATATGAGGATTTTTTTTCAAAATACATAATAGTAAAAATCAAATCCAATTTATTGCGTTACTCGTCGTGTCGGCCATCTTGGAAAGGATTGAACGCACCAAATTTAATGAAATATCCGCCATTTTCAGAGAAAACGCGTGCACCTGTCTTCGAATAACCTTTCTAACTAAACCTACTGGCATTTGTTTAATAATGACCTACAATCGTCACACACCTGAAGAAAAAATGATGTGTCATTTTTTGAAAAAATCCCCTAATTTTTTTAAAAACTATCCTTTGCTGACTCAAAACCAGTGGTTTTGCGTGAATGTTTCATCGTCGGGTCACCATTATCGTGTGATTGGTTGAGACGATACCGATATCGTGGGTAAGTTGATCCTTCACCAAACTCCGATATAATAATTCAATCTGCCGTCTTGGCAACGGTGATCAGTGAATAACTTCCTTAACTCTTTCTTCTGTTTATACTCTCTTCATTATTGTCTAGACATTAAACCGTGCACACAGTCCCAAACGAAGCGAGACGACCTCTCGCCATGCGGCTCTGGCCCTGTAGTCTAGACGTAACGTCCGCCCAGCTCAGTGCCTGTGATGTAAGTGAAGCGCGGTCGGTCGGTTGGCGGCGAAGCTTATCAGAGCGAGGCTACCCGGGAAACGGCTACTCGTCAGTAGTCGTAAACCCGAGTAGTCCCGAAATGGGTGAGATGCTGATCCCACAGTATAACGCCCAAACAGACATGTAGTTCATGCATAGATGTTTATATATGGTCAATCGTAGACATACTACTTAAAGTAGATCCGAGTGTTATTTGTTATCAGCGGTGTACAGTTTACTAAAAGTTCAATGTGGTGAACTGGGTTCGTGACAAGAATTTCATCAATAACGTAATCAAAATTAAAATCCCTTTGGATTATTTTTTTCATTTTCTGATAAAGCTGATTCAAAATTATTCAGCATGTCATAGGAATAATCATCCATGGCAGATAAAAGACGATATAATGAACATATAATAAATGGAACACACTTTAGAGATTCCTAGAGATAGGCCTAGTTGTATTTAAAAATCGAAATTGAACCCTTGACTGGTCTGCTAGCAAGTACCTCTCCATTTATATACTAGTTATGTGCAAGACCAGTTGCAGGGCCATGAATAATATAATTGCAGTGGGAGAAAGGGAAAAATTTCCTGGCCAGATGCATTTGTATTTCTTGGTATACATTGCTACCAAGAGATAATAGTTTTTTGTAATAGTCTTTTATAGTTAGCAACGTTATAATTTTATGAACTTATAACTTTATTATCAAGACGAACCGGACAATATGTAATTTAATAATATACAATAAACTTTTTCTGTTTCAGACCACGAAGATGCAGGCGGATACGCATATAGACCTATTATCAAAAGATATGCAAAGAACCGCTGGAAAGAGTCCGTCGGCATCTAGTATGGCTTCCTACGATCACTGCGGAGATGTTATAGATACACAAAATAAACAATACAAAGCGGCTCAACATCGTGCTTCTTCAAACTGTCTTACTTCCCATGTGGTTTACCATCCCAATTACCAATACTATATGTATGATCCTTATGTCGCTGTACCTATCCCATCTCTGGCACCCTACATGCAACAGCCAGACACGAGTATGCTTACTGCTGGATACTCCAGTATAGCAATGACAAGTGAAGAATTAAGTCTACCGTACCAAACACAACAGCAAACTGGAGAACATCCACAACGTAGTGATGTACAATTTCAGCATCAGAAAACGCAACATCACAATCAACAACATGCACAACATCTCCCTCAAGCACAGCAGAACACAGACGAGCATAAACAGCAACACGAATCACAACAGACTAATCAAGTACATCACTCACAGCAACAACATAACACCCAACAGCATCACATGACACAACAACCTAACACACATCATCCGCAACAAATGTATGCGGAGCAACAACTGGACGCGCCACAACAAACACATCCTCACCCCAAAACAACCAGTCAACAACAAGCACACCAGCAACAACAAACATACACACAACAAGCATACCTTCAACAACAATCACATATACACCAGTCACAAACGCAAGAACAAACACACCAGCAACAAACATATCAGGCACAACTGAACTATCAACAACAACTGAATATACAGCAACAGACAGCTATGTATCAACACCCACAGTTGCAAATTCCACAACAATTTACACATAATTCACAATACCCATACATAGAGCAACAACCATATCCTCAACATCCCTATCATGTACACTACACTCGGCAACATCAGCAACAATATATATATCGTCAGTCACTCCAGCATCAAAATGCATCTGATGATCAACATGCACACCAACAGAATTATGTAGATGAACAACAGAAAACAAACCTACCACGTTATTTACAGCAACTTAATTCACCCCAGTCACCAGAAGAAGGCATTACTCGAAATCAACCTCCAAACACTCTTCCAATGTCTATTGAATCAGATTCAATGACACAAAAAAGACAGCCACGCCATCAGCAGGAGACACGAACTGACCATGACGTACGTATGTCAACAGAAACACCAAATAATATACAGAAAAAACAACAACCAGTTCCAGAACAAAAGCAACGAGCATGGCAAGAACAGATAGAACGAAAGCAGCTAGACGAACAACAGACGAAGGGGAATAAACAGCTGACGGATAAAAAAATAAGAGAGAAAATGCACGAAGAAAGAGATGATACTGTGCAACAAGTACAAAAAAATAATGAAAAACAGAAGTCAAAACAAAAACAAAAAGTTGGACTAGAAAAAGAGCTGGAAAATGGGCGAAAAAACAAAAAGGTCAATAAAAAAAATACAAATCAGAAACAAGAAGAAGACCAACAACAACAACAACAAGGGAAACAGGAGCAAGAAAAGCTAAATATCCAAGATAATCTAAAGGAGCTACCCCATGGGCAAGAAGAACACGATAGAGATGAAAATAAATGCTACAAAAATACTGAAAATATACAGCAGAATATGTCAAAGTCTATCTCAGTTTCCGATGAAAACCCAACACATACATTAAATAAGGATGACATCAAAAAGCCACCGGGAACCACTGCGGAAAATGACTCGCAGTCTAACAAACCTGAAGAGCCAGGCGTTCCTCAAAGACACATAAGGAAATTCCCACACAAATTTAAATTAAAGCAGCAAAGCAAAGAAGAGCCAACACAACAGTATAATCTACGATCCTGTAAAAAAAATCATCAACAGGAGAAACCAAAAAAGCGACGCGATGAAGCCATGAAGACTTCAGAAGAGACATTTTCTGATCAGCAGGATAATACTGATAATTTATGCCAAGACCCAGGGGAACAGCTCGTCGTGTCAGACAGTACTTCATTGTCGCCAAACAAAACATCCGATGAGATTCAGCAAGGATTTAATGTATTTGCTATACCATCAACTGCTTCACGCAACATGTACAACATGCCAATAATGCTAAATACCATTATTCCAGACGTACATACGTGCAGAGTATGTGATATGGCCTTTTTGAACGCCGATGCGAGAAACATGCATGAACTGATACACTTCGGTATCGCCACAAATGTTCCTCCGATGAAAAAACCTAAACTTTTCAAAAAGCAAATTCGACACGAGAAGTCTTCTGGGCCAAAAAAGAAAAGACGAGCATCACGTAAAACTATTTCGCCACCAGCCAGATTATTGAATACATCTCCAGCTATGGCTGGCACGATTGTGTGTCCGTTATTTTCAGAGAAAGATGTCCATGCTGACAGTGATTCAGATGTTATTTGGTGTGAAGAAGATGAGCATGTCACATCTAAAAATAGTGAAACGTGGGTTGCCAAAAATGAAAAATCATGTAACAGGCCTACAGCACGTGGACCTAAAGAGTATGGTAAATGGAGATGTTTATTAAAAGACTATTCACAATCTAAAGAGCCTGATCAAGCTTTCAATCCTGGTACAAATGATGGCGAGCCTACTGTTAACCAGTGTGAAAGCAAAGAAGAGTTTCCGTGCAATCTGTGTGGTAAAACATTCAAATTTAAACAAAACAGGAAAGTGCATATGAACTCAATCCATTATCGAAAAACATCCTTTAAATGTGCCACATGTTCACGAGTGTTCCTGGATCCATCAAATTTTAGCCGGCATCAAAAGACGCATTTTTCTGATGGTCCAGGAACGCACACCATGTCTGGTGTTGCCAATCGAAGTTTGACGATTACAGATTCACAACGCAAGACAATGTCTTATTTCCATTATGCGTGTCCCATTTGTGGAATCCAGTTTGTTTTGTGTGATTCTTTACATGCACATATAGCAAGAAATCATACTGCCGAGTTCCCGTTTATGGATGTACCACTAAAAACCAGAACCATTGATTGGACCTCTTTAGATTTGCAAAACTCTCAATATCAATTAGCGGGCCATTGGCCAAAAAGCAGCGTAAGCGTAGCCCCTCATTGCTGCTCTGGCTCGTCTTTACCACGTTACCAAAGCTCAGCTTCTTCATATTGCAATACGTCCTGGTCGGCTTCCCATGCAATACCAACTGTACTGCCAATCAACCGCAATATGCGAGGATGTAATCTTAGAGAAGACCTGAGTGCCGTGAATATGTGTGTTCCAACAAACATCAGAATCGCCGAGCCCATGAACATGATTAATAATTATTATGAAAATAGTCGTTTTCCAAATAATTTAATGCAATCTGGAAATCAAAATTCTCGCAACAATTTTGTTTCCCAATGGGGTGTCCAATATGATCAAGATGGATACAATATGTTTAACAATTCTGATGAGTCGGACAAGATAAATCATCCCGCCACAATAGTTAGTGTACGGCCAGTATGTTCTGGAGAATCACCTTATTACACAAACACATCTACAGAGTCTGCCCATTTTGACGACTCCATGGAACTACAATCATTTCCTCCAAATATTGCTCACGTACCCAGACCAATTCTTGTTTTGGATGAGGAAGATTCTGTTGTTTTGAAGAAGTTAAAAAAACATAGAGATGAGACTGGGAGTAGAGATTCGAGGTCAGATCGTTTGGACAGTTCCTTTGAGGGTTGTCTTGAAGATTCTTCATTTTGTACTTATGACGGCCAGGTGATGCCACCTGAGTGTGACATGATTTGCAGCGTGGACCAGTCGACCGGGGAGCCGAGCTTTCACACCCGAACTGATATGTCATTGGCAGCTGAAGCATCTGCAGAACAGAAGCTACATCACAGGTCATATAATGCCTACCGTAAGCTAGCAGAGCTTGCTGTGGATGCTAACTTAACAGATCGATATTACGCGTCTGATCCTACAGAGAAGAAACACTGGGTAGATCAAACAGACTTACTTTCTAATCCTCGCCTGGATGCTTATGAAAGACTTGTACCAAACACCACACCAGATGCTAATCTCCCAGAGATCGGAACATTCACACAGATGGAAGATACCAATGTTGCGATGTTTTTCACAGAGCTGGGAGAAAAGTTGAAAGAGATTGCTGGTGAGCTGCAAGAAGAGTCGTGCCATGAACAATTTGCATCTAGTGATGTAATTAGTGAATCCCGTTCCCCGTTATTAGCGGAAACTACACAGGAAAAACCTGACCAGCCACATACTTGGCAAGTAGGTAATGAGTTTGATCCTGAAAACGAGAATGTAATTTCCGATGAAATAATTATAGAAACACTTTGCCAACAAGCGGATGCCGAAAAGAAGGGATACAGCAGTGACGATAATTTAAATACACTCAACACAATCAACGAGGTATTTAAATCTCCGCCATGTGCTACACGTCAAGCCACTGTTGATGATGACAGTGTGGTTACTTGGTCTCGTAATGCAGATGATGCTGAACAGAGCTCTGACGCACAGTCAACTGACACATTACTTATGTGTGGCCTTTGTCATCAATCGTTTCATGTCGATCACTTTGACCAACACATGCAGACTTTTCATCCCCCAGAAGACAGTCCCGGAAACACGTCACGTATGTCTAAGACCAAACGTAAACACACAGAGTTGGAAAAACTCAACGTATTGCGAATTAGTCCTGTTCCATCTAAATCAGATAATCCTTAACCGCGATTGGGCAACACAAAAAAATTAACGCAATAGAAGGACATGCTTACCCAGCAAACACGAGGCATCCACCCGATGCCTTTACAATGTTGGCCCACCGTGCCCAACATTAAAACAGCATTGGGCGAATGCCCCGTGTTTGCTGGGTATATTTCTGTGTATATATATTGATACAGTTGATTTAATCTAATTTACTGTGCCAAATTCTACCATGCAGATGATGTGTGGCACGTTGTTTACTTTACATATTTAAAGTTTTGTTTCTTATTATTGTTATACATTTTAAAGATAGAATTTAATTATATAAAACACATCACTTTCGTTTTTGTCACCACAAATTATGTTGCTATTCAATTCATTAAATTACCATGATTATTTTTGTTAAGCTATAATGGCCTATGGCGAGTCGCCACAGAATGTTTGTTGCAATAAATTGTTTATTTCTGCATACGTTATCTAGATACATATCAAATATTATTTTCTTTTTTGACAGCGTGCCATCGTACATTCTCCCTCCATATATATATTTTGCTTCGGTTCGAGGGTTACGTCCTAATATGACGTTTTTGTTTGGTTTACAGGGTTAAGCCCTCCTATATAGCGTTTTTGTTTGAGGTTCCGTTCTCTTATGTCGTTTTGTTTCGGTTTCAGAGTTATGATCTCCTATAAGACGTTTTTGTTTGTGTTCCGCGGTTACGTTCTGCTATACGATGTTTTTGTTTTGGGTTTTAGGACTACGTTATCATATAGCGTGTTTTGTTCAGTTTTTTTTATTTATGTTCTCCTATAATACATTTTTCCGAGGTTACGTTTTCCTATACGATGTTTTTTTGAGTAATAGGGATATATAGCGTTTTTATGCGGTCCTAATCTTTCTATAATACTATGAAAACCACATAACACAGTACAAATATTGTGTTATGTTGTGCTCACAGTATTGGACCAGATATCTTGTTTTGTTTGGGTGACGCCGTACATTCTCCCTAAATGACGTTTTTGTTTGGGTTATTTTCTCCTACGTAGACGTTTTCTGTTTGTATTCCATTATCCTATGATACGACAATTTTGTTTTGATTTCAGAGTATTTTCTCCTACAAGACGTTTTCTTGTTGTCCTATACAATATTTTTGCTTAGCTACTCCTATTTAGCATTTTTGCTTGGGTTTCTGGGTTACGTCCTCCTATGATTTAACCTTTTGTTTAGGTTCGATTCTCCTATGACGATTGATTGTTCCCATATCCCTACCTGAAACCGCACATTCTGTTTTATAGTAGGCCTGATGTTCTAGCTATCTGGCACAGTTTGCCAGATGAATGAAAACTTATATAGCGCATGTATCCAGCGGAGGCTGTTCAGAGCGCTGAACATCGAGAGTAACTTAGCAAGGCCTTTTATCATTCAAATTCCAACTCAGTCTCCTAGGAGATATACAGCTGAGCTGACATTGAAGCTATTTTCATTCCAAGCAAATTCGCCTTATGTGCCAAGTACTCACACATTGTGGATTTTCCGAGGTCTCGATGGATGGAAACTGTGCCTACGTCCATTGAGGTTCTTTTACGTCCAACTCTAGGTCAGTCAGACGAGCCATCTGATTTACGTGGTTCTCTGAGCCCCACGAGTGTATACAGCACCTGGCAGTCGCCAGGCGGTCACCCATCCAATTATGAACCGGGCGCGACGTCGCTTAACTTCAGTGATAGAGCCAACCACGATGAGCGAACGCCGTATTCCGTATACAGTTATCAAGAATATTAAAGTCAATCATGGACGACAGTCCGGGGATATTCCTACTTGAAACAGCACAATTGTTTTATGGTAATGGTCTGGCTATCTGGCACGGTTTGCCAGATTTCAGGCATATAAATGTTAAAATTTTGTGGCCGATGGTAGGCCATTGATAGGTCAAAGTTCATCAAGCCCAAAAGGCACATCTACACCCCTAGGGGAAGTGTGGGTGCAATATGAAAGAAATACTCGCATGGATTTCCGAAATCTGCTCCGAAAACGAAATGCTGCCATATATCAGGCATATTAAAGTTAATAATGGTAGGTAGTTGAGTAGGTCAATTAAGTTCAAAAACCTTAAGAGGCACTTTCACCCCCCCCCCCCCTCCTGAAGGATATGTGTGTGTAATGTCAAAGAACCCCCCCCCCCCTTCCCTCCGATATGCCCTGACAAGCTTCAATTTGATCAAATTTAAAATAGCCGACTTGCTATTGACTTTAATATGCGTGATATCTTGAAATTATTTTTGACAAGAAATCGGGAATATTATCTTGAACAACCACGTCAAAAATAAGAAATACGGGAATTTTGTCTCTATATCTAGCCTAACTGGTAAATGCGCAGCACAACAATTAAAAAACTGATGTTTACATCATATGGTTATATTAAGAAGCCAAAATGAAGTCACCGATTTTTTATGATTTAGCCTGGGTATGGGCCTTTAATACCACGAATACCCACCGTCTAGGATCGGGGGATTCAGGGGAAGACACCGACGGTAATTGGCGTGTGAAAGTGAGGGACGGGGAGGTGATTCCCCTGCAGCACAGTGGGTCGACTGCGTCAACATGTGGCCCGATGCTGTGCTAACTTTCAAACACCCTTTACATGTACAAAAAGTTTGTTTGGGTTTACTCTGGATTCTTACTGAAGTTTTTGAAAATCTGAAAAAAACACTACTTTAAACAAAACTAAATATCATAATTGATATTTTATCCTACGAAGCCCCCTTAACCCTCAACCCGCCGAGTTATCTCATTTAAATTTTCACCCCTTAAGTTGTGTCTTGTTACCGCCACCCACAACTTCCAAGTCGTTGAAAATTACTCATATTTGTTTAATTTGAAACATTAGCAAATTTTGAAGTTCTGCATTTAATTGCTAATTACTGTGATTTAACCTCCTAATAAAACGGATAAAAACTACTACCATGAGCAGCCGTCAAAGGGGTAAAGTAAATAAAGCTATGGAGGTCAAGAGATCTAGGCCAAAGGTAATAAGCCCCAAAAGCATCTAAACCACCCCTTAAATAATGTGTGTGTACAATATGAAAGAAATACAACCATGGGCTTCCAAGATATGCTCCAGAAACGGACGGATGGCCAGCGGCAATGCCATAACACGGACCCCAATTTATTTGGCGTGGTAAATAAAATCACTTGCATATCGTCACCTCGGAGCTAAATGATCCTATCTGCCACTCTGACGAGTGTCCATGTTGTTTCTGATTACTAGACTTGGGGAGTTTTTGCGCCTACAAAACGGACGCTGGTGTGATGTGTGCGGAAACTGGGTGACCACTTACATATTACTCAATCATAACATTTTGCATAATAATAAATAATAACAACAGAGAAAACATTCAAGGATTCACTTTTATACATTGAAATATCGTGTCCCAAGTACATGTACATAATTCTGCAAGACATTTGTCAGACATGGGCCCGAATTCTCAAATCCATTGATCTAGATCTTGGGCAGGATCTGCCCAAGATTAGAATATCTCGTTGGAGAATACCAGGCCTGGTGTGCACCCACAAATTCACGTACATACCACATATTCTCCAGAACCGAAGTGATAAAACACTTTGTAAGCCAGTTCTACCATTTGAGTGTGGAGGGCGTGTTAGCGCAGATATAGTTCAGGCATACAAGTTGAATTAACAAACATCGTGGCTTTGGCACGATTTTTGAACGTAATTGATTCTGATTTAAAACATTTAATCTGACACTCTTAGGGTCTGTTTACAATACATTCAATTTGACACATCAGAATTGGCAGTTATTCACAGTTTGTTAAATAAGCACACATCATGTATATTATATTCTTTCTAGGGTTTTTCTATTTTGTAATTTTTCACAAAGGCCTTGCTCAATGTCCCACCATGATTGTGGGACTAATGCCATTACAACTTTTCCTGTACAGTTCACGATAAAAATAGGATTCCATCATTTTAGCATTGCTTCACAATGTTGGCACAGTCTTCATACACCCACATCATGAACAATTCAAGTGAGGTGCCCAGTGAACAAGATACATTGAGCCAACGCTGGGTTAATGTTGGCCAACATTAATCCAGCGTTGGCCAAATGGATCGCGTTTGCTGGGTGGTGACTTTTATGGACAATTATAGAAAATGATTCCTACATGATCCCTTTACGAGTTGATGATATGCGGCTGTGGCGAATAAACTAAACACCTAAGACAGAGTCCTACCATAAACCAATATCATATTCACATTATCTGCAATAAGTAACAAAACAAACGTCGGTCACTAGAAATGAGCATTCAACACGAAACAATATCAAATAAATGCACTTGTGAAACAAAGATTAACATTGACAGTGCTTGGCCTTAGGTAGCGGCCGTGTCATTGACCAAACCAAGATACATCTCAAGTACAAAGTTGGCCCAGTGCTGGATCAACATTGCTGATGTTGGACCGGCATTAAGTCGACTTTGGACACATGGTCGCGTCTGATGGGGTTGGACTGTGGTCCACACATCTTGCTGATGTACAAATCAGTACAGTGAAATGCAAGTCGAGCTCACACGGATATGTATTCAACAAACAAAAGAATAGCTCAACAATCATGTAGACGTCATCTACCACAAGGATTAAAGTCATCTCGATTCGCTGATCACATCCATAACAACAATAATATCTACACCTCAAAAGCCCTCTCCCCTTCCAAGCTTTTAGCAGACGGATGGGACCTCAACCCCCACTAAAAAAATCATCAACTATATAATTTTCACCCACGTGACGTTGTAGGGTGCAGAAGCGAGAAACAATTTCAATTGGGTAAAAAGGTAAATTCTCTAATTTAGCACTTAAACTTTTCTTTGCTCAGATGCCCCACAAAAATGTATTCCTCGAACCAAAGTTTATTCAAAAGAAATTGTGATGTAATATTTCAATTAAACTTTCATAAGCAACAATTAGACGGAACATAATACAAGTTGGCACATAGCTATATAACCCTCAGAGCTTTAATGTGGCATGGTTGCAAAATGACACCAAAGTCATTTCATAGTCAAATAAGCTAAAAAATTTAATGTATGAAAATAGCATTATTGCGAACTTAGGCAGCTACCGAGGATTTGCATTATTTTAAACTTGTGCAACTGATTTTTCATTGGTAATTA
The DNA here is from genome assembly GCA_964017125.1 of Flabesymbios commensalis. Taxonomy (NCBI): domain Eukaryota; kingdom Metazoa; phylum Annelida; class Polychaeta; order Terebellida; family Flabelligeridae; genus Flabesymbios; species Flabesymbios commensalis. Next base: position 80,660,672 of record OZ024905.1, read on the forward strand.
AAAGTAACCCATACATTTTTCATACATAAATGCTGTCAAGCAAAATAGAAAAAAATTATAAAAGGGGTTATTAAATATTGTCTCCAGCCAGAGTGTTGCATGAATCACTCAAATCAGTGACTCATAAAACAACTTGGTTGCTAAGGGACGACTCTCTCACATGCTAATAATTTAACCCATAGAGCGCTGATGTCGACTACAGTAGAAGTTCTGTGTTTTTAGCAACAGCATAACCAGTTGAAACAAAGAAGCAAAATCAAAGAAACATTAATATATGTTGGGACCAAAATTTCGCAAATACCCTCAATTTTCAATCACTTAAAGTTGTGTATCGCCGCAACGACACACAATTTCAAGCCGGTCAAGATTTTAATTGAAGGGCTCAGAGCTCTAAGGGTTAACACAAAAAGAAAGCCAGTGATCAACTGACATCATAAGAAAATGTTTGTTCACAACCACAGGGAATCAATTTGTACAAAACTACCCCAGGAAACACAAGATGGCGAACAAATAATGTTGGTTTAATGTGGGCCCAGAGTTATAGACAGGAGCAGACATTAAATCAGCATTAGTTCAATGTCTTGTATTTGCTGGAAAAAGATATATATCGCTACGTGCAGTGTATATATCTGTAATGTTACTGCATGAGCACAATACAAATTTGAACAATACCACGTCACATATTAAATGTGATGACTGATGTGTACTGCATCTATTCTAATAAACGGCCGGGGCGTTATTAGAATAACCCAGAGGCTAAAGGGGGAGTGGGCGCTTATTAGAGTAGTTTTTTTAATGACTATACAGCGTACCATGATCTGGGATTTTATTTAAAATCAGGGGAATATGGGCGTTAATTAGAATAAGTACGGTACTCTACATTGTGTGAAACTGTCATGAAATTCTGCTGTATTCTGTTCTAAGATGGCAAACAGCAGCCATTGTTACTTTTCAAGTAAGCAGATACAGCTGATTTGTGATGTGACCAAATGATTCATTATAATTGATAATCACTCGTTTGTCACACCAAGTATGATGATCGAGATAAAATAAATTGACTGAATCAGTTTCTCAAAAAAAATTAGGGGCCTATTTTACATTTAACACGTTCAACTTTTTTATGTGCCCATATGCTTAGCACAATGGCATGGCGTGCAATGATATTATACTTGACAAGAATATTTTTTGTTGTTTTCATTTTACACATACATATGTGCACCTAAGAATCTGACATCTATTTATATAGACTGAAGTTCAAAATAGGTCCATCTGCGCTAAAATGGTTAAAGTGCTAAATTAAATTATTTAAATTGTAACTCACTTGAAGTTGTGTCTCGGTACTGCGACCTACAACTTTCAAGTGGGTGAAAATTACTCAATTTTTTCAAATTTGGGACCAAACATGCGATTCCCAATAAACGTAACAGTGATTTGATCGACTAATAAAACAAATAAAGATCGTGTTTAGTGCTTCAAGGGTTAACTGTTTGAAACCCATCCAAAATATCAGTAAGCTCGTTTAACCTTCCTTGCACATTATTCAACAAAATAATGTGAAACTATGATATCCACAAAAAAAAATACAATGTTCTGTCTCTTTTTTTTAAGGGATTTCATGCAACTAGACATGTATCATCCACATGCAGTAAAGAATAACGCTTTACAATGATACAATTCAGCATGTAAAATAAAACAAAATATTACCTTGTGACCTTGTGTACAAAATATCATACTGCATTACAGCAACTTCGTCACCTTGGTATTAAAGGGTATGCCTGCCATTTTATTAAGCGGCAAACATAACCCTTAACTTATGTGAAATTTTTAGCAGCTTGAAATTGTTTTTGGAAGTAGCGAGATGTGGTTGTAATGTTGGTCCACCATCTACAATGCTGGCCCAACAATAAAACCACTTTGGGTCAGTTTAATTATAATCATTTCAGTGCGGAGCTGACTTTGGATCTCGGAATGACGTCAGTGTCCGTTCCTCGCGCTGAAACAGTTGTTGTCCAGACATATAAAATAAAATTTAACCCCTAGAGTACTGAGCTGTTCAATTTAAATTTTTAGTCACTTAAAGTTGTGTTTCAGTCACAACTTCAAGTGACTGAAAATTTATGTGATTTGTGAAATTTAAATCCTAACATAGTCAGTATTTCAAGATTGAAGGCATATTTTAGTTTTAACAAGTGGGTATACAGCATTACAGGTACTTATAAAAAACAGTATGTCTACTGTAGTCGACGTCAGTGTTTTGAGGGTTAAACAAAGCGAAACTAAATATTCCAGCATATAACCCTTGTTTTCCTAAATTCTTCATTAGTATTTTAATTAGTTTGAATCTGGAATTGTTGTCACAATTTCCAGCTTTAAATATTTAGACATGTTTGCAGGGTTCATACTCCAATGAAGAAACAGAATTCCGGGACTTTTCCAGGACCTAATCAGATTTTTCAAGGACTTTTTCAAGGACAAGTGTACACAATAACTCACATATTTATTTCCCAAAAGCAACTTGAAACTACATTTTTTATATCTATTAAAATTGATAATAAAATCGGGCAGGTAGATCTATTTCAACTTGCTCTAAAAAGTGTAACTTGATTATTAGACTCTAGCAAATACCATTTTTACAATTTCTTTTCTCAATATTTAAAATTCCATGACTTTCAAGCACTTTTAACAAAATTGCAGACTTTCAAAGCCTGCATTTTTATTTTTCAAATTCAAGGACTCTCCAGGATGTCAAGGACCAGTGCGAACCCTGTGTTTGTAACAACAATAAAAACTACTGACTTTTTAGTTCAAGGCTGATTTCAGCACGAAATATTCTATCAAGTGCAACAGCATTTATTTGAGCTCGAATTTTTATGAATATTAAATTTGGTCCTAGGAGGACAAGAGTTAAAGCAGGTAAACGGCAGTGAAGCAGCTGAGAAAAAGTACTGACCCCATAATCAATGGTTAAAGGAGATGAGTCCCTGTGTAGACATTTAGCCAACGACCACGATTTTATAGTGGCAATAAACCATCAACAGCAGTGTGTTTAAATAAAAAATGAAAACATTTGAAATTATGTCCACTGAAGTTTGATCACCATGCAACCATTCCCTTGGAAAAAGGGTGAAGTGGCAAGTACCATCTTTTCACATCCAAGGGAACAAAATAGGTGAAAACACTATTCTGCTACTTTTTAATCAATAATTATGTACATCCCTCTGGAGTAGCAGAACAATGTCTACATATTCTCTGACTTAAAACTGTACAGTTGTAAGATTATTCAGGAAATTTAAATGATTTCATGGTTCCCACACTTTTTCAAATACAAAATTCCAGGACTTTTCAAGGACCTTTCAAGGACTTCTCGATATTTTTAAAGAACCTTTTTTCCGTGAAAAACGGCAATTTGGAGTTTTTATTACTCTTTTTAACGAATTTGAAATTACAATATTGTAGAAAATATGAGATGTAGGCCTACATTGTTTATCAAAATTTTGTCTTTTGACTTTATAGACACTACATTCCCAAACTAAATCATTATTTAAGTGTAGCTTTTTCTTTCATTTAATCACTAGCTGTTGCCACTGCGCGACGTTTTTCAAGTTCAACAGCAAAACAGCACAGGTTGATCAAAAGCAAGGATTTTTCCCGTTTTTTTATGTTTTCTACAAAAATCAAAGACTTATCAAGGCCTGGAATTTTATTTTTCAAATTCAAGGACTTTTCCCGTTTTCAAGGACCCGTGGGAACCATGTGATTTAATAAATTAAATGGATGCATAATATATGTATATATATAATCTTTTAAAGTAGAAATACTCTTTATAGTAGAAATATGTGTAATGACATGTAGTAGATCAGTCACTATTGAGTCAATTCAAGTTAAAATGTGTGGGTTTAATCAATGCCTGAAATGACAAAATTAATATGATCATAAAGGATCATCGTAAATCAAAGGCCTATTACGCAAACATTTTACATCCTTATGAGTATATTTATGAAAAACTCTTTACAAGGATTATATGCATCAAACATAATTTTAAGAATAATTATATCTAACTTGTTCAAGTGTTATTGTCGGCTGGTCGGCCTGAGCAGCATTATTAGTTGATATTATGTGAATTCTAATTTCACGTCTAGTCATTCAAAGCATCATTCAAATCTTCTTGAACAGGTTATAAGCACTTGTAAAATATGTCATGGCTATACATTGTGAATACTGTTCTGTCTAGATATGATTACGATACTTGTTTTCTTTCTAGATAATTAGAACTTCTTTGCAGCATTGGGTCACCTCTTTAAAAAAAATTGTACAAAAAACCCTTAAAAGTTGTATCCAGTTCCTGAGCATTATCAATTAAATATACACTGACATGTCAATTTAAACCTTTATAAGATTACAAATTTATATCAAACAGTTTTTGATCTAGGTATTTCTAACATAACGCTGCACCATGTTGTCATTCACAAGCGACATATTGATCTTTCAAAATCCCACTGGTGCCATGACCATTTGAGCTGTTGCGATGTTGTCTTCAACCGTTCAGCACAAAGCCTTGGATACATTCATGGATTCAGGTACCTCTATGTTAGGTGGTACCATTGTCCTCTCAAAACATAGATAAAACTTTGTTAGATATCCCAATAACAATTCTCCTACAAGCAGCTTAACAAGATTTATAAAACAATTAAATTATGTTAAGCATTGAAGGTGTATAATAGACAGGAAAATTTCTGCAGAGTAAATGTTAGTTTAAAAAACTAATCAAATATTTTTTTTATTTCCCAGGACCTCTGTGATTCAATGTACATCAAACTTTCGCAGCATGTATGATAATAATCAAAATGGCAAGATATTTTTAATCTTGGAATAATTAGCTGATGTAAATTTATTTACGCAACATTTATAAATATTAGAAAGAGAAAGCAATGAAAGGTGACTATTGCAACACACCAGTTTGTGAGGCAGATGATAATAAATTTTAAATATAATAATTTCAAAAATAAAAAAAGATTTGCAATGCTATAAATGGGTGGTCATCAGGAAAAATATTTTATCCTCAGGACCACCCATTTACAGCATTATGACTATTATTATTTATAATTATTGATGTACTAGAAAATGTGTTAATTTTGTGTGACAAAACATTAATTGAAAACAAGCAAGTCGGATGTACAACAGTATTGTGATAAGGAATAGTGATATTACTGGGTCTAGATTTAAGCGAGATTAGAGCACAAAAACCCAAGAGAAAAATGACCACTGTCGATATGTCGTGTGTGGCTGCCCAGCAGACACAAGGCCTTGTATCAATGTTGGTTTAACGTCGGTCCACCATCGTAAAACAACATTGATTCAACGTATTGTGGCTGCTGTGTTCTGATTCAATGAACACAATTACCTTCTTCTCATCTCAGATTCCAGAATTATCACTGCACGTTTTCTGTAAGTCCAATTCAACAATAAATAAGGTTCGTTATTTGCCCACTGACAAATGGGATGAGTATATCTAGTATCTACTTTCTGGACTCCGGGCCGGTCTTGGGCATGGAAACGCGTTGTTCATCCAGCCGGTTTGATTGTATTCGTTGAATGAGACTGAAGAAATCGTCATCAGGCACAGTTGGTGCGGGAGGGTTGTTATTCTCTGGAGGGAGTGTACTGCGCTGATCTTCCATCCTTGCCCCCTGAACAAAAACAAACAGATTGATAGGCTTATTGTAAAAAATACACAAATATACTTTTTTTATGGTAGAAAATAATTTATAGTATAAAAATTTGTGAAACATGTATAAACTTTTAACCCTCTCAATGCAAAGACCATCCTTAGACGTCAGATTCTGACATGTAAAGATGGTTTTGCACTGAAGTATTTTACCTGGCAGCGCATCAACATTTCAAAGAACTGGTCATCGAGAGCATTGTTCGGGTTGGGAGCATTAGACACGAAGGGTGCTATGACTGCACGCGAGTTGTGTAGACCAGGAAAATCTGGTAAATTGGCACGTTGTTCATTCATTCTGGATCCCTGTATCCCCGCTACCATATCCAGAAACTCCTCTGATGATGCACCTGCAAAGAAAAACAAAAATGATCATTCAACTCCTAACCCTTAAAGCTCTAAAGTCATTTTTAATTTGTTTCAATAATACCATCAAATTGCTGTCATTGAAAATAAGTTTAGTGCTTAAACATCAAGATTTGCCAATATTTAGTTTCAAATTCAGCATATATAAGTCATTTTCACCCATTTAAAGTTGTGTCGCGGTACCGAGACACAACTTCAAGAATGAGTTAAGAATTAAATTTGCATTGGCTATTATTGAAGCAGACTGGTGCTTAAAAGACAATTTAACTGTTATGCAAGCATATTAATTATTAAACGACAGGACATTTAGCAACCACATCAGTGTAAAAACTAGAGCCTGACGGCACTGAAGTAGAGCTTGTGCCGGGCTTCAGGGTCATTGTTTTAAGGAAAGCTAAGATGCAGCTGTTTCACAATTAAGCAACAAATATATTGGTCTAAATGAGGTGTTGAATCTGACAGTAGCTATGCTGTATCTCGTGTCTGACTGTCGTCAGCTCAATGTTGTTTTCAATGTTTAGTCGGGGAGGGAGGATGGGTGGCTGGTGGTCATGCGTTGCACGTGTAATGTTGTGAATTCCCGGCGAAACGAGCCATAGCGTATACAGGGTCAGCCTTGATCTGTCACATCTATTTTTTACACATCAAGTCGACAACTGTATTGATAGACTGCACACTGATTTCAGTGCACATAATAAACTCCTGATAAATACGCCCCCAACTGTGTTTATTAGTATATCCGGTTTATTAGGGATAATCGGGTAGGCCTACCCTAATGGAAATAGGCCGCTCAGGCTACTCCCTGTGTGACCCTGGGATGGGACTGTGGTGCAGTTCATTATTCAAAGCCAATCTATTTAACAAAAACTGTTTATATTAACCTGACAGTTTGAGTGGTATAGGCATATATGTTACTAGGCATACCCCAGTCAATGACAGGTAGGGGAAGGTACTGCATGCTAGTAGCCTAGGCACATTGCATGCTAGTAGGCCTACTGCTATTTGCTCAGATGTGATGGCAGTGTGTAGTGTTAAGAATCGAAATAACTGAGTCAGGAGACAGATTAACTACTTCCACTGCCACAGTTGTTGAGCCAATGTTGATTTAATGATAGGCCAGCGTAATAACAGTGTGAGACTGCAGGACAGCATTAAATAGACCTGGGGGAGATCTCTCTTGTTTTCTGAGTTTTGGCACCACATGTTGTGTAAACCTACTTTGGTTGTCTTTTTCCTGAAAATTTGACCGTTAGCTCGACCATCTCAGTCCAACAAGGTTTTCAATAGGCATATTCTATCACGCATATGCCCTTGACACTTAGTTTCCATCGTGATTTATGTGTAACGTTGGCCCTAATTTATTCATGTCAATGACTATTTTCAATTTACTACTCCGTTTTAATTATGTTTTATGTGTGAAGGAAACATTTGCAATTTTATTTTTTTAAACTCAATAGGCCCATCACAACTCACAACTCACTATAGAGCTCAAAACTCGATAAGCCTAGATATATTGAGATTGCAAAGTTATCCATATAATTAGTAAGTTAATAACTTTATATTGAGTTTAAAACAATAATAGCCTAATTTAAATATCACTTCTGGGGCTTCACATATGGCTATGAGATTTATTAAGCATAGCAGGATTAGGCTATGCATTGCCTGAGGGGTGTTTTTAAAGTTTTCAGAACGTATTCAGACTGTGGGCACCAGTAGGCCCTAGGCCTTAGTTTTTACTACAAATAAATGGTTTTTTGTTGCTGGTTTAATGTTAGACCATCGTCTATGAAGCTCACCCAACATTAATGCCACATCGGGTGAATGTTTGTTTGGCCAATAGGCATATTATATAGGTCCTATACATGTGTATTGGCAGGCCAGCAGAGACAAGACGTTGAATCAAAGTTGGCTTACTGTTGGTCCAACTTCGTAGATGGTGGACAAACGTTGAACCAACATTGATTCAACTCTCTTTGTGTTGCGTATGCCTCTGGGACAGACTGACCTGGCAAACACGCACACTGCTGTACAATCACATGGAGCCAGTGTTGTTCCAATGCTGGCACACCATCTACGACGCTGGCCCAACATTTGGTCAGCGTTGCCGTATTAGGCCTGCTATTAATGCCAGGTGCTGTTCCCAGCAAACATGAGACTGTCAGGCAGGCTTGGGGCGAGTACTGGACGAAAGTACTCGAGTACAAGTACAAGTACTTGAAAAAATGACAAGTACAAGTACTGGATTTTCAAAAGTACTTGAGTACAAGTACAAGTACTTGAGTAGAACTTTGGTTGTAAACTCTAATCAATCACACAAAATTTATTCAATATGTAATCATTATAATATATGTTACTTCACATTGATATATGTGACCCAATCTGGCAAAATGATCCTTAAGTCACACTTTGGCAAACGGTGCTAGGGCACAAGCCAAAATGACCTTGATTTGACCTATTTTCAATCTTTACTCAAGTTTTTATTTTCATATGTTTACTTACGAATCTTAAAATTGTGTGGCATAAAAGTGGACGTACATCTCAAATGTTTTTTTATTAAATATACCTGTTATTTTAATATTCGTCTCATTTACACTCGGATCAGTGATATTTATTTCTATTTGCATGTTGCCATAGCAACAGTCGCTAATAAGTTGGAAATATTCATGCAGTGAAAAAAATCATGACTATGAAAACATCTGGCGTATTTTTTTAAAATTTACAAAATGTTAAAACTATACGATTATTATTAAGAAAATGGGGTGGGAATGAATATTTATTCTATTTATTTTATTTCAATACAATTGTGTGATATTTTCCAAAAGTGCACAAATTGCCTTTTTAAATTTCAAATTCCATTTTCTCAAAATTATGCAATTTCAGACTTCATATTTCTCTGAGTTTGTGGAGTCATTTTTTCGGAGTTAAACAGGCTACAGAGTTGTGTGATATAAAATATTCAAGGTAATGTTGTGTAGGTTGGGGATATCGTAATAACTCCAATACCTAAATATGCAACTTATGATACGTTTTGCCAGATCGGGTCACATATAGATATATATATGAGAGGCCATCGTGAAAATAATATTTTATGGGACAGGCCTATATTATAGATATTGCATATCCGCTGCCATGTCCCAGTAGGCGTAATGATTGTAATTTTTTAGGACAGTGCTGCCAACATTTGGCCGCCACTGTAATAAACCTTTGAATAAGCCTGAACACACATATGCGTCATAGAAAAGATCAAGGCTATTAAGGTTACACAGAGTAAAATTTTACCCTGAAAATCCAAAAGGCAGTATCTGCTCACCTGTAAAGTAGACAGAACATCTTTTGGCTGTGCACGGCAGAATTGTGTTGCAATAAGAGGCACACTTTAGTTTCTGGTGACCGTGATATATAATCAAATGTATTACCATAATACATGTAAATCAGTAGAAGATTCAACCCGGGCATACGCTGATATATTAGCATATTATTCGTTTAAATATATATGTTTATGCAATTTATAGGAGTAGCACCTCACAGTTGTATCTATTTTAATACTCGTTCCGTTATCACATTCAGGGAACGGAAAGGGTTATATAACGCCGCCGTAGGCCTACAATTGACTTATTATGTAACCTCCCACCTAACTAACCCTTACGCGACCTAGCGTGTTCAATTATATTTTTCTCTCATTTGCAGTTATAATTGATGACTCAATTTCTAGCTTCAAATAACAGCTACATAATCACGATATTAAAAAACCTGAAAAATCAATTTTTGACACAATGTATATTGGACATTTTAGGGTTGCTTAGTTTGCTAGTCACCTGACGCCTATGGTAATTAACTTGTACATCATTTCGTCTACTTTTATTTTTATCTTGTTTTCAGTATGCATAGCGATCTGATTTTTTGGGGGATGGACCGCTTTATATATGATTTGTAATAATGATATATAAATAATAGTGGTGTCCCGCAGTTAAAGCGCAGTGTCTGCCGTCTAATTACTCTGGTCATCTTTGTTTGAACAGTACTGTTATATCAGGTGTTAATCTTATGTACTTCTCTGTACAATGCTGGTTAATTCTTGGCCCAATATCCTGGACATTGGCCCAGCATTGTAAAGTCACTGTAAACAAGACGTCGCGCTGTCGCGATTGTGTTTTTTGGTACTTACACAACATTGGTACAGAGTTGTTTGAGCTGTGGCAGGCTTATTATATCTCAGTACACACCGTGTCGGTTGAGTGTCTACGCAATCGGGTCAATATTGTGCATATATTATTCAAATAGCGATTGATCATCTCAACAAACACGAGACATTGAACCTATAGTAATTTTGGTACACTGTCTTCAACGTTGGCCCAACCTTATACCACCATTGGTTCAAGACTCGTGTTTGCTACGAGGAAAAGGGGTGTTGTAAGTGTGATTTTAAAATGGCGCGACATCATTGTTGAAAGCACGCCTTCCACTTAAATGTTTACTTGCCCTACAGTATAGTATTGCCACTTGTAGATGTTATACTAGTATATCAACATGTATTCATGTTTCCCAGAGACACGTCTCATGTCTTTGTTTAAAAATAGATATTCAATTATCTAGTGAACTATACGAGGATGCTAGTATATGCAAGTCAGAACAAGCAATAAGCAGAATGATATTTTTAAAAAAAGTTGCATTTTTGTTATAAGTTTATGTTGGTGATTGGACTAGTTTCGAAATAATTTCAAAGTATTAATTAAATCATTTTTCAATAGAATAGCTAAACGGATGGATAGTAAACGAATCAATAGCTGAATGTTCCATATCCCGCTATAATGATTTATGATTTGTCGGTGAGCTATTTTGAATCAATTTAAGATGACTAGTACTAGTAAAGTACTGATAAGTACTCGTTAAAACTACTTTCATTTTTATAAGTACAAGTACGAGTACAAGTACTTTTCAAAAGTAGGAGTACTGAGTACCGACGAGTACTGAAAAATCGGTACTCGAGTACCAAAGTACCGAAGTACTGAGTACATTGTCCCCAAGCCTGCTGTCAGGTTGGTATTGCTGTGCTAGCGAAGGCATGTTAAAGTGTATTGCTAAGGTCACGTGTCACGGGTGACGTCACTTAACTGTATGCCTGTAAATGGCTGACATTTTATTACATATAGGATTTGATTCGTCATTTTATATCAGCGTTCATTGGACCATTCAAGCCCAAATCTCAAAATACGGCTTCCCGGTGCAACAAAAAAAGTTATTCTTAACACACACATGGAGTTAGATATGTTCTCAATTTGACAAATTTAAAGTTATTGTCGTGAAATTAATCATACAGAAAACCACTCAGACTCACATCATCAGAAGAGTACTAATAAAACTTTTCTAAGCTTAAATTAGTCTTTTCACATACTCAATTGAAATATATTAGCAGGCAAAGCTATTTTCGAGTAATACAGAGAAGAGGTGACTGTACAAGGATAATTTTAGCTTTTCTTCAAAGTACTTTAACAGGCCTTCAGATTTAGCTTGCGTGATTACTCATGCACACCAATGCAAAGTCAGATTACTTATGCACACCAATGCAAAGTCAGGTGAGCGATATACAACTCACTTCAAGTGCTTTTTGCAGATTTAATTTGTTGGTAATTTTCCTCAACCGGTCATTGTTTAACTATGGTAAGTGATCACTCGTCTCATTACTTTGAAGTGAGCTTTTTTTCAATCGCCACCGATTTTTAAATCTGAAGGCTTGCTTTGATAACATTGGGTACGTTTTCTTCACTTTCCGATGGGCATTGTGGTCACAATTCAGACCTGAGCATGGGTGATTAAATGATAAACCCTTAAAGCGCTTATATATTCTAAATAACAAATAGAGACCAAAGGGTTTTGCTCAATTTGAAATAATCATAAATGTCTTATGGGAGTCGAGGCAATCCTATAAAATAAGTACCACTTTTTGGTCCTGTGTTTTCTTTGTTCTCATCAGGTCTACCGTTCCTGTGTTCATTCAGACCCCTGAATGAGCACCTCTGGTCATCTATGCGTCGGCTCTGCGTACGACTTAACAGGTCAAAGAAATTTTCTTGGTCCAGCGCATCAGTTGATCCCAGCTGTAAAACAAAGTAGTATGCCTAATATCCATTAAAGTGATAATCAAGTCTATACTGCTGTGCAATACTGCTGTGCAAAGCCAAAAGGCAGTATCTACTAACTTTACAAGTAAGCAGATACAGCATTTTGGCTTAGCACAGCAGTATAGACATTTTCAGCCTATTTATTTGTCATTCTATGAAGAAAATTTGCAGGACAATTTTGTTACTTTGGCATATGTTTTGATTCAAATTGTACAAGTATGGTATGTAAGTCATTTTTACTTACTTTAAGTTGTGGGTCACGGTATCGAGACACAACTTGAAGTGGGTAAAAATGTAATTCTTCAACCTGACATGTTTTGTCATCATAGGTCATAAAACATGGCATTGAACTGGTTATTGTTTTACACAGGAGTTTCCACATTATACATTCTATAGTTCACCGTTGGTCTTTCATGTAGCACATGTACAGTAAAAATCACAAAGTTCTCTGCACAATGAAAAGTGATAATTATAAAGCAGTAGTGTTATTCAGTGCGCTAGAGTGGACTAAAATGTGCCGTGAAAATGTGACAAAAATTCTTTCTTCATCTTTCATTTAAAAAGAGGCAATGTCATGATTTAAAAATTCAATCAAACAACCTCGGAATGAGACCATATTATTGTCTGTACATGTGTCAAAAGTTGATATTTTTTTAAAATGTAATTTTTTTGTAGATCGGCCAGGCCTTATGCCATTGTTGTATCTCCACGTAATTTATCACCTCCAGAATGTCGTAAGTATGATTGTTTTCTTGACAATGCTTGAACTCTAGCTACCCAAGTTTTGCAATTGATAAAAATTAGAACAAACTAGAGAAATCATTGTACCGGGGTACATCATTTTAGTATCGCGGTACTCTGGTGATACATGAAATATTTGTAAGATTTTATAAATATAAAATAAATTTGCACTTGAAGAAATTAACACTTGTATAACAAGACTACATAAGTCCAGGAGCTCCCGCTTCGAATGACAATTTGATTTAAGCAATTTTGTGTAGGGTTATTAATGTAGTCCTAGGCTAGGTCAAAAATCAGGACGCAAGACAACTAGGTCTAAGAGATTGCAAACCTCCATTGAAATTAATGATTCTAATCAGTATCCCAGTAATGGTTTACCTATCTGGCACGGTTTACCAGATATCAGGCCAATCTAGGTAAATAATGGCTGATTTACGGTCACTTTGAATTCGATATAAACTAGTTAAAAAAATTAAGGGTGCATCCTCCCCCGAAACCTCAAATTTTGTTTTATAGTAATGGACTAGCATCTAACACAGTTTGCAAAATATTGGGCATGTGAAAGTAAATAATGGCCGATAGGGGGCCATTTTGAATTTGATCGAGTCAGAATTTTTCAAGATGCATCCTCAGCTGAAATCTCACATTTCATTCTATGGTAATCGTCTAGCCATCTAGCACGGTTTACCAAATATCGGCCTTGTGAAAGTGAATAATGGCCTAAATGCGGCCATTTTGAATTTGATCAAGTCGAAATTTTTCAAGATGCATCCTCTCCTGAAATCTCACATTTTGTTTTATAGTAATGGTCTAGCCATCTAGTACGGTTACCAAATACCAGCTATGTGAAAGTGAATAATGACCGATAGGCGGCCATTTTGAATTTGATCAAGTCAATTTTTTTCAAGATGCATCCTCTCCTGAAATCTCACATTTTGTTTTATAGTAATGGTCCAGCTATCTAACACGGTTTACCAAATATCAGCAATGTGAAAGTAAATAGTGGCCGATAGGCGGCCATTTTGAATTCGATTGAGTAGAAAGTTTCTAAAAGGCATCCTCTCCCGAAACGTCACATTTTGTTTTATAGTAATGGTCTAGCTCTCTAGCACGGTTTACCTGATATCAGGCCTATCGAGGTAAATAATGCTGATTGTCGGCCATTTTCAATTTGTGAGGTAAAAATTTTCAGGGTGCATCTTCCCCCGAAAACTCACACTTTGTTTTATAGTAATGGTCTAGCCATCTAGCACGGTTTACCAAATATCGGCCATGTGAAAATGAATAATGGCCGAAGAGGCGGCCATTTTGAATTTGATCAAGTAAAATTTTTTCAAAACGCATCCTCATCTGACATTTCACATTTCGTTTTATAGTAATGGTCTAGCCATCTACCACGGTTTACCTAATATCAGTCATGTGAAAGTGAATAATGGTCGATAAGAGGCCATTTGGAATTTTCTCGAGTCAATTTTTTTCAAGATGCATCCTCTCCTGAAATCACACATTTTGTTTTATAGTAATGGTCTAGCCATCTAGCACGGTTTACCAAATAACGGCCATGTCAAAGTGAATAATGGCCGATTGGCGGCCATTTTGAACTTGGACAAGTTGATTTTTTTCAAAATGCATCCTCTCCTGAAACCTTACAATTTGTTTTATAGTAATGGTGTAGATATCTTGAGCGGTTTTCATGATATTACGCAATATCAGGCCTGGCGAGGTGAATAATGGACGATAGGCGGCTATTTTTAATTTTATCGATGTGAAATTTTTCAAGATGCATCCTCTCCTGAAACCTCACAATTTGTTTTATAGTAATGGTGTAGCTATCTTGAGCGGTTTTCATGATATTCCGCAATATCAGGCCTGTTGAGGTAAATAAAGGCCGATAGGCGGCCATTTTTAATTTTATCGACTTGAAATTTTTCAAGATGCATCCTCTCCTGAAACCCCACAATTTGTTTTATAGTAATGGTGTAGCTATCTTGAGCGGTTTTCATGATATTCCGCAAAATATTTCAGTCGGATTTACCGATGTCATAAATTAGGTCAAAGTGCTGGGTCAACTTCAAGGTCAAGATCCAAAAACCTGAAAAGGCACAACTAGGGACCTTAGAGAACATGTATGTGCAATATGACTGTAATCGGCCCAGTACTTTTCGAGATCTGCTTCGGAAACGAAGTGTGCGTCAAAATGTCTAAATAGGCCATAGTTCTGAACCAAAAGTAGGTCAAAGTTCATATACCACAAAAAAGCAAAACTAGACCCTCTAAAGGTGTTGTGTGTAAAATTTGAAGACAATCGGACAAGTACTTTCAGAGATATGCTCCAGAAACGAAATGTTCACGGACGGCTCAACGCCGTAACATCATCATTTTCTCCTCTGCGACCTTGCGTATTGAATTCAGATTAAAAATATTTTAACCTGTCCATTATCCACCTGGAAGTAACCCACAAACCAAAAAATGTTATCCTAGCTTATCCTAGCTTATTTTCTTACAAAATTATAGGCAAAAGAAGAAACATGAGGCGGAATCCATAGCTCCCTCCGTCTCAACTACGGTGACGGCGGGAGCTGATTAACTCATCATTCTAATCTGTCTTACTCAATAGCCTCAAATTTATCCTTGTTTACATAATAAAATACACATTTATAAATCTCTGGTACTGTAAGGGAGCTGGGATTCTGCTCTACTGGGATTTCATAACAGTGAATATTTACATCTGGTTCACAATTGAATTGTGATGACAGAGGCGGTCAAGCAAACCGATAAGACAATAAGCATTATAATAGGCAACCCGGTTTTGAAATCAAACAAATAATACGATCAGCAAGAGTGATTTATTGAATCCATAAAAAGTCACCTCGCCGCCAAAGTGTTGTATGTGGCCCTCATCTGAGCAGCACAACAAGAGTCTTTTTAATCGGTTTTTAATTCGTTTTAGTAGAGTAGATCATTGTCATTGGGAATGAAATGACTTGTTTGAACATCAATGTGTTAATGATTGGTCTCAAATTAAACAAATACGAGTAATTGTCAACCACTGGATCGCGGTAGCGAGACACAACTTTAAATGGTCAAAAATTCAAAAAAATGTACTTATCAGGATAAGGGTTAACCCTTACAACAGTGAAATATTCTTCAAACTAAAAAGTTTTTTTCAATTTAAAGTTGTCCTAAATGTTTTAGTTAGCTCTTTCCACTTCATTTGAATACCCTACTTATGTTATGGGTATCCGCTCACTGAAATTTGTGCAATACTTTCAGCGCAGGGACAATGTTTAAGGGCCTGTCACACCTTGGCGATCAGCGTCAACGATCGCGTAACTCACGAAAAAATCAGCCGCACGCTGGCAAACGCTGACCATCGCTGGACCATCGTTATGCTATCGCCGTGTGTGTTTAGCAATCGTTGCTGATAGCAGATGAACGCTGATGAACGCTGAGAGTTTTGAACAGGTTCAAAACTTTCAACGCACATCAGCGTGTAAGAGGAGACGCTAGATGAGCGTTGGGTAGTCGCTACTCGATCGCTTCACATGCTAGGGGAGCGTTACTCGATAGTTGTACACGTTAGGGGAGCGTTACTCAGTCGCTGTACACACTGGGGGAGCGTTACTCAGTCTCATATACATATAATCTATATGAATAACAAAAACTTAAAGTAATAAATTATTGGAAATGATAGATAACATATCTTCAAATGTATAAATCTTTATAAAGGTTCAATGCATTTATAAAAGTACATAAATATAAAATTACTTAAATGTAAAATTACAACTATGCAATATAGGCCTTTAACACAAGAGGTTGTCCAATTAAAAATAACTGTCTGACACTGCTAAACTGTCTGACATAACTTCGTTTGAAAATTCAACAAATTGTCTCATTAGTTAACATATTTAAAACGATAAATTTGCAGCTAGATGTCTACTAAAACCTATTAATACTGCAGTAAAACGTTGTGGTTTTAAATATACGTCATGTGATCGTAACTGCGTTGCGGAATGTCGAGCAAACGACGTCGAGCAAACGTTGGCAGTCGCTCCCCAGTCGTTGAGTGCGTTATGCATGCGTTACTCATGCGCTACTCCCACGCTGGCAGTCGCTGTTGATTGTTGGCGATAGAATCACGGATTATGTGGTGTGCGCTCTTCAGTCGTCAATCACGTTACTCTAACGCTACTCATGCGCTTATAAACGCTGAGCAATCGTTCTGGATCATGAAAGTCTCTCAATCGCCAGCGTTTTCAATAATTTTTAATATTTTTCTGTGCGTTACGCGATCGTTGACAGTGATCGCCAAGGTGTGACAGGGCCTTGAGACGTCAGACATCTAAAGACGGTGGCCGAGCTGAGCTGAAAGGGATAACTGGTAGAGAATGATAAGGTGCACCAGCTTTCCTCATGAAAGCAGAGGTTGCGCAATAATATCCTCTAGTCATACATAGATTAGATCTCTAAAAATATATACACCTCATATATACATAAACTTATGTGAAATAACTACTTAGTGATACTTCAAAAAATATATACAGGATACATAATTCAAAAGGTAACATGTATGAAAAGTGAAAAAAAAGGAAATAAAAAAAACTACAATCTAGAGCATCAGTGTGGCAAGTCATTATCGGTAGTTTTTGCTCAAAATTATATGACAGACATTTTAAAAAAACATTATTTTAATTCAAATCATATTGTCAAAATTAGTATTAGCTGTGCATGTCAAATGATGTTTAGTGACAAGGTTGCACGTTCTTTTCTCCTTGGTCTGTCTAGCTAACCATCAATGTTGAATGTATATTGCACGAATTTTGTGGAAAAATCCACCTCTATTGTCAATAGTGACTGGTCACAAAACATAGAATGAATTATGCACAATTTTTTTCATTCATGGTATATTTTCATCTGCTGGTTTAGTGTTGGCCTAGCATCGTAGATGGTGGGTCAACACCACATCAATATTGGAGCAGTGAGAAGTACTGGACATTAGTCACATTTTTTCTCCAGAGACCCAGATTAGCATTCATGAAGATTTAGGACATGTTACTTCTTCAAATATAAATCTGAAGGATAATGTTGCCTCTGGAATATGTACACATAGAATGGCTGGTAGTCGTGTTTTATGTTAAATCTCGCAGATGACATGCTGTTAAAAGGAGTTATTTATCTGTCTGCTCAGAAATCTACATGGCTTTGCATTATTATTTTTATTGTTATACAATATCTACATGTTAAAAGACCTCTAAAATATAAAGCCAGAGAAATGCTAGTTCAAACAAATAGGGAAATCATACAAAATGAACAAATCAATCAGGCCTCCGATTCGTTTTGAGCCAATATAGAATGAAGTGTGACAGAAAAGTATCCTGGGGAAGATGAAGGGATGTAGTAAGTCTTCAAACAGAATTTAAATGTAAATCACATCAATGCAAACAGCAGTGACTGCTTGCTTGACAAGTAAGCAGTTACTGCTGTTTATCTTTGCAGAAGAGATCAGACCTTACTGCATTATCAATAAATCCATCAAAAACAACACTCAGCTTCCAACCACTGTGACTATACACAAAAAAGCAAATTGGAGTGTTCTCGCTGCCAAAATGTGAAACCTTTTGAAACCTAATTGGATTCCTACTGCAATTGATGTAATTGTGTTAGAAAGGTAATGCTCTAAGGTCGATGCCAAGATTTACGTGTATGATATACAAAATTCGTAATACCCCACCCTTTTAATAAATATAAAAAATCAGATGGAATATAAGCAGATTTTTTTACTGAATCAACTAGAAAATTCACCAAAAAGCATGTTGAGATGCCGTCATTCAAAGGGAAGTAGATAGAAGTTAATCAAATACTGTCAATCAGGTAATATTCATGAAACTGTGGTTTGCCACTTTTCATGAAGTGCTTGAATTTCCAAATTCCAAAGGTTTTTTGTATGATTAAACCCATAAACTTGATAGTGTTATGTCCGCAGTCTGATAATTCCAGTGTGACACATAGAAGTCAATCGAGTACTGCCAATCTTAACAACACATTGGTTAACCCGTAGAATACCGGGCCATTCAATTCAAATTTTCAGCAGTGTTTCATCTAGGATTCAGAAGGGGCACCTTATCATGCATGCCGGGCAGCCAATTACGCGTTTCCAACACCAACCCTCCCCAAATGAGGGTATAAACAGAATCAGTTAAGTATGTAAACATCGCCAGTTATTACAACCATGTACACATACCGGTATCAGGTATTGCGTCATAGGTGTGAACGCGACATCAGTGACCGGGGTGTTTTTCACAGTCACAATGGGCGGGGTGGATTAAATATGACGTAACAAACAGTTCAAAAAGGCATTTGACCGTCTGAATATTAGAAGGGCCACATGTCGCACATGAAAGGCAACATGTCACTCAAGAAGCGCTTGTGAAGGGCAACATGGCGCTCACAAAAGGCACCATGGTGCTGCGCCATGTTAGAAAGAGCTAGATGAAACACTGTTCAGTCACATGAAGTTGTGTCTCGCTAGTACTGCGATACACAACTTCCAAGTTATATGATTTGTGAAATTTTAGTCCCAACAAATATCAGAGTTTCAAGATTTAAGGCATAATTTACCCTAAATACATGTGCTAATGAAACCTCAGAATGTCTACTGTCTGCTCTAGGGTTGAACATTCCTTGCTAATGCCGTGATGACATAAGGGAAGAACATGATATAATTTCAGTTATATACAGCAACTTTTATTATAATATACACATACAGACAGGTTACAATTGATGCGGGTCATAATATAGTAGGTAAACAGGAGCTGCAGCCAGACATCAGTGTTAAGTTGAATATAAGCGCTCATTGCCAGTATTTGTTAGGGAGAAGGTAGCAGTATTGAGAAGCAAGCTAGCATCTGACGAGGAACAGCATGGCGAGGTATGGTAAAGGAAGGAAGCAGACCGCTGTTACCTCTGGTGCGGTACGCTGAAAGTTATGTGTGCCGAGGACCCTCATTGAACATCTCTGGTCATTCAGTCTGCGACTTTGCATGCGACTTAAGAAGGTAAAGAATTCTTCACGATCAGTTATGGGAGGTAACTGCTCGTACAGGGCAGTGGTTATCTGAAAACGGCAATCTGTCTCATTGAAAACTATGTGAACATGGAGTTGAGTTTTCATGTATGTCAATTTTTCATGCAAGACCTATCTATACAATCTTAGGTAGTCAGAAGACAGGAAAAGTTGATGAAAATTTCACAGGTAAATAAAACTACCAAAAATATATATCATGTACAGAGCCTGTATGGAAAAATGCAGTTTCAAGTGAAGTACATGTTTGCTTATCATATACTTATTTAAATTGGTTTAGCTGCATTTGACAGATATCAATGAAATTAAATTATAATGAATCTAATGTCAATGAAAACAGTGCACAAAAGAACATAAATTATAACTACAGACACCAGTTAAGGTAACTTAAGCAGCAAGCATGGTGAATAATATTTGCACATGAATATATGTGGCACAATTTAATAGGTTATAAATATGTTCAACGCAGAAAAATTATATTTTGTTTAAATACAACACAATTAAGCATACTATTTTACTGCTTCTAACAAATGTTAAGAAAAATGTGCAGATTTGATGTTGGAAGAAAAAAGACAATTGTCAGAAATATAATAGAACATTCAAGATGTACCTCAATGACAGTGTTTCATCTAGCCATTTATAACATGGCGCAGCGCCATGTTGCCTTTTGTGAGCGCCATGTTGCCCTTCACGTGCGCCATGTTGCCCTTCATGTGCGCCATGTTGCCACTATTGTTACGTCATATTTAATCCACCCAGGCCATTGTCACAGACACCCCCGTTCACTGATGTCTCGCATTGACACCTATGACACATTACCTGAAAACGGCTTGTGTACATAGTGGTAAGAACTGGCGATGTCTAGATACTTAACTGAATCGGTTTATATCCTTAATTGGGGAGGGGGGATGTTGGAACCGAGTTAACTGGGTGCCCGGCTGGCATGATAAGGTGCCCCCAATGATCGGTGGCGCCATGCCCCTTCTATATCCTAGATGAAACACTGAATGAATTTACAATCTGGTTATTAAGAACAAATTTATCAACATATCGTTGAGCTTCAAAAAAAAGTGAACTTAAATTGTAAAATTGAAATTAAATTGAGTAGGACCTGTGATTGATTGCTTGTGATTGAAACTGTTGAGCTGCCTATGCTAGCTTCATCTAGTCCATCTGTGGCGATAGTCGCGGCTTTCTGCACCTTGGGAGGTTTAGGCCTCACTCCTTTCTCCGCAGCTGCCTCTATCTGCAGCACAAGCAAAAGTTAGACATTAACCCTCACTGAAATATTGTTCTATAAACCACGGAGACCAAAGAGTTATTTTCAATTTGAAATCATCATAAATTTCTTAGTTGGCTCATTTGGTTTTGTTGGAATACCCATCTTATGGGTCTATAGCTATTATAAACCTTTAGACATCAAAATGTGACGTCTGTAAACGGTTAAATGACCAGATAGGTACTGAGCTACAAATACTGTAGATCTGATCATTTTTGCGTGTTTGAATTTTCGCGAATTTGTAACTTTATACGAAGTCTAGAATTTGCGAATTATCAATTTTGATGAAAAGCAGCGCTATTAAAATAATAATTTTGAGAGATTTTTGAATTCGTTCTCCTCGCGAAATTCATGAAAATTGAAACCTCACAAATATTACCAGATCTACAGTACTACAATTAAGTAAAGTGTGTGTTTAAACACTCTAAACTTATGGCCTCATTCTCATTCCCTTCGAGTTAGCAAAACACAACTTCAAGTTACTGAAAATTTGAATTGATTAGCTCAGTGCTTTAAGGGTTAACACTTTAATCCTTTAAACCCTCACGATGAATCAAAGCATCATTTTGCATCTCTGAAGAATGAGTTGATTTTGAACAACCTGGTGGTTTCATGGAACTAATAATAACAATATTAATAATAACAATATATGTTATTCATTTTTCACCCACTTCAAGTTATCCAATACAAGTCTAGAATTGTGATAGCAATTTGCGGCTAGTAGTTGGTAAAGATTATAGTGGTAAATTCAGGCTTGAACCCTTTACCTCCTTTTGTAATTTAATGATATTTGAATCCACGGTTGAGAAAGGGATTATCACGATCTTGACAACAAATAGAAACAGACAATTTGATGAAATAACTTTCCGTATATGCTCAGTTAATCCGATAATTTAATACTGGAGATGTCTATTTTTTCATAATTATGAATATTTTTCGTCATTTGAAGCTGGAAATTGCGTTAGCGATTCCAGCTTTGAATGACGTAAAATAGAAACAAACAATTCAGGAGCAAGTCATTCATAGTAACATGCATTTCATGCAAACCAGATTTACACATTTGTATTGCAGTATCATACCTTATCTGGTGTAAGTTTCACTAATTGCATGTTCTCCATACTGCGCCTTCTAACGCGTGGCATGCGATCACCATCACCAGATTCATAATCTACTTCACTCGCCCCTACTGATAATGAAGACTCCGCACTCTCCAGCTCTCGGCTAAAATAACAGAAATAAATTTTCAGTACATGATTGAAGTGTATTTTTTCATCACTAGTGCATTCCTGTTAACACTACAGGTTGATGTATTCAAAAGTCTGACATTTTAAAAAAGAATAAAATTTGCAGGCTAATTATTCAGTACCTTGAATTAAGGATTTTTTCTGAAGCAATTCCCAGAATTGTTCGGAGATCAGTTAGATTCATTTGGGCTGTTACCTGACCAGTTTTATCTCCAATCTGCAAAAAATAAATTGAGAAAAAAGTTTTAGTCTAGCATCATCAACTGACAGTCCACTCAACCTACATGCATATTATGTCCATCCCTCCATATGTGGAGGTAGTTAGAGAGGCCTATGATATGCAACCTCTTGAGTAGGAAAAAATATAGTTATGGATTAACCCTTACAACGCTGAAATATTTTTGTATAAACCATGGAGACCAAATTAAAAAAAATTATCATAAATGTTTTAGTTAGCTCTTTCGAATTATTTGAATACCTGTGTTATGGGTCTACGACCATTATAATTATGTTTACTCTTACAGTGTGGGGGATCGACTTTAGTCACCAGAATCTGACGTCTGTAGCCTTCAGATTCTGATCCTAGCACACCCTGCTACACCCGTAAATTTTCGCTTTCAAGCAGATTTTAAACCAAATAATAATTTACTGAAATAGATAAAATAGTTTGTGGTAGATGATCAGTTAGTCAAATAATTCAATATAGAAGATGCACATTTGAAAAAAAAAAAAAAAAATCGTCATTTGATGGTGGAAATTGCGTTTAAGCAATTCAAGTTTGAAATGATAAGAACCCTGCGGTTCTGAACATTATTGAGAGTAATTTTTTTGCATTAGACTTAAATTGATATTTATATTAAGCAATGGGCCATGTAAAATTGTAATTGAAACAAATATATTTTCCGCCAATACAGCCCAGCAGATACTATGTTAAGCTAATGTTGCCTTAAGGCTATAACAGCGTCGTATGAAGTGGGCCAGCATTGACACAATCTTGACACTGTGTGCAGATGTGTACTGGTAGCTTCGAATCACCGTACCAGATAGCAATATCCTTCTAATATCCTACTAAAGATACGACTTTTTGAAATTAGCTGTTCACAGACTGTGTCACGTCTGCAGATGTCTGCAGATGTCTGCCGGCCCTGCACTGACAAGATATGACTTTTTATGTTTCCACGTCGTTGGGACGCATATCAGATTATAGTAGCTGAAAAATGCTTTCTGGTGATATAACTATTTTTACTGTATCCTCAATACTTTTTCTGTTATTAATTTAAAACCATGCAACATCCAATGCACCCTTGGCGTTACAAGGTGCATCACACCACTAATTAGCAGGGGACGTCAGCGGTGTCCATGTGTCTGCTAGTTGTGATAAACATCCCACTTCAAATACCTAACTTGTTCAATTATATTCGTACGGACATGTTATATCGAGCAGATGCTGCGTTGCTCGAATAATGGCAACACTTGTGTGCGGCGATTTCTGTGTAAGACGATGACGTCCTTCCCATACTAGGGCCTCAGATTTGATGGTATGAAAAACCCGATACGGAAATCCATGGAGGATTTTTGGCCCATACTGCAAGTCATACAGTCTAGACATACTTCTAGACAGGAAACCAGAGAGATTGATGAGTGGCCGTTGAAAAGCTGTGCCTCAGGACCGAACAAACAATTTAAATTAGGTGGTAAGGGCATATGACTGTAGACTACGAATTATACTCTATTTTTCGGCTAATTTAGGGTCACGCATAGGCCTAGCCCTAGGTCTATAGGCTAGATATCTAGACTTATCTTAGAAATATTGTAGACTATGCTTGCGCCTACATTACTTTTTTTTCGTAGTCTAGGTAGGCCAATATGGGCGGTTCTCATTAGGTGTGTCTAACAAGTGGGACATTTGGTCCCGTTTTTTAAAGGAAAATTTTATCTTATTTGCTTAACAGATCAATTAAATTAATGATAATTAGTCATACAATTAAATTTGGAAGCAGAAAATGGGGGATAAATGTGAAAAATACGTGATTTTTAGAGCGGTCGAACAGAGGACTCCAAATATTTTTTGGTGTCCTCTCAATAATGCCATGTGCGACCGCAGTGAATGATTTTCTTGGTGTCCTGTGTGCGACCTTTGGTGTCTCATGCTCGACCAAATGTTCGACCATATGGACACGAAATTTTTTCGTGTCCATACTTTCTAGTATAGATTTTCAATGTTACGACCATTTCGTGTCCTATGTTACGACCACTTTCGTGTCTCACAATGTTTTGTGATCATAACTTTTCACTGGTATGTAGGTTTAATCTCCAATTTTCACAAAACTACATAAATATAGATACAGACCAGATCCGACATTGATTCTGCTATTTTGTACAGTCAGTGTAAAATAAAAACACTATACATGAGCGGTCGAACGGTCGCACATTTTACCA
Source organism: Flabesymbios commensalis (assembly GCA_964017125.1). Taxonomy (NCBI): domain Eukaryota; kingdom Metazoa; phylum Annelida; class Polychaeta; order Terebellida; family Flabelligeridae; genus Flabesymbios; species Flabesymbios commensalis. The sequence continues at coordinate 80,685,663 of OZ024905.1, forward strand.
TATTTTCATCCCCTATACAAATACCTTTTTCTTTCTGTTCCATGTTGCTTTGTATACAATTATGTAAAGCACATACAACCCGTGTAAACATGGATGTATACACACCAATTTGAATACTAAATGACGACTACTGTTCAAGAAAATGACATCATCAGAGAAAATGCATGGAGGACATGAGAATTTTATGTTTAGTAAAAGTAATAATTAAACCCTTTTACTTGGCTTTCTTTTGTTTTCACCTATTATTTCTGCATCTGCATCATATTATTTGGCTTTTTAGTTTACTTTCCAAGCGATTGTGGCAAGGTATTAAAACTTATACCATGATTTAATAGTAGCTGTCAATAGGACACGAAATGTTACGACCACCATAGGTTAATATATTTCATAAAAAATGTACTAATTATTATAATTTAGCTGCTAATATATGTTTTTAATATAAAATTAGTTCTTCCTCTACAGATGTGTCCGTAAAATAATTGGTGTCCTGTGATAAACAATTGTTCTGGGTACGGTTTGAAATGTCCCATTTATTTGCATCAAATAATGCATCAAAAAACAGTAAAAGTTGTCAGCGTTAAATTGCATAAATACTTTTAAATTGCTTTCTCACAGGGCTGGTTGAGAAAAATATCACCTCTGAATATTCAGTACACAGCAAACACAACTGTTGAAACAGTTTTGTTTTAACTTTCAAAGCGTTGAAAATTACACATATTTGTTTAATTGAAACCAAACATTTGCAAATCTTGGATGATTAAATCGCACATTTCGTTCCTAATAACTGTGATTTAATTGGCTAATAAAACAATAGTTTTGCTTCTAAAGTGGTTTAATAACTGGGCGTAACATCGAACCAACAATGGGTCAATGTCTTGTGTTAGCTGGGTATGCCATAAGCCTAGGTAATTATGTACACCATAAAATTACACCAATGACCATGAAATATTCCTCCTAAACCCCAAAACTACTGTTTAGATGACTTACCTCTTTTGCTATTTCTAAATGCTTCGAAGCATACTGTAGAGCTTTCTGGTGATTCCCTAAAGCAGTATGCGCGTTTCCAAGACTCCAGCAGGCTCGACTTTCCCCCACACGATCGTGAAGCTCCTGGGCGATTCGCAGGTGCTGTACGTGATACTGAATGGCCAGGTGATAGTCACGCATCAGAGTGTATGTGTTCCCGAGACTGTAGCAGGCTTGTGCTTCTAGAGCTCGTTCTCCTAATTGACGAGCTATTTGTAGTGTTTTTCTGGTGACATAGTGACAATATGTTAAACCTTGCCTTCCTACGCGTGTATATATACTGCTTTTAAAAACAGTTTTTAGGCCAAATAATATACCACTGAAACATGGTTCATACACCTCCAGTAAAAAAAAAATCCAGGGTTTTCCAGGGTTAAAAAAAATAATTTCCAGGGGTATTTTTGTTTTTTTCCATGGGTACTTTTTACCGGTATGTCAATTCTCTATCAGTAGGGAAATTTAGTAATTCAAATGACAGGATTTTTTTCTGTGAATATATTTCAAAGGATTGCAAACAGCAGCAGGCCTATTGCCACACGTTGCTTTCCTATAATTTTATCATAATATTTTATCACTAAATTTAAATCATTAAATTCCATCATGGTAACATGCAAATAAAATAGCCTATTCTTAACCCTTACACTGCTATACACCAAGCACAGCCCATTAATTTCTATAAAAAAAAAAAAAAAAATATTTTGTGGTGTCTTTTTATATGAGTTTTAAAATGGCTAACAGACTGATTTTGTAATATAATGGCTTTTAGTATAAGTTGCTCATCACAAGTGCCAGATATTAGGGCCTACTTTAAAAATGGGCAACCACACATGCTGCAAAACATGTAGGCTGCAAGGGATCGATTCTTATCACCCCAAACACACGCACGACTAGTACGTGCATGTGTGATTGTGTCAGGTGCTAACAATAGCAACATGTGTAACAGGGTATGACCAGCTGCCGGTACACGCACATGAGGGTCAGCAGCTGTCAGCAGCATGCCCCACACTGTGACTTGAATCACAGTTTTGGACAACACAAAATCGCGAGGCATTCCTTTTGATCGAAATATTCACGATTCCACCATAATCTATTAGACCAGTAATGGGTTTAATAAAATCAACAATATTTTGCCTACATTTAGACTCATTTTCCACTACGTCGGTAAAATGATGATCATGTTGGCATCTGACTATTACAGATCTTGGTGGAGGATCTGTCTCACTCAGAGCACTGTTGAAAAACGCTGAATCGCATGGTAAAACAACTATCAAGAATAACGACCTAGATTGCGACGGGGAGCGCACAACAAAACGGAAAACACGCTCAAGGCCTTAGAAAATATACTACCGGTAATAGATTCTATAGGCCTACGATGTACCATAGGCCTGTAATGTTAAATTCCACAATTTCCCGGGGTTTCCTGGGTGAGATATAAGAATTCCCAGGTTTTCCAGGGGTAGAATTAAATTCCAGGGTTTTCCCGGGTTCTCCCGGGGCCGTATGAACCATGTGAAAATAGATTACCGTATATCCCCGTGTATAATGCGATGTTTTTTCTTAGCTATTCATGTCACAGAAAGGCACCTCGTATTATACACAGATGTAGAATTTAGTACAATTTTTGAGCTCTCTAGCGGTAAGTTCAGCGGTAAGTTCTCTAGCGGTAAAACATATCTGTAAATGCCAGTCAGCAGGCCTACTCGCGACGATTTTGATAATGCACCCAGTGAGCACGATACACTAATGCAATGCTGGGTCAATGTTAGGACACTTTTGTCGACGTTGGCCCAGCAATTATAAAGTGGGATTGAACATTTGTTGTGAGTGCAAGCTCCCAGCAAACAAGAGACGTTCACCCAATGCTGGTACATTGTTGCGCCACTGTCTGTGACGCTAACACAACATTGTTCTAGCATTGGGTGAATGTGTCGTGTTTGCTGGGAGCCACCGTGTCAAGTCTCGCTAAAAGGCAAAGACACGCGCAGCACCTTTGACAACCACTGGCAATTAAATGACGCCGTTAGTCTGCAACCAATTCACACGCCTGACCTGTTAATTTATATTAATAATGACTTAATCTAAGATCGCCTTTCATATGGGAGTGTTATATTGTGTATGACCGTAGGCCTATCTGAACATGATATTTTATTAAGATGTATTGGAATGAGAGAATGCGATGACGAAATTTAACAAGATATCGCTGATTATATTTCCTATGGCAAATTATATACGTGTAGGCCTCAGAATGTCCATACTGCTGGGATAACATGTTGCCGCTGCTGATTGATACGGTATTGAGCAAATGGTGGTATCTGTTTGCTTACTTCACGGAGTGCGGCTGTGTTATCACAACCTGACACCTTATAGAGCCAACACTCTCTTATGTCTAGACAATGCGGCTAGTCTGCAAATGTTTTACAATCACATTTTATCTTGAAATGTTCTTCTTTGAGCACGACGATAATAAAATATGGTCTTTGTAATAGATAAATTAAAATAATATAAATTTGTCGGCGAAATATAAATATTAAAAAATCTCTGTGTATATGTAGCCTGTGCAGGCCTCAGAATGTCTGCCCATTGGCCCCAAAACGAGACAGTCGCGATGACATCCACTCTGCTGTGGAAAATGAAAATACACATCTGCTTACTCTACAAGTAAGAAAATACTGCCCTTTGCAGAGCTGTACTGTTGCCGCTGTTCCCGTCATTGAGCATTGTGTACATGCAGGTGTCATAGAGTTATTAGCAGAATAGAAGAATAAGATAATATCCATGCCTCACGTTTAGATGTCCCGGGACGCTCATAACATTCAAAATTTGAGGTCGCATTATACAGAGGAGCAGGCGTTTTTCCGGTCATCCGAGGCCTCAAATCTGAACTCGTATTATACATGGCGTCGCACTATACGCGGGGATATACGGTATATAGTTTGTGGTCGATTTTCAGTTAGTTAGTTAAATAACTGAATTTAGATGTATACTTTCAAAAAATATATATATTTTTCGTCATTTGAGGCTGGGAATTGCACAGAAATTCAGCAAGAAAATTTGTTATAATTCAAATATCCAAATAACACCATACCTCCAATTGTTATCATCATGTCAAAATACAAGCAGTTATATAAATATAAACATATTGCAAAAAATAATACTACTATCCTAAAATAGTCTGTAATTTTTAATTAACTGCATAGGCTACTGTATTTTCACCCAGTCACCACAGTGGGCCAGGAGTTTATCAGCCTTTTTATTAGCCTCCCAAACAAGAAATGAACAATACAATTACTAGATTGTCAGTATTTTCACCCACTTCAAGTTGTGGGTTGTGGTAGCAAGACCCATTTTCAGGTGGGTAAACACTTAAATTCAATAACATCCAGCTTTAAGGGTAATTTGTCAGAACAGACACAACAATTGTCATATATTCTATAATTTATACAATTACAGATAGTACAAAACCTTGTTTCTTACTTGTAGTACTCGGCAGCAAGTTCAAACTCTCCCAGGAAAATATTGGCATTACCAAGATTACTGTATGCTCTCCGCTCTGCAGATTTGTCACCAAATTCTTTTGCTATCTCTAATCTCTGTCAACAAAGATCCAGTACTTATAGTTTGTAAATTATCAATTTTTCCCTGCAAATTAAGTGCAAACAAGACAAAGCACTCCATTTGACTTCCCGACATCACTTGGTAATATTAAATACCACCTGTGAAAGTCAGATAGAGACTGCCATACAAATTCAGCAAATGCAACCTCTTAACACGGCTTTATTTCTTTTAAATTTTCACTCCCCTTCAGGTATAAATTGCTGCTGCAATTCCCATCATAAGGTGAATAAAAAAAGAGATGATTTCATTAAATGCAGTTCTAAATAGTGTAATATTTCAATTAATAGTTCTGAATGTATTTATTTCGGTGTATTTTACAATTTCATTAGAAAAAATAAACATAAAATAACAATTTATGTGACCATGTCAGTAGTCTGCTCTGCAAAGCCAAACGGCAGTAACTGATTACCTGAAAAGTAAGTTGTTGCCTTTTGGTATTGCACAGGAAACCTTAAAATATACTAAAATCATACCTCTTGGTGATAATGGATAGCCTGTGCAAAATTTCCCAACAGATAATGAGTATTTCCAAGATTTCCACAAGCCCTCCCTTGCGCTGCTCGATCGCCTAATTCTTGTACAATGGACAAATTAGACCTGAAAAAACAACACTTTTAAAAAGATTTTATTTCTACTAGCTAACTGATTGACATCATCATCCAGTTTAGCCTGCTTACAGGATTAGGGGAGAAGAAGACCTGCATAAAAATTGTTACCTGCTTCATTTTATCCCGTTTTGTATGATGCCCTTGATTGAATTAGCCATTTCTTTACGGAATGAAAGAGATTTACTGGATGAAATTGAAATGAGCCAAGAAAACATGTTTTTATCTCATGTAGATTCTCATAAATACATTATATTACTGAAAATGTATCATATTTCTGCTTATTCAGTTTTAGGTAACGTGAAATACAAATTACCCATATATCAATAAATCAAAGTTGTATAATATATGTAGCAAAAAAAACATGTAAAAATGCAGAATTTTAAATTAATAGATTGTGAAGTGAACAAACTCATAATATGTTGCAGCCCTCTGTAGCGACTCTTTTACTTCGGGTGGGAATTCTCCTGGATCCTGGTTGGCGGATCGACCTGCATGCTTGCCCTTTGTGTGGTACACATTCCCCAGATTATACAAGGCGCGGGCTTCTCCAATCTGAAAAAATACCGTGCAAGCACTCAAATACCCCTCGGCTGATGCAGTGACTCTATATATGGCAGGTTTCAAGGCAATTAATTGAAAAAAAAACAATTTATTAAAATTGATAAAACCAAAATGGTCGCCGCAGCCTAGTTTTCAGTCTCACATGAAAACGGTCAATACTAATAGACTCGCAGACCCCGAAAACCTATACACAGGCCTATACAAGGTTTCGAGGGAATTCTGAAAAAAAAAGTTGAAAAAAAAATCGCCAGGTGGCGTCCATTTTGCTGGCGGCCATTTTGATTATCGGTGGAAAGCTGAAATTCTAACCAGGTCATCTCCATACTCATGGGTAACTTCACATGAAGATTGGAGAGATCCAATAATTATTTGTCAAGTTATCGCGCTAACAAGGAATTATTAAAGCTGCCTTACTGTTTTGTTTGTTTTATTCAAAATATTAATTCATGGAGATGGTGTTTTATTTTCTTATTTACTCCCCCGGTTACTGAGTTTTTAAGGAATTAAGTTTGTTGTTTTTAAATATTGCTGCCCCACCAAAACAGACCTGGTCACAGCTGAGAAAGACACATTGTCTATATAATCAGGACATTGAAAGTACCAAGTGGCAGATAACGGTCATCATTGAAAAAAGAGTGGAAGACTTTTAATATTATTCTTATTTTTTAAGTGATCATAGATACATTTCACAGTAAAAAGTGTATTATCTCGTGTTATTTAGACATCTCTAGGAATTATCACTCGTGTGATATGGGTGATGTATGCATATAATGGCATATTTAATTTCGGTACTGGTATGGAGAATGTCACTCACTTGAAAAATCAGACTCTATTTTAGTATGATGCTTTCAAGTGTGGGCCAGCATCTAAGCCTTTGGCCCACCATTAAGACGCTCTCCCCAGTCCGTGGGAAATTGTCGTCAGAATTAGCATCAAATTCAGTGATGTAAATAATCTTTTGCGCTTTTTTGATTTTTGTGATTTTCTAGAAGTAGTAGTAGTAAATCTTTGCTTTACGTCACTTTTCGGCACACAAGGTCTTTTAAGTGACATTGTAATACGATAAAAACGTTGTAGTCAATTGATGAGATGAATGATGTACAGATGATGATGTGAGGGTGGGGGTGATAGGGCATGGTGGGTTATTTAGAGTTTTCCTTCGCTCGCCCGATAAGGGGTTCTGGGCGTGATTTTCTTGAAAAACATTTGCATTTTTTATTGGGTATTTTATTGGGCATTTCAAAATATAGTCAAAATGTTACTAGACAATATCAGATTTTAATTTATTTTATTGTAAATCATCACATACAGTGATATAGATCGCGCTATGCGATAAAATAAAATAATATTTAAAACATACTTTACTGTAACCGATTTTTTTTTCACCTAGTCTCAGGACTTCTACGCTGGTTATGTGGGCTTTGTATCTCAGCTAACACGAGGCATTGATCCAATGGCAGACTAATGTCAGCCCATCGTCTGCGTTACTGGCCCAACATTATGCCGATTCAGCTCAACGTCTAGTGTTTGCTATTAGGCCAGTGTTTTTATATTAGTTGGTTGACAGAAGTTATTATTTGAAACCTATGGGCAGGAGGACGGAAAAAAAAAAAAAATCTAAATTACTTTTTTTTTAAACTGGTCAGCTTTATCGTTTACTAACTCGGGGTCAGAGGAACTATAAACTAGTGGTCATATGGTAGAAAAAAATACAAATCCAAAACTAGCAGGCTGTGAAGAAACCTTTTTTAATTAAAACAATCTGTGTTCATCTAAATCTACTTGCAGGTTTAGCTATTCACCGGCAAACACAGGGTCGGCGGCAATGAAAAAATATGTTTTTTCAATTTTAATTTTTTTCAGATATTGCGTTTTCGTGACTCGGCGGTTTTGTCAACCAACTAATTAAAAAAAAATCGCCTTAAGGCGGTTTGGTGTTGTCCAATGTAACATTATATTGGCCCATAACCTTACCACTATCACATACATATTGTACACAAACCGATTCACTACTTCATAATACTTGATGGTGTATCGCATGGTGAATCAATTCCGCTACATTTACCCAGTTTTAGTGCATTTATAAAGTCTTTAAGACAATATGAATGATTGTTTCGTACGTTTTTTTATTTAAACAAATGTAATTGTTCATCATTGGAGCTAGATATAACTACTTATAACCTTATAGTTACAGGCCTAAATAATTATTGAAGAATAATATTGCCTTAGAATATAAACAAGTTTCCAGAGGCTGATTCTCTATTTTGTAGGTTTAATTAACGCCAAACATTACATATAAGCCTAACAACAAACGAGGTAGGGCCTAGTTAGGCCAGCTTTCTTATAGGGTTATGTCAAAATAATTATACATTTAGGCCCATGTGTAGTCCCTATATTATGGGCTCTATATAGTGAAAAGCCTATGATATTTTATGCATAGATTCTTTACTATTCCATATCGTGACAGCAAGGCAGTTTCTTAGGTCAATGAGGTTTTAAATATTTTGATGCCTATTCAATATAATTTTAGACTATCACAAAATATATTCATAATTCAATTGTAGACTACACTGTAGTCTACATTTGAATTATGAATATAATTTGTCTACATGTATCGCATTATGTTATATTATGTTTATTCATTATTATAGACCTACGACACCAAACATTTAAATGTTTTACATTGCCATGTTAGACGTTACCATGGTTATGGATTATATAAATAGGCCCTATATTATACAGATATAGGTCAGTTGAGTATAACATGGTGGTTCATTAGGCCCTACTATCAATGACAGTAGCCTAGTTAGGTGATTTGGCCATTCTAAAGTATAACAAATCGATTATGTATGATACGGTACACGTTTCCGTGATACGGAAATAATGTCGGATATTTAGTAAAAAATCGATCAAATAGCAGATCATCTAATCACAAAGTTATTACGTTCCTGCAACCGAGTTAATCAAAGGGAATTAGCTGATCTCATTTTCGGATTTAAACCCACACAAGATGATCTTCTTTTTTGCAATCGGGCCCAGGTGGCGGCTATTTTGATTATCAGTTGGAAGCTGAAAATCTAACCAGGTCATCTCCATACTCATGGGCAACATCACATAAAAAATTGGCGAGATCCAATAATTATTTTTTAAGTTATTGCGTTAACAAGGAATTTCGTTATTAAAAAATAAAGATGGCCGACATAGCCTCGTTTTCGGTTGCACGCGACAGCGGACAATTAGTCAATGCCAACAGACTCGCAGACCCTGAAAACATATATATACCAGGTTTCAAGGGAATTATGGAAAAAAACAAAATTAAGTCGAAAAAAACAAAATTTAGTCGCCAGGTGGCGGCCATTTTGATTATCGGTGGAAAGCTAAAAAATCTAATCAGGTGATCTCCATACTCATGGGTAAGTTCAGGTAAAAAATTGGTGAGAACTATTAATATTTTTTCAAGCTATCGAGCTAACAATAATTTTTTTTAATCTTTGACCTTGACCTTTGACCTATGACCTATGACATTGAGTGAAAAAAAGTGCCGAGAGGGGTTGAATGTTTGTATGAATTATAATTTAATCTGTTGCACCATGTTGGTGTAGTAACCAAAAGAGTGTGTGCGGCGGCAGCAGCGCACGAAGGGGACGACAATAATCCTTCAGGTTGAACAACATCCCTTTCAATGATGTTAAAATGTACGGCTCCTAAATAACCTTTAAAACGCGTAAATATTTTTATATAATCCAAAACTAAAAATCATAAAATATCTTAGTTAGCTCTTTCTGCTTCATTTGAATACCTATGTTACGAGTCTACGGCCATGATTTTAAATATTTTATTCTTTCAGGGTGGGGATCAACTTTCTGATGTCCAAAGTCGGTCCGACGCTGAAAAGTTAAAATAACCTTTTCACAACCTCATAATTTCATCATAATAATCTATGATTTTCTACCTCAATTCTCACCTTCACAGCAAAATAAAAACTACCCAATTCTATAAGATATATAAATACTTACAAGTGTAAAATAATTAGAAAAAAATCTTGAAACATCCTCAGTTATATGGGTTGTGTCATTTTCAACTAAATACTTTTACTGGAAAACAAACTTACTCGGTCAGTGATTTCTTTGGATATATCCAGATGTCTTTGGCAACAAGCTACTGCTTCATCAAATTTCCCAAGTACTTTCAAAGTATTTCCTAGGTTACCACTGGCTTTTGCTTCGCCTAACTTATCACCAATAGTTCTGCAATCGAGAAAAAGAAGAGTTATGAGAAACATTGATATATAGATCAGATAGATTGGCTCTCTAGGCCTCGTAATAAGGGATTTATAACCATGTCAGAAGCAAACAGTAACCATTGTAGACAACCAGTTATAAATGTTTGTATAGACAAACTCATGCATTGTGTTAACCCTTAAAGTGCTAAATTAAACAATTTAAAATTTCACACAATAGAAGTTGTGGATCACGGTACTGAGAAAAAAACTTGTGAGTGAAAATTAACCAAATTGGTTTATTTGAGACCAACATTTGGAAATCTTGACATTTTTGACGTTCGCAAGTAGTGGTTTTATGATCATTCAGTAAAACAGATTTTAAATGAATATAGCCGTGCTTTGTTTGAACCCAGCCATCTTAATAACTCTCAAGACACTGAACTGAAGTTCAGCTGTACGGAAGTAACACTGAACTGAAGTTCAACTGTACGGAAGTTCAGCTGTATTTTAAAGTTCTGGTAAATTCAATCAAGTTGCTAAAAAATGTCTCCCACATGGATTTTGTAAGACTTTCAGTGTATTAGAAGGTTCCCGCAGATCTACCCTTGTTAAAAATAATGACTTATAATTGATTTTTACTAAAAAATTAATCAATGACTTTCAATGACTTTTTTTTCTGCAAACTGTATAATCAAATATAGATTCCTGAACAGTCAAATTTAATGACTTTTCAGTTTTAGCTTAGACTTTTTATGTAGCCTAAATACTATTTCTTTTTCGAATTAATTACCATTAATGACTTTTACTGACCCACAGGAGCCTTGTAGTTGCATCATAAATAAAATGATCAATTATATTGCAACTCAACTAGAGAATCATATATGTAGCTGAAATAAAAAAGATGCAAACCTAGCCAGATTGAGATCATGACGATGATATTCCAGGGCACGGCCGTACTCTTGTAAGTAGAAGTATGCATTACCCATTTGACTGTAGATGGCACTGAGAGTCTTTAAATCATCTGTGCCAACATCGACAGCTGACTCAAAGAATTGCACACCACCTCTGCAGTCTCCTGCTTTGCACAGTCGCTCCCCTTCCAGTGCCAGTTCCATACATGTACCTTCTAGTTTCTGCAATCAAATATACATTTATTATACATGTGATATAGAATAAATTATTGAATTATTGATTGATTTATGTATAGAGTTTGGTTTTATCTGAATTTGTGAAGATGAGATAAATATTGGAGACTGTAAAGCATTCACTTAAAATTGTGGAAGAAGAATAAGATTAATGAAGTTAGTCAGCACTGAAAAAAAAGTTTTCAACCAATAAATATTATGTTTGATTTACAATACAGAAAATGATCATGAAAAACATTATACCAATACCAAAACAATATTTGTTTGCGTGGACATTCCTTAGACCTGATGTCTAATGATTGTCCCGGCACTGAAAGAATTAAAAAATGTATATTGGCTGCATTCAAATCAAGCAGAAAGAGCTAAATTTATGATGATTTCAAATAGACTGTTTGCTATTCCAGTATATGCTGACCTACGGTACGAAGCTTGCCGAAATTGATTTTTTTGTGTTTTTAACCATTTTCGGGTATGCTGAATCCAATGCCGAGCGGTGCCAAGCTCAAATATTTATGCAAAGGCTCGAACTTTTTGATTCAAAATTGGTCTCAAAAATCGCTCGAAAATCTCAAAACAACACTGATGTCAGCAATGTATAAGCCAATACAAGGCATATGTATGCCTGATTTATATGTTACCCGCCGTATAAGGCGCGCCAAAATTATTTTTTCAATGTTTTTAACCTTTTTTCGGGTATGCTGAATCTATAATGCCGAGCGGGGCTAAGTTCAACTATTTATGCAAAGGCTCGAAAAATTACGCAAAAATCACTCAACAAGAACACTGAGGAAGGGGGCAGCAAGTAGGCTGATCCAATTTTCGGACCATATATATGCTTGCTTTATATTTTTTAAACTATTTTCGAGTATGCTGAATCCAATGCCGAGCGGTGTCAAGCTCAAAAATTTATGCAAAGGCTCGAAATTTTCGATTTAAAATTGGTCTCGAAAATCGCTCGAAAAATCTCTAAACAACACTAATGTCAGCAATGTATGAGCCAGTACAAGGCATATGAATGCCTGCTTTATAAGTGACCCCCGTAAAAGGCACGCCAAAATTAATTTTTCAATGTTTTTAACCTTTTTCGAGTATGTTGAATCTAATGCCCAGCGGTGCTAAGTTCAACTATTTATGCAAAGGTACGAATTTTATGATTTAAAATGGCCTCAAAAATCACTCAACAAGAACACTGAGGACAGGGCCAGCAAGTAGTCTAATCCAATGTACGGCCCATATCTGTTTGCTCTATATATTTTAAACTATTTTCGAGTATGCTGAATATAATGCCGAGCGGTGCTAAGTTCAACTAAGCTCAACACATTCGATTTAGGGTACGTTTGATCGAATACCGAGCGGTACCAAGCTGAAAAATTATTATAAATGCTCTAAAATTTCGATTAAAAAACAAGCCCTAAAAATCAGGAAAATCAGGAAAGTAATGATATATAATATTTGGCGACAAATGATTGGAACATATTCTCCATATTAACTGTCATGAATGGTACAATGGCGTAGATATCAAACACCTTCAAAAAAACGCATGCGCATGCTGTGCTTCAAATTTAATTCAATTTAGAATGTCAAAGTAATCCTGACATTGATCTAATAATAAAACATTATGACAAAACTAATCAATTAGCCAATAATAACCGCTTTGAATTAATAATAAAATTGAGAAATATAATATTTAATTGTCTGTACAGTAATACGATAAAACAACCAACATAGTTATGCATGTTTTTGAAGCAGCAATCTACTTTGTGTATTATATTATTTTATTTCTTGGCATTATGACAAAACTTACTAATAATCTATGATGCCAAGACAGAGTGTCTCTCGAAAACACCATAATAACCACATATATTTCACGGTAGTTTGGCGAACAACAAGTACAAAATGTCCCCATGTTGAGTGCCATATATGATATAATTAAATATCTAACGCCCTAATAAACTTATGTAAAGTTTGTCTTATAATTCTATTCATTTTAGGATGTAATTGTGTCTGGTTGAATGTTTAAAAACGTGTTCAATCCTAATCAATATACATTGGACAATGATTATCCATACATCTATCACTCTGTTCATTGTCATTACACAGCCGAACTGCTAGTTTTCGATGACAAAGCCGAGTGCACCCCAATCCCTCTCGGAAACACCTCCACCTCAAAGTTTGACAGCCCAATACACAGCCATAATGAAGGATTTCATCGATGGCTTGTAGAAGAGTCTTCCTTTGTCATGGTGATTGGTGACAGCTTCCCACAATTTCCATCAGTAGCAGCAGGAAGATTGGAGGTGTCATGGCCAGTAGCTCTCGTTTTGAACAACTGAAGGAGCACAATTATGTCAGTAGGTCTACGTTTGAGGCAATAACAATTATAGTAGAGGACATGCTCATGTTACAGTACAGAATTTCACGAGGGTCGGCCTCTTCATGGGTGGCATTGAGGCTTGTGAGATATATATCCTGCTTGTTGCATCTTACATCTTCCACATTCCTGAATACACCAGCTGCTACATTATTAGGAGCTTGGAAGATAATGCATTCTCCAACGAAGTTTTGAAGGCAAGATTTGTTTTAAGTTCAGTAAGCACGTAATATAGTCTGTCTCGGGAAGGGGTACTTCACGGCTGTCAGTTACCTTTACTTTACTTTGGTTCTTCGAGCATGAGCGCTATCCTTGATAAACATGGGCAAATACTGGTTGCCAATCACCTCAATCATATTGAAATCACGCCCAGATGAAATTATAGAGGACGCAAATATATCTGCCCATTATCTAAAGTTGCGTGCTTGTATTGGTAAATCAATCGCTTTGATATATCAATGATCTTGTGTGGATTTCACTGGAGGCTGTGGTGGTAATGGTATTATGTTGTTGTTCGCCCATAAGTGGCAACACCATAGTTGACTTCACATCAGAGGGAATGTTCCCACTGGTTTCAAATATGGCGATGGGTTACTAGGAGTTCATGAGATACCACTTCTTTCGAATCTACAGGTCGGTTAGCTTCAAATGTAGTATCTGATTTTTGAAAAACTTCTTTGTTTGCACTAATATTTTTGTTCTTCAGAGATGCGGTAAATGGCGATGACAAAGCATTAAAGGGCGACAGAAAGGCATCAATAGGGAGGCGCTAAAAGGCGACGGTAGGGCGTTAATGGTCAATGGGGAGGTGTTAAAGAGGGACGAGGGTGCGCCATATGGCATGTAGTGCGACGGAGAGGCCTTAGATGGCAACGGAAAGGCGTCAGAGGTCGATGGGGAGGTGTTGATAGGTGACGGTGAGGCGTTACCGTGCAATGAGGGAGCGACTAAGATGCATTGGAACGCGATGGTCAGACGTTAAATGGCATTAAAGAGTGACGGAATGCGTTAAAAAGTGACGGGGAGGAATTAAAGGCAGAGTTCAGGGGAGATGGGGAGACGTTTAATGGCGATGAGAAGGTGTTAAAGGTTGACCAAGAGGCGCTAAAGGGCAACGGCAAGACGTTAAAGGGTGAATAAAAGGCAATAAATGGCCACTAAAACGCGGTATAGGGCAACTGACAGATGATTGCGATGGAGAGATGATAAAAGGCGAATGAGATGCGTTATAATGGCAATGAGAAGGCGTTAAAGGCGATGGAATACGTTGAAGGCAGACGTGGCGGCATTTAAGGGTGACAAATAGGTGTTAGATGATGATGGGGATGTATGGAAGGGCGGGGATTAGAGTGTGGGGGATTACAGTGCGACGAGGAAGCGTTAAAACCCTTTCGAGCCTGAATTTACCATTGTCATCTTCATCCACTACAAGCCGCGAATTGCTGTCGCAATTCTCGCCTTGGAGTGGATAAAGATGATTTGAGGTGGTTTAAAAATTAAAGAAAATTGCCATGTAATGGTAAACCAGTTTCATGGAAATTTTCGTTCTAAAAACCTTTATTGTATGAAAATTAAGTAAGTTTTCATGGATGGAAAATGATGCTTTAATGCATCGTGAGGATTTAAAGGGTTAAAGCCGATGAAAAAGCGATAGAAGGTGGTGTGAATGCGTTAAAGGGTGAGGTAGTCCCGTTAAAGAGCAAAGGAAAGGCATTAAATGACGACAGAGTGGCGATAAAAATTAATGTGACGAGGAGGCGTTAAAGTACTTTCTTGCCATACCATTATGTCTGGCATATATGGAAATTTCTATTGGAGACTCCAAAAAGCATAAATTTGCTTCTATTTTGTCGAAAACTGTGACAATTGATTGTTTAACAAATGGCGGTCATCTTGAATTTTACCCACAATGTAATGTCTAAAGTACTTACTTGACACAGTACCATGTCGGGCATACCCGAAATCCTGTGGTAGTCACCAAAATCGTGTATCTGCTTCTATTCTGTCGAATATGATAATAATTTATTGTTTGACCTTGCACAAAATTAATGGCGTCCATCTCGGCATTTACCCACAATGCAATGTCTGCAGTACTTTCACACCACTATGTACGTTCACACCACTATGTCGGGCATACAGGAAACCCTATGGTAGACATTATAATCATAAATCTGCTTCTATTCCGTCGAAATTGATATTATTTTATTGTTTGACCTTGCAGAACATAATGGATGTCATCTTTGATTTTGCCGCCAATTTGACAATTTGGAACGGCCAACAAATTCTTCTGAAAACGCATTATTTGAAAAATATCTGCAAATGTTATGATTCTATCATAATTTCATGTGCCTGTATGTCGTTTAGATTACCAAGGTCATGACGGTCATCTTGAATTTATACATACTTCACTGTTTTCCCAAATGTTATACTCTGACAAACATGATAAATATGCTCTATAGACCCATCTCAGTGTAATAAGCAAAAAACAATACACTTTTCTCATTTCCCTATAAACTGCTTTAAAATCAATTAACGGAATTATCTAATTCATTTTTAATTCAACTAGTCACATCAACATTTACAAGCATATGGGGAGTTATCATTGGTGTTCATTATTCATTCCTATTGGCAGGAATATAGTTATTGATGTAGTAAAACCCATTCCAGACAATTTTAAATTCATTTTATTTCATAAAAAAACTTTTAAAATTTAGAAATATCATTTTTTTATAAATGTCACATAGACAGATCAAAATAAGGGGTGTTTTATAATATTTCAGCTGCTATTTTCGGTATGTATCAGTGGTAAACTGATGCAAGTCAGAAGTGCTTATAACAACTGATGGTTGAAAGTGAAAAATTAATATACAGTATGTTCCGATTTTTTTAACGAATGGCCTAGCTATTTTAGTATATTATTTCCTATATATTTAACTTTCCCAAAATGACATAAAAATAAATTTGGACTTGAATCACTTCATCTCTGAGCCATTCATATATTAGTAGACACCTATAACACTGCCATGCAAAGCCAAAAGGCTTGTAAAGTAAGCAGATACTGCATTTTGGTTTCGCCTTGCAGAGTAGACATTGGTCAGAAAAATTGTATTCCCATTTTTGTAATATTCCACGACAACTACAGTCACGTTACATCATTAATTTTGTATATGTTGATTACTCAGAGTGACATAGACGCATGTCATCATTTGCATTATTTCAATTAAAAAATCCATTATAATTGTTCAGATGTTGATTTTGCCTATTAAATGACCTTGATGTAGATGGCCTTGACCTGTACAACACTACCATGACCCATTAGCACCTTTAACCATTCTAAAATAGGCCTACTTCTTCACCATCTGAAACCTAATTTTAAGCAAAAAAATGAAACAAATCGGTTGATTAAAGTGCTGAGATAAGGCTTTTCTTACAAAAATGCGGCCATTTTGAAAATGAACTCTAGATGACCTCAGAATAATGTAAACACCCAAGAACATCAAATCTGCCCCTAACTCACTATAGGCAAAAAAAACTTGGGGTACCATATTTGGTGGACATCCCGTCGCTACTACTTTGTGGCCCCTTGTTAAGGGGTGATTTTCAAGACCAATTTTAAATCGCAAACTTCGAGCCTTTGCTTAATAACTGAACTTTGCACAGCTCGGCATTAGATTCAGCATACTCGAAAATGGTTTAACACACCAATATCTTTTGGCATGCTTCGTACCATGGGTCACATTTTATGTATATGGACGGGTCTACTCCTTGCTGGTCCATTGTTGATTTTTATGACCAATTTCGAATCGTAAAATTCGAGCCTTTTCATAAATAGTTGAACTTATCCCCACTCGGCATTAGATTCAGCATACTCGAAAATGGCTGAAAACATTGCAAAAATAAATTTTGCCACGCTTCGTACTGTGGGTCACATATGAAACAGGCATAATGTGGACTTTATACTGCCTAAGACACGTTGCTGGCCCCTTGTTGTTGAGCGATTTTCGATCAAACATACCTTAAAATCGTTTTTGCATGAATAGTTGAACGTAACACCGCTCGGCATTATTTTCAGCCTACTAGGAAATAGCTTAAAACGTATAAAGCAAGCATATTATATGGGCCGCATATTTGATCAGACTCCTTGTTGGCCCCTTTCTCGGTGTTATTGTTGAGTGATTTGCGAGGCCAATTTTAAATAGTAGCATTCGAGCCTTTGCATAAATAGTTGAACTCATCACCGCTCGGCATTAGATTCAGCCTTCTCGAAAATGGTTAAAAACATTAAAAAATAAATGTTGGCACGCCTCATGGTGGGTCACATATAAATCAGGCATACATGTATATGCCTTGTACTGGCTCATACCTTGCTGGCCCCTTTGCTTTTGACAGATTTTCGAGCGATTTTCGGAATCATGCAATTCTAAATCGCAAAATTCGAGCCTTTGTATAAATAGATGAACTTAGCACCGCTCGGCATTAGTTTCAGCATATTTGAAAATGGTTTAACACTTTGAAAAATAACTTTGGCATGCTTCATACTATGGGTCACATATATGATGTATATGGATGGGTCTACACATTCGTGGCCCATTCTTGATTCTCGTGACCAAACTTAAATCGTAAAATTCGAGCCTTTGCATAAATAGTTGAGCTTAGCACTATTTGGCATTAGATTCAGCATACTCGAAAATGGTTAAAAACATTGAAAACTAAATTTTCGGCTCGTTTCGTACTGTGGGTCACTTATGAAACAGGCATATATGGACTTTATACTGCCTCAGACACGTTGATTGCCCCTTGTTGAGCGATTGTTGCTCAAACATACCCTAAAATAGCAAAATTCGTGTTCTTGCATGAGTAGTTGAGCTTGGCACCGCTCGGCATTTTATTCAGCATACCCGAAAATACTTTAAAACATATAAAGCAAGCATATATATGATCCGCATATTGGATCAGACTCCTTTTTGGCCCCTTCCTCGGTGTTCTTGTTGAGTGATTTCCGGGGCCAATTTTAAATCGTAAAATTCCAGCCTTTGCATAAATAGTTGAGCTTAGCACCGCTCGACATTATATTCAGCCTACTCGAAAATGATTAAAAACATTGAAAAATTTATTTTGACACGCCTCACAAATGAAGCAGGTATACATAGGCCTTGTACTGGCGTATACCTTTACTTACCCCTTGTTGTTGAGAAATTTTCGAGCGATTTTCGAGACCAGTTTTGAATCGTAAAATTCGAGCCTTTGCATAAATATTTGAGCTTGGCACCGCTCGGCATTGGATTCAGCATACCCGAAAATAGTTAAAAACACTGTAAAATCAATTTCGGCACTCTTCGTACCGTGGGTCACTTTTAAAGCACAAATTCTGAGATCACAAACAGTCTAAAAGTTAAAAAAACTGTTTACTCTCCATGATTTATACAAAAATATTTCAGTGTTGCTAGTGACATGCACTGTAGATCTAGGTAGATTTGGGGTTCAGGGTGTGATGCAAAATTTCAGGGTGTGTATAGCTGTGGTAGATGCACATCCTGGACTTTGTTTTTACAGGGTGTGATAGAAATGAACACTTACAACACTGAAACATTTTTGTATCAACCATGAAGACCAAATGGTTTTTTTAAATAAAAAATCATCATAAATGTCTTCTAGTTGGCTCTTTCTGCTTGAATACCTGTGTTATGAGTCCACGGCCAATAGAATTATTTTTACTCTTACAGTGCGGGGATCGTCTTAGAAGTCAGATTATGACGTATAAAGACGGTTCCAGCACTGTAAGGGTTAACGGGGCATAAGGGGTGGCATTCGGTGTGATCAGGTCAGATTTCTGCCTGCAGATCACACCAACACCTCCTGAAACAGTGTATAGTGAGATTTGTGATCACACCCGGCCACACATCCTGCTAGCTAGAACAGTGTAGAGAAATACTGAAAAAAACATGTTATTCTCAAATGCAGACTATATTTAAATTATCCTTTCTGTTTAAAATACTTACCATTTTACCAGCATTAACTGTAGGGATGGCCATATTATTGGTCACAGCTACAAACAGCCAGTTAAGAAGAATTCTGTAGCCATACAGATCCTAATAAATAAAGCTGCATAATCTGTAACAAAAATTGATAGTTCACACAAAAATTGACACTTGTCTATTGTAATTGGTGTATGGAGCATTCAAAACTTTTTTTTATAAATTAAAAAAATTACTTGGAAGTTGGACATTCATTGTGGTGGTAACCGTAAGGCAACGTACCTCTTGTTTCCAATTACATGGCCTTCTCAAACAGGTTAGCTAAGTGATTTTTAACATTTATTTGCAATTTTTGGGGGAATTCCGGTTACATGGCCCTCCAAAATAGGGTACTTGTTTTTGCAAAATTTTCACTACTAAAGAAACTGCCAGATTGTTCCAAAAAGGCTGTTCACATAAAAATACACACTGATAAACAAATTTGGGGAGGGATGCGAGTCATTCTAAAAAAAGAACAAAATTTTTTTTGTTTCTTTTTCTTTTGAAATTGCCATAGAAATTTTAGTGTAGGGGGGTTGAAATATGGTCGAAACAGAAGTATTTTTTTGGCCTGTATCAATGTAATAATTTGCAGAAAATGAAGAATGGATATGCCTAAATTTTCAAGCTACTAAGGGTTTAGTATTTAGAAGCCTAAGCTAGGCTAAGGGATGACAGTATGTTTGTCCAGCATACAACTAGATTCTCAAAGTTTAAAAACATAGGTATTCGTTTCCCTGTGTTTCCCTGTAACAGGGAATTGGTGGTGAAAGGGCATGGTTCCCTGTAAACAGGGAATAGGTGGTGACAAGAGTTAAACACTCATATTCTAATAAACGCCAAACCACTACTTATCGCCCACCGACACAACTAATCTAGCACCCAAAGAAAAAAGCCTAAAATGAACCTGAGACCACCCATTTACCCCAGTTATTTTGTGCCTTGCTGTGTCACGATGACATAGACTCAGGCCTATCTGTTCCATTACTTCTTTGTTAATACATATCATGTTCACTTACCTTGAACAGTCCCTAACGATATGAAACTAAATGTTTTATTTTCAAGTAGCCTTCTTAAAATTATGTCAAATATGCCTACTTGAAGGAGGCCTACTTGACATCCCAGACTGAATGTATAGCAATTTATTATATTTGCATATATAAAGGTTGATGTGGTACGGCAAATGTTGTTACTTTCGAAGGGAAATAAAAATATATCTCAACATAGGGCCTACTAGTGGCACATGTTTTTAAAGATGTCCCCCTTTTTTACACCCAAGTGGGCCACATAGCCCCTTCTTTCTCGAGGTTGGAATGAACACTGTAGTGGTCCAATGTCGGATACAATTAATTGTCTCATTTGTCTGTAGGCCTATACATGCAATAATTATGAATTGCCCATTAAACATGTTAAATGGAAAATGGGTCAGAAGGGGAAAAAAATAATTAGTGATCCAGCCATGTCGCGCACAGTCCGGCATTTTTTTCATAAAATCTTGTAAGTGCGATTAAAAAATCATAAGGGCTAGTGGATTTTTAGTTCTACTAGCCCAGCTGGCGAGTGGTTTTTTTTCCCCTGCCTGTTACTGTGATTTGATATAGATACTAAGTTATAATCATTTTGACTACAATTGCGTGACTCTCACTTAATATGACTGTCGCCCAATGGGAATTATCGCGTTCAGGTGATATATACGCTAAATAAAAATATATTGCCATACTATCGTGCTCTGCATTAGCTCTTGATTGGCTGTAAACCGTGTCAGCTAAAGGTGTTTTAAAGGTGGCTACGTGTTGTGATCGAGTGGCGGTATCTGGGTATGGCCGGCAAACACAGACGTTCAACTAGGGTTGACAAAATGCTTGGTCAGCGTTGCCGACGGTGGACCAAAATTGAACAAACATTGGCTCAATGGCAGGTCAATTTTAGACCTTTTACACAATTATTGTAAGTATTGAATAACAACGGAGAAAATGAAACGCATACTTATTTCGGCGACTGTCGATAAGCTGTGAAGATATGACAGTGCATCAGATAACTGAGCGACCACATATCTCAGACACAGGGTCGACGTTTTTGATAACTAGTGCTCGCTGTGAACAGCTCTGTTTTCCAGCAGATTTCGTTGAAAACAAGCTTTGTTTCGTCGCCGATAACTGAGTACTTCAATTTTATTTCTATTTCAACAAAAACATACAGAAGTAAGAGATCCTAGTCTTCTATAAAAAGTTATTAAAATCATCTTGGGACAATTATAACGTCATAAATTACAACGTTGAAAATAGCGAAAATCGCCGATTTTGCGGTCAGCGGCGGGCGAAAATATAGGCAGGATTATAACGTCATTTACCATGCTGCTAACGTCATTATGTAGTGTATGAATAACAATCTTGAACAAGATCAGGCAATCAAAAGATTCACTTTTTCAGTTGAAATATATGAGTGTTTCCTATGATTTATTTATCCGGATTGACTATAATTATATTATTAAGAAATTGGTATAATTTATAAGTGGCATCTATATATCATCAGCTGAAAAATGTTTCTTTCACAGAGACATTACCGGGTAGTCTATATCTGATTTAAATAAAAGTTAAAGGCTTACAGTTTCTTAAAATTAACATAATACAAGGACTTATATATTATTATCATTAGATTAGCCTTTATATTTTACAGCTGCATAATATGCTTGGGTGTGCTAAGCCTATTATAATTAAATCTATCCGAAACTACCTGTCTTTTGCAGTAGCCTAGACCGGCCCTATAAACACCAGTTTTGCAGATTTGCTGTTCCACATGGGGTAGTCCGTACTGTATTTCCAAATTTTAAAGAACATACTTCACCTACCTTTCATTGTATTTCAACAGAATTGATTTTTAATGATGCAATAAAAAAATAAATAGACCAAGTGCTAATTATTTTTTTTATTGGAATTATAATTATATACAAATTAATTACAAGTAAAAAAAGAGATCGGCATGTAAACTATTTAACCAATTAGTGCTGGTAACTTTGGACAATCCCTGTAGCCCATGAACTAATGTATGCCTGTATATATGTATGTGTAAAAAGGATTTGTAATTTTTTTCAATCCTTTTTGGAGAATATTGCCAAAATAGCTGATCTTAATTTGCAGTTCTCGGATCAATACTGGCAGTTTATCTATTACACAGGCCTGCAATAAAAGTCACAACATTTAGCATACTAGGAGCACATGAAATTCTAATTAATTATACAAAAAACACAGCTTTCCCTAAGTAGTGTACTCACCTGTGTAGGTTCTATAAACACATTTGTTTAATGAGTTGACATTTATTGTAAATGATATATTTTCAGTATACCGTATATCCCCGCCTATAGTGCGACGCCATGTATAATACGAGTTAAGATTTGAGGCCTAGGATGACCTGAAAAACGTCTACCCCTCTGTATAATACGACAAATTTAGGATGTCGGCAGCGTCCCGGTCGGCAGCGTTCCGGGCCATCTAAATGTGAGGCATGGATATTATCTTATTCTACTAAATAGACGATGCTCAATGACGGGAACAGCGGCAACAGTACAGCTCTACAAAACCAAAGGGCAGTATCTGCTTACTTGTAAAGTAAGCAGATACTGTATTTCCATTTTCCACGGCAGAGTGGATGTCATCGGGACTGTCTCGATGGGCAGACATTCTGAGGCCTGCATAGGCTACATATATATACACACAGATTTTAAAATACCCGTATTTTTATTTCGCCGACAAATTTAAAGTATTTTAATTTATCTATTACAAAGACCATATTTTAACATCGTCGTGCTCAAATAAGAACATTCCAAGATGCAATGTGATTGTAAAACATTTGCAGACTAGCCGCATTGTCTAGACACAAGAGGTGTTTGGTTGTATAAGGTGTCCGGGTGCAATAACACAGCAGCGCTTCATGAACTACAGCTAACAGATACCACCATTTGCTCAATACCGTATCAGCCGCGGCAACAGCGGTAGGTGTTAAGGCCTAAAAAAAAATATTGTTTGTTTCCGATTTCCGACCGACCCTATCAAAACATCTGCGACCCAAATTTATTTTATGGATTTTCTAAAAAAAAAAAAAAAAAATTTTTTTTTTTTTGAGGAATGATGAGTTACTGGATGTAGTCAAAGTAACTGAAAAAACATTACGAAAAGGAGAGGAGAGGGGCAAAAAAACAAAAAATAGTTACGTAATGTACAGATAAGACATGCATGGAAGTGAATCTGGCCCCAAATAAACTAAAAAATAATTCTTACCTACCGATTTGGTTAAAGTGACAAAAAATAAAATAAAAAATAAAATAAAATACATTTCCTACCTACCCACTGGTTAAAATGACAACAAATCGGAAACAAACATATATTTTTTTTGGCCTAATGTTATCCCAGCAATATGGACATTCTGAGGCCTACATGTATAGAATTTGCGATAGAAGATATAAACAGTGATATCCTGTTATATTTCTTCAACGCATTCTCTCATTCCAATAGGAAAATATCATGTTCAGATTTGTCGTACACAATAGAACACGCCCATATGAAAGGCGATCTTAGATTAAATCATTATTAATATAAATGAACAGGTCAGGAGTGTGAATTGGCTGCAGACTAACGGCGTCATATATCTGCCCGTGGTTGTCAAACGCGCCACGCGAGTCGGCGGGAATGTGAGACGGGGGCTCCCAGCAAACACGACACATTCACCCAATGCTGGTACAGTGTTGTGCCAGCGTCGCTGACGGTGGCTCAACATTGTACCAGCACTGGGTGAACGTCTCTTGTTTGCTACTAGTTGGAAAGGCACAGTCTTGTTGTATCGTGTGTATAGGCCTGCTTACCATACACGCCGACTAACCTACGTTTCTACCGCTAGAAAACTTACCGCTGAACTACCGCTACAGAGCTAAAAAATTGTATTAAATTTTACATCTATGTATAATACGAGGTGCCTTTTTGTGACATGAATAGCTAAGAAAAAACATCGCATTATACACGGGGATATACGGTACTAAGTTTTTTTATTAAAAAAACTAGTGTCCTCAAAATCACAATCAGACCGTGATCTGGCTGGTTCCTGTAATTAGAAGAAACAATCCTGTAATAACAGAAAACAACCCTTTAATCACAAGCCTCAACAAGAATAATTAATTTTAATATAAATTTAGACTAGATGTCAACTGGATATATTAATTTGATTATCAGTTCAGTCTATTCATGCAGTTTGCATTTGCAGTATAATTGATTTGTGTATTAAATTTAATGATATATATGTATACCGTACTGCAGTAGTACTGATGACTGTTTTGTTGTAGTCACGAGTCTTTTAATTGCATTTTTCTCCATTCCACAAGTTCAGTTTTTTATCATTATCTTTCACAAGTTTATATTCTTAATGGCATTTAACTTCACTGCATGTACAAATAAATAAAGCAAGTTTTGGTGGTCATTTAGATACCCTGTAAAATAATATTAGGCAATAAATAAGCGTGCAGGGTCAATTTTCTTGGAAAATACTCGTTTTTTTAATCTTTTTTCCCGCTATCCCCCATTGATTCAGTGAACTGTAAGTATTATCCTGGTCTAAAAGGTTAACTTAATGACACAGCATTTAATGGAGCGCAAAATTACCTTTATTTTGATATTTAAAAAAAATATTGGTCAATTATTTATTAAATGCCGGCAATTTAAAGACAAAATATGTCTTCTCGGACCATTTTTGTCGCCTTTTTCTCATGTTTGCGCAAAATAGCCTTTTCGGAATTTTCGAATGCACATAACTTTTTTCTAAAATGATTTTTTTCACATAAAAAAATTATACTTTTTTCTGGCAACAGGTAATTGCTCCGAAATAGTCATTTTTATCCTCACATTCATACATTTTTTTTTGTATAGCGTCGCAAAAAGTGCCGATTTTGTCATTTTTTCATGACAAAGTAAAAAAGTAGAAAACGCAAAATAAATATAGACTAATATAGTACCGGTAATAGGGTTCTTAAAGTGTAATATTTTTTTCATTTTTTCTGATCAATTTTGTTTCCTTTTTTTCTCAAAATATGCCAACCAGAGATGATGTAGACTACAGTGAAAATTAGTGATTTTTTAAAAATATTTGTCTCTGAAAAGATACAGTGAAAATGGGACAAAATGTGGTGTTAAACAGGTGGAGGCTGACCGCAGATTAACGTACGTACTTTGAAGGACGTACGTACTTCGATCTAGCTAGGCCGTACGTCCATTGACGTACACCTACATTTATAATAGGGCTTCCCTTCAGCGTGAGATTACATCGTTCCCATTTATAAATATAAATAGCTTGACATGGGAAATCTTTCATAGAGACCTCACGCGTCGATTGATACCAAAACGAGGCTAGGCGCATGTTTATACTTCTGGCAAATTTACAAAGAAAGAGAGCCTGTGATTTTTCGCAACATTCTTCATTGTTTTTCGGTGAGTATTGTCATGAGCCAACGTTGGGAATTACTTTTTTATACAGAAAAATATGTATGCTATCGTAAGAGCCTAAATTTGTGTAGTTCCTATGTTTGAGTTTTCAACATTTTAAGATTATTTTGGGGTGGTGTACATCCGTACGTCGATTGAAGTACGGACACCAGCCATACTTTGATCGACGTACGACAGTGATAGACGCCAAACGACGTACGTACTTCAATCGAAGTATACTTTGAATGAAGTACGTACTTCAATCGAAGTACAGTATAGGCCTCTAAGCTAAGGCTAAGCCTTAAGCACAGCCAGGTCTGGTCTGCCCTACTTAACTACTAGACTAGTAGGCCTAGCCTAGTAGGGCTAACTCAACAAACACAAAATATTTGTATAACATGTATACAACATCGGCTCAACATTGACCCAACATTGTACAAAAGTAGGTTGACCGGGCCTTCCAATAATTATTGATCGCTCACACCCTAACACTGTATTTTAAATATGCCCAGCACTGGCACAGTGGCAGCACAACACAGAACCAATACTGGTTTAATGTTGGATCGCCATCTGCGACGTTGACCTAACATTACCATCATTGTTTTATGGTATGGTGTTTGGGTAGGCCTAGTGAGGAAGGTCTTTAAAATATATTCTAGTGATATCTTACTAACGTTCAGGCCCGTCATTTGGGGGGGGGGTTCGAGAGGGTCCATCTCCCCCCCCCCCCCGTGCGCCATCTCCCCCCCCCCCCCCTGTGACCACAGAATCCACCATATTGCACCAATTTGCAGAAAACATTAGAATAAAATTCTAGAGGGCATGGCCCCAGACCTCCCTTCATGTAACCTGCGTTTCACATTCGCTCAATACCAAATATCAATTCAAGCAGTAAATACCCCAGCAATCCAAAATTGGACCCCCCCACAAAAAAAAAAATCCTGGGCACGAACCTGCTAGAGCTAACTATTATGTGTTATCATTTGTCAGACCCCATTCATATAGTATAGGACTATAGGCCTACTGTTGTTCCGTAGCATTATTAAAAGACTAATTTCAATAATGAGACTATGAATGTCGCTAACCGTTATAAAAATGGGGATGTTGTTGTTAGTAGTGTCCCAAAATTTGGTTTGAAAAGCTCTCAGATGTGGCCCTGGCAGTGCAAGGGTTTATAGTTAGTAGACTAAGTAGGCCTAGATAGGGTTATAATTGAATTATCAATAAATAAAAAAATATGTCAGCCTAAATTAGCTTATACTTCACTGAAGTACTAGTAGACTATCAACATTCACAAATATATAATTTGACAAATTTTGTTTATATTTCAGGTAACCGCTTACCAAATCATTTGACAACATACCTTCAGGCTGGAGATGAAACTCAATCCCAAGATATAAGCACTAGTGTAACCCAGAAAGCAAACCGCTTCCTGTAGCATGTTTGGACACATTATAAAAGGGATTGTAGTACTACCCCCACATGCATCCACAAAAGAGAGAGAGCGAAAAAGGAGACAAAAAAATATGTTAGACTCTCTCCTCTCTCTTTCTTTCTTTCTAGAACTCTCTTTCACACTTTCTCAGTCCTCTCTTTCTCTTCTCTCTATCTCTCTCCCCACTATTTCTTCTCTCTGTCTATCTCTCCCTACTCTCTATCTCCTATACTCTCTCCTATTCTCTCTCTCCCACTCTTTCTCCTACTCTCGTCTCTCATACTCTCTCTCATCTCTCTCTCTCTTACTTTCTCTCCTACTATCTCTCCTACTCTCTTTCCACTCTCTCTCCACTCTCTTCATCGCATTCTCTCCTCTCTTGCTCTCTCTCCTATCTCCCTCTCTTTCTCCTACTCTCACTCCTATTCTGTCTCTCTCCTATTCTGTCTCTCCTACTCTCTCTCGCTATCGATCCTACTTTCTCTTTCTCCTACTCTCTCTCTCTCCCCCTCCTGATCTCTCTCTATCTCTCTCTCTCCTACTCTGTCTCTCCTACTCTCTCTCCTCCTCTCCACACTCTCCTCTATTTCTCTCTCCCCATTCTCTTACTCTCTGCCCTCTCTCTCCCTCTGTGTGTCTCTGTTGTGGGTTTCTGTGGGGGTGATACTACAATCAGCTATACCGTACATTCCTTTTATTCATGTCTTTAAAACAATGAAGGACTACGCAGTAGTGTAAGATGGAAAAGGAACATGCTTCTGATATGGCCTGCTGTTGTTTTTTTGAGCATTAAACATTTTGGATCTTTATAATATCATGCACTGATGTTACTATTGCAATAATACAATATTCTTGTGTCTGGAAATCTGTTTTATGTGTGTTTATAACATCATGTAAGTTAACCACCAAGAACAAAAACGTAAAAACGAGCAGAAAAATTAATAATGTTGAAAAAATTGAAATATCGATAACTCAGTTGATTTTTCACCTAGGCCCTACACCCTACCCTACAGCCCTAGGCGTTATGTAGGTATTAACCCTTATGCTGCCAGGACCGAATATATTCTTTTTCAAGCAAATTCCAGACCAATACATTCAACTCAAAATGCTAAAATGTTTTGTGATAGATGCTTAGTTAATCTATTAATTACATTTTAAAGATGTATTTGTTCATAAAGATAATTATTTTTCAACATTTGGAGCTGGAAATTACGTAAGCAATTCCAGCTTCAAATGGATGAAAAATAGTCTGAAAAAATCGGCAGCATAAGGGTTATACGGCCCCAAACACTGGCTTTGTTGATAAATAATATGATCTCAGCTGGATATCGCCAACAATCTAAATTGTACAAGATAGACCTACAGATAATCAGGGAGATAATATTTTTTTCTTTTTTTTACGTCGATTGACGTACGATAAGTACGTCAATCGACGTACGTACTACAATCAAAGTATTAGGAGTGGACTGAAAAAAATTCACAGTTCACTAAACCCCATCGACAATTTAATGTCAATATTTAATTTTACAAACATGGGAATCTTTCAAAACAAGTTACAATCGAAACTTGAATAACACTTCTTCATAATTATATTGTAGTTGTGATTGGCAATGTTACTATTTCTGCAAAATAAACAAAAATGATGTAGTATTTGAAAAGTACTAACTTTGAGCTATCATGTGTCCCTGGTGAAAGCACATTGGGAATTCCCCGCCAATTAGAATGGTAGGCTATCTACCATTGTGCAATCCTCAACCGGGCTAACCAATGACAGGAGGCGACACAAGCTACAGGACACGATATTTATAGGTACCCCTAAAGCTAGTTGATGACGAGAAGCGTACGTCAATGGAAGTACGGTCTACCTAGATCGAAGTACGTACGTCCTTCAAAGTACGTACGTTAATCTGCGGTCGGCCTCCACCTGTTAAAGTGAGCCTCGGGGGCACTCTGAAAAAGGGTCATTTTTTTACATTACAAATTGCCATAACTTTTTTAATATGCATCCGATTATAAAAACTAAAACAGTTTTACAAATCGCATGATAGGCCCAGAATAGATTGAAAAAAATACTCATTTTTGTCAAATTATTTTTTTGGCCTAGCCACCCTATCCTCAGGCTCAGTCCTCCGCTCCTCGACCTCCTGGCCCTCTGCCTCTGGGAGTGGGACCTGCACTGCCTGGCCCTGGGCCAGGCGGCTTGCCCTGCTGCAGTCCAGGACCAGGGCCAGGCTGCACACTCACAGTCACAGCCACACTGCACTGCAGCAGTGGCAGTGCAGGCGTGAGGTCTGACTCTGAGCCTGAGCCTGCTGAGGACTAAACACCAAAACAGAGGAGGCTCTGCACGTCCACTTCACCACCACATCACTAGACTACCGATGCAAAAAGCTTAGTCTGTAAAAAAAGCTTTAAAATAGCATACAAAAGCAATTCTCACCCGCGGGAAACAAGAAAGCAACTTCAGAATGTCAAAGGAACAAAATTTGACAAAATCGTGAAAATCCCTCCTAATTATTGATGTCTCGTTTGCATCTCGTTGGGTTACCTGTCACCCCGTTGTTTGTATGTTTGGGATAGCTAGCCCCAAATAGGGCTGCTCGGGCCTTTCGACATTGTAACTCACTCTCTACATGTATAGGAGACATGACAGTGGAGTCCAAGTAGAGTCTATGTGGGTCATATCAATCCAAAATGTACAATTGACAACTTTCCATATCTTTTTTTTATTATAGTCTACTGCCTATTTCATTATTGTATAATTTTGTCATATAAAACACTTCACTGTCCTTTCACTTCATATGCCAGGCGCATAATGATAAAGTCAGTTAAATCAAGCATATTGAATGGAGATCTTTGGCCTAAAAGAGAAGAATTTTGTCTTTTACATGCAAAATTATTGATTATATTCATCAAATATTTACTGTCAGCTGTCACACAACAGTGTTCTGTTAAAGTTATCTATATGGGGCAATGTTTTTTTCAAGTATTGATGTATGAACAATGCACAGTTTTTTCTTACTCGCCTAATAGGCCCCTAGGCTACTCATTCACATGTGATGTGCCTAAGAAATATTCAATCATGCATACTTGCATACAAAAATTGATCGTAATTTTCAATGGGTATACATATATAGATAGACATTGGATATGTGATATCATTAGCAGAGAACAAAAAAATGCGGCAGCATATAATTGAAAGTGAAACTGCCAGGGTTTTCCATTTTTATACACACATCATTTTTTTTATATATTATCATTAAGCAGACTAAATAATTAAAGACGTGTTAAATGGAGCGGCCTGGATGAATTGAACACGTACGGAATTGTATCATAATTTACTAAAACTTATTCCGAGATGTTTTTAGGATAAGTTTTGTGCCCCTTTTACCGTCAGATAATCTATTTTGGACGTATACCAAACCAACTGAACAAGAAAAATCATAAAGTAGAATGTTTGACCTGAAGTGATTAATTATTAGCAATGGAAATGTGCAAACACATCTAGTATTTTTGTCAACAGGACTTTCTCCAATGCCATGGGCGAATAGATCATCTGCTCATGAATTGCAAGGTGGCATTTCTGTCAAAACTACACGGAATGTTATCATGCATGATGAGCCTAATTGTTATTTTCTTCCTTTCTTCTACCTTTTAAAATTAGGGCTTTTACATTTCAGTCAGATAGCGCCTTGTCATTCTACTTTCCTTTCATTCACCACCACGTTGAGCAGGAAATGTATTCACATGCAAATGTCTAATTTTAAATTACGTAATTATGCACTTCACTATGTAAACATTTAGGATGAAAAACAATTATTGTATGAAGTTGTTTTCTACTTCGGCATTGATATATAAAAATATCCATGCTTAGTTATGTCATATCCGGCTATTGTGCATGCAAATATTTTTGAGATAGGCTATTTAGACGTTTTTAATAAGAAAAAAGTAAAATGTGAGATGATGTGCCTAACAAAAAATTAGGCACATCATACAAACATATTTTTTTCTGCCTGATCATCTCCTGTAAGCTTTTGTAAATTACAACTGCTTCGCATTGTATTTTATTTGTCATACAATACTTAAAATATTCAATTGCACAGCCCATCTATTTTGTTGAGGTTTAGGAATCAACAATTAAAATTAGGCACATCACTTGAATTTTTAAAAACTATTAAAAACTTAAAACCCTAAACAAAAAACTTAAAACAATTAAATGCTTTGTGTTATGTGCCACTATATGCATTTTGTCAACTTCCACATATCAAACATTTTTTATGAAAGAATTAGGAAAAAAATTTAGCATGTTATTTTTTACATGTTTCAATATTCTGTGGATGAAAACAAAATGTTTCGCATTAAAAACGTTATTAATACTATAATATTTTTTCTCTTAACAAATCATATTTTTTTTCAACTTCGTTAGTGATGTAAGTAGCTGCTTAACCCTTAAATGAATAAAATTATTAAATGAATTAAATTTTTAAAATTGCTAAAATTGCTCTCACTTTAAGTAGTTTCTTGCTATGTACAATGGCCCACTATTTAAATGCGTGAGAATTACTCATATGTGTTTAACTTCAGACAAAATATTTAAAAATCTTTATGATAAATCACAAATTTAATTCTCAATAACAGCGATTTACTCGACTGATAAAATGTATTAAAAAATAGTCACAATCAGCTGGTTGAAGACTAACATGAGGTTTTACAAAAAAAATCTTTATTTTCCAGAAATGGTTAGAAAAAGTAATGCTTAACTAGAAACCACTGTGACGTTTCAAGTAACAGCGATGTTTGGACCGCGACTTTTGCGACTTTTTGCATCTTCTTGAACATTTTGACCATTCAGGAAATTCAAAACATCCAGAACATCTGGAATTTTTGGAACATTTGAAACATTTTGACTATTTGGGGCTTTTAGAACATTCAAAACATATGGAACACTTCGAACATTTGGAACATTTGCGACCGTTTATGACCGTTTGGGACCGTTTGCGACTATTTGTGACCATTACCGATTATTTTTGACAGTTTGCGACTTTTTGCAATGGTTTGTGCCCATTTGTAATTGTTTGCGATCATTTGCGCCCATTGCGACCATTTGTGATCTTTCTTCAACTTTTGCAACTGTATACTTGTGACTAACCTTTCTCCTCTCTCTCCTCCACTGTTATCTCATTCATTTAAATATCTCTCTCTCTACTCTGTCTGTCACTCTCACCTAAGATAAAATAAATTTTATTTTCAATCAGCATGGTACACTTAAACATAAAACATTAGCCTGAGGATAGTCAACAGATCTGTGGTATTAAAATTTAACAAAGAGTAGCATCAATAATATCACAAAGTATGCATCTCATAGGCCTACTCAAAACAGTATATAAGGTTTTTCTAGTTCTGCATTAAAAATATCATATTTTCTTTATTATTATAATACTAATATTATATCATAGTCAAAATATGAAATACTATATTATTGTATATACCTATATATATAAATTATAGCACAATGGTTTTATCACAGTGTTAAAATTATGAATAAAATATCACAGTCACATTATATAAAAATTAAATTAAACTAATGACCTGCATCAATGTAAAATTATAATTAAAAGCAAAGATGGATTAAATAATTATGTTTGAATATTTTAAGATCCTCGACATAGTTTAAAATAGCATGGTTAAAAATAAATAATAATAATATTATATTATAGTCAAATTATCAATTACTATATTATTGTATATACTTATATATAAAAATTATAGCACAGTGGTTTTATCACAGAGCTAAAATTATGAATAAAATATCACAGTTACATTATTTAACAAAATAAATTATATATATAAATATAATTAAAATCAAAAATAGATTAAATAATTATCCTAGAATATTTTAAATCCTAGACATAGTTTATAATAGCAAGATGAAAAATTAATATTAAAAAAATAGCTATGTTATTTGATGCCACTAGCACTTTCCACATTTGTGCTGGCTTCTGTGTATGCCTGACCACTTGTTCATTCGCGACTTGAAGTTTTGCAGAGAGGTAGCATTGTGTGTGAATATAGGTAGAGTTTTCCAGATCCCAGGGGCCATATTAATTATAAGCCAATCTATTTAGACCATGCTTGTTGATTTAAACGAAGGCAGGTAAAATTTTGAATTTTGTATTGTTGTTATTAGTTCTTTAGTTTACAAGCTCTGCTGTTTTGATAAAATTGAACATGTCATTAAGGAAAATTTTTGTATAAAATAGGCCCTATGATATAACCCTGGGGTACGCCTTTAAGGATATCAGCCCATTCACTTGAGCCATTTCCAATTTTTACTCTCTGTTTTCTCCCAGTCAGATACGATCGCATTATCTTGATGCTATTTCCGCTAAGGCCATAGGCCTCCAGCTTGGAGAGTAACAGTCCATGTGACATAGAGTCAAATGCCCTGCTGAAGTCCATAAGTATAGCCCCTGCATGATTATGTTCTCTCAGGGACATTTTCCATTTCTCAAAAATACTAAGAAGGGTGTCTTGGCAGCTATATTCTGCTCTGAAAGCGGACAAGGTTTGATCAAAAATATTTTCAAAATACTCGCCAAGCTGTATAGCCAGAACCTTCTCAATTCTCATACACTTTAGATAGACAGGGCAAAATGCTTACAGGCCTGTAATTTTCTTTAACTGGTCAATTTTTTGTAAATACTGGGGTGATATCTGCCTATTTTAAAGCATCCGGAAACGTTCCTATATCTATGGCATTATTGATCATCCTGGCAATTATGTCTGCTATAACTAGTTTAGCCATTTTACTGAGTTTTGGGCCAGTATTAGTATTTAGTTAGCGTAAGATTTAGGCTACCTCATTTTCGTTTGTGTGCCTGAAGGAAAGAATTTGATTTTGTATTAATTGTTCTCTAATAATTTTAACACCAGGATGGTCACCATAGCCACAGTCTGGTTTGATTATGTTTCCGATATCCACTGCAACATTTTTAAAATAGTTATTTATGGTCCCATTCAACTTCGTTTTGGTTTGTTATTATTCGACCACCTTCACTCAACTGTAGATCACAACCATTATGGTGTCCCTTATTAGTCAGATACGGCTTAAACCTTTTCCAGAAGGTTGAACCTGACATCTTATCATTTGTGAATTTCGATTGAAAATATGTCCTAATTGATCGTCGTCGTATGTCGACAATCACATTTATTTATTTCAATTCGCTAAGCTTCCCAATTTTGACTTAAGCGGTCCAGAAGAAATTTCTTGTAAAGTCGTTTTCTAAGCCAAATGGCCTTTCTCAATTTTTTGTGCAGATATGGAGGTTGGTTAGGTCTAATATGCCCCTCTTTCAGTGGAGCGTGTGTATTTACGGATGATACAAAGCAGTAAATAATTTTATGTCTGCATTTGGATCTTTCACAGACTCACATAAATTTATTCCACTGGATTTTAGATCTTCCAAAAAATCGTTTTTCGTAAATTTTTGTTACAAAAAACAGTGTAATATTTTCTTGATTTGATTTTCAATGTGTACTTTCATGGTTGCCCACACAGTTGAGTGAAAGTCACTAATGCCGTTATCAATCGTCGTGGTTTTCTGAAAACTTTTTGGTTTGTTAGTGAGTGTGACAGCAAATAGGCTTGGACGAGATTGTCTAAAACCTGTGGGATCTTTTACCAAATTTACGAGATCTGATGAATCCATTATGTTTATTAGTGCAATGGGATTTTTTGAGGTGTTTCGCAATAGGTCAAAATTTAGTTCTCCCATCACAAAAATATTGTCATAATCTGCTGTGAGATCTTCAAGAATCCTAGTGAAACTAGTTGTGAAAGTTGTGTCTGGTAAGCTATGTGGCTTGTATGCTGCAGCATAAACCCACTTTGCTTTGCTAAACTCAGTGATTATACCTTTTATTTTAATGGTGAAATGTAGCATTTAAGGGGTTTAATTTTCATATCAGACATCTAATGTTGGCTCAATGCTGGGCCACTGTCTGCAATGCTGGCCCAGCGGTCAGGCTGGTCGAGAAACCCAGCACACTCCATCCCTATAATGCAGAGTCTACGACAACAAACATTGGTTTACCTAGTAGATTTACAAAATCCTGAATAAATCCGAATCCACTATTAGGATCACTATAGCAACTATCTTCAATACCTAAAGATCATTGTGTAAAAGCTTGAAGTTGATTATTTGTAAACTGAGTGAGAAGTAGTGTGGCCAAATGGGCCGTAGAATAACAAGAAGAAGAAAAAGAAAGTAGCTTTAGGATTACAACAAGTTTGAACAACTACATCCAAACTTAATTACAGCAAGAATGGAGGGATAGAGAGATTACATTGGTCATGTTGATCGGAGAACAGCATTCCGAGAACATGAAGAGAACCCAACACAAACAGAAAATTGAAAACATTGGCAATTTTCAGGTCACTTTGATGTAAATTTGTATTTATCAAGAATGTGGCAATGTTTCAGATAAGCGAAAAGGGACTATTTGAGATCAAGTTTTGTGTAGACAAGTGTTCAGCTAATGTATACATTAAAGTTACTGTTTTAATAATGGCTTGTTGTAATTCTATATTTGTGCTTCAAGGGTTAATTTTAAAAGCGCATGGTGTGCCCAATTTTAGTAATGATGTGCTTATTAATGTATTTTTGTGTGTTTGGTAAAATTGTTGTGGCAATGGTAATTAAAATTGTGTTTGTTATTCAGGAAATGGCAGGTCTTTGTATTTTTTATATTTATGTCAATTTTACAATAATATAACATGTATGTCTGCAATATAACAACACAAAAGAAGTTTTGAAGCATTGTGGCTGTATGTTTCAGCTGTTATTTTACTTGTCAACTCACAAATTAACATCTCTGTTAATCTAATCAAAACGTGACATCAAACTATGTATTTCAAAATTATTTGTTGTTTTACTTTACAACACTAAAATACATCTTTCTTCGTTTGTTATCAACGATATGCCTCGTTTCGCACTAGTTTTCTCAGTCTGTTCTCAGTAAACATGGACCTTGTGGGCCAGTACTGGCAGCAGTTTGGCATATACTGGCAATACTGGCATACAGGCATGCCAATAACTACCGACATTGGTCCAGTCTTGGCAAACCCATATGTACGAAATGGTGGAGTGCCAATAATTTACAATATTGGTCCAGTCTTGGCAAAACAATTGGTCGCCACTATGGTAACCTTTATGTCTGGTAATATATTGGCACCTATTGGCAGAGCAGTACCGCATCTTTGTATACAATAGGGGGGGGGGGGCTGTAGCTGTGGTAGTGACCAGTGTCTTCACCAGAAGGCAATACACTCTCCATTGCATCATCACCACGTTTTTGGATAAAACTGTAAGTGTTGTTTTTACATCGAGTTACTGTTTATCTGTTTTTTGTTCATATTGGTTATTTAAGTATATGTAAATAGCATTAAACAAATACATAGCTTATCTGTAACACGTTTTTATTGTATTTACAACTGCTGGTCGACCAAAGCAGACTAGTCTACTGCTAATGGGCGCTAATACAAGTTAGTGGCATGAATTAGTAGGCCTATTAACATGTTGGCAGTGGCTAATCGTACGTGATTCTTTATAATGTAACTCTATGGGCAGCCTCGTTTACGAAATGACGGGCTCCCATTGACTCCCATAATAACTTTGCCGTACGATTAGCCACTCCGTCCACTTACGTCATTTCGTAAACGAGGCTGCCCATAGAGTTACATTATAAAGAATCACGTACGATTAGCCACTGAGTGGCTAATCGTACGGCAAAGTTATAATGTAACTCTATGGGCAGCCTCGTTTACAAAATGACGGGCTCCCATTGACTCCCATTATAACTTTGCCATACAATTAGCCACTCCGTGACATGTTAACGTAGTCATACTAGTCTACATAGCCTGTACTGCTATATAATCATATATTCGCGGTAGCGACACACAACCTCAATAAGTGGTTGAAAATTTAAATATAATAACATAACAAGATAAGGGTTAACTGATTGCTCTATCATCTTATATATATGTCGGTGGACATTTTTGAATGATCAGTCAAATAAAGTTCATTTTCTTATATCAGTATTGCTTTACTGTGTCTTTTCTTGAAATTCCATTTTCGGTCCGAGGCTTAAAATGGATATAAATTACTTTTCTTGAATTTATTTCTGAGGCGGCTTTGAAATTTGTGTATACTGTGTACCTAATAATACTTTTACACCCAATTTCAAGCAATGCTAAAATAAAAAAGATTTCATCTTTTAGATTTTATTAACTGCCATACGTGAAATGGTCAGCCAATACCAATATGCCCTGGCTCAATATTGGGCAACCAATATCAAATCACCGTACTTATAATGGTCAGCCAAGACTTAACCGATATACAAATGTCCTGGGCCAATAAAGGGCAGCCAATATCAAACCACTATGCATTTAATGGACAGCCAGTACTTAACCAATATACAAATATCCTGTGCCAATACTGGGGTCTGACTATTAAACCGGTATATATAATGGTTTCATACTGGTTATATTCTGGCCATATATAGTTTTGCCAATATTGGACCAGTTCAGGTCCCATGTGCAAACAATAACATTGTGATACTGGTCCAATATTGGCCCCATATGGGATACTGGCATTACTATTCTGGTCCAAAGTTGGCATAACTATATTGCCAATACAGGACCAATATTGGTCCAATACAACCATGTTTACTGGGTTG
Source organism: Flabesymbios commensalis (assembly GCA_964017125.1). NCBI lineage: Eukaryota > Metazoa > Annelida > Polychaeta > Terebellida > Flabelligeridae > Flabesymbios > Flabesymbios commensalis. The sequence continues at coordinate 80,723,858 of OZ024905.1, forward strand.
CTTCAACTTATTCTGCTTCTCAGTACAATTGAATTATTTTGATATATCTGCGGGCTCTTTTCTGTGCTAAACATAAAATTTGATTAAATAGTCAGAGATGAAATCTACTGAGTAATTTACTTCCTAAAAAATAGTTTTTTAAGAAAAAAAGGCTGTTTTAGAGATAATTTATAGCACTGATGTTTATCCATGACATTACAAATCATCCTAAGTTTTTGCATACTCGCCTGAGCTATTCATTAAAACATTTTTTCTGTATTTGTTTCCTGTTCTTTTATTCTACCAGACCACAAATAAACATAAATGGTAATAATTAGGCACATCATGCTGAAAATGTTGCTTATTTTCTCAAGCCACAGCCCTCTCATGCATTGTACATCGGCAGAGGAGCTACTGAACTTGATCAGCTACAGTTGTAATAATTATTGCACAATTGAATAATATCTTGCGTAAATTACATACTAAAATCTAGCGACAATTTTGAAGTTTGCATGCTTCATTTAAATGCTCAACATTTACAATTTGACATTCATCAGATTTGTTATCGGGATGGTCAAATCATGTAAAAACAGTCATGAAATTTTATATATGATCCTTCTCCACTAGTTAATATTAATATGATATTGACTAGTATTCGATTTTCCAGGCCATTACATTGCTTGTAGCCTATTTTTATATATATATATAAACTATGAATGAACAACATCAGCTGTGACAACCCGTCTGGTAGCTCGTATGGACTGGATCATGCTACCATGACTACAGCGGACACCACAGTGACAATCTCTCTTTAAACCATAAAATACATTGACATCAAAATTAGTCATTAATGTGGCATGCAGAATACGTTTGCTGGTCTGAAGTATCAGTAAATTACCTAACTATATCATAAGACAAAAAGCAAGATAGACCAACATATATTTTTTCTTTTTTTTCTAAAAATGATGACAAACATTAGTTTTGCCTGGTCAAAAGCTTAAAAGTGAAATTAGCATTTTTCAGTCTCAAATGTTTAGAGATAAAAGACAAAGGTAAAGGTGCATGTTTTATAGTCTGATATCAGGTCTGAAGACCTATCATTCGACTTTACATCTTACCCCCTGGTCACTGGACCTATTCATTTGTATGCCATTTCAACTTCACGGAGAGTATACAGTCCCGCAACCGTTTCGGCGCATTAAACTTATTGTACACATCGCCATCTCTGTCCTACCAGGTACTTATTTTCACCTGAGTCAAGTGAAGCATTTGAGAGTAAAGTGCCTTGCCCAAGGACACAACATCTTAACAATGTCCCAAGATTGAGAGGAGATAAACATGATATTTCTCTGAAAATTCTGCACTAAGCGGGATTCGAAACCGCACAGCAGGCATCGACATCGGCAAAGCGCCACGCTCTAACCATTGCGCCATGTCCCTCTTTCCAGATATAATCTTGGCTATTCTTTTTCGGTTTACAATACTATGCAATAAATGAAGAAAACAACGGCTGCAATCTTGGGTGTGTGAAATATTGGTCAAATTATCTAAAAGACACAAGACATACATTTCTCGAGTTACATATAAACCCTAAACCATATGATCTAACCTAGGTGATAAAATATAATTTTTTTCAAAAAAATACACGAAAAATGTGATTTTTTCATAAGTGAAACAACGGCGGCCATCTTAGATTTATGGGTGGAAAATAGGTCAATTTATCGAAAATACACGATAAATAAATTTCTCAACAACAAATCACATAGTCTACAGACCATAATAGAAATTACACATATATAGGTGGCAGACCAAGATTATTTTTCAGAAATAAAAAAAGGCGCCCATATTGTAATTGTACGTGAAATATAGGTCGAATTATCGCAAAAAAACAAGAAAAACAATTATCGATTGAATCACATAGAAACCAAAAATCACACATAGGCCCAGTTAAATTAGGCCCTATAAATTAATAGAAATTCAATTTTTTTATTACATTTTGGCGGCCATTTTGAATTTTGCTCAAGGTTTACAATCTTGCACTCATCGGATCTAAAATAGAAATGGTCGAAGTATTAAAAACCGTCATAAAACTGTAGGCCTTATATATATGTCTCAAAACAAGGTCAAGTGCCCACTACTATTGTAGCTTGGACTAGGCTACAATTGGGAGCGGGTTGAGGGGTCATCCAACTCAGTCATGATGTCAGTAGGCCTACCTATTTTAATATCCCTCTTTCAAAAGAACAAATATTAACAGGTAGGCTATAGATACAGATACATATGAGGCTTCGTGTATTCAGAAGACGCTTGTATTCGGCAGACGGCAGACGCAGATACGACATGTGTGTATTCGGCAGACGTGTGTCAGATAGAGACGTCAGCAAATTAAAAATATATATTCATTGGATTATTTACCTGAATGCCACCTGGTGACTGTTTATTTTGACTGTTCAACATTGAATTATTACTTGAACTTCACCTGGTGACTGTTCATTGATTCTATTCTTTAACATTGGAATATTGCTGGCTGATTTGGGGTTAGATTGACAAGCTGATTTTATTTTGAAAATATTTTGTCATTTGGTTTCTGGTTTGAGAGAGTGAAGAAATTATCACGTTTCATCCTTGTTGGGAAATCTGTATCTGTATCTGTATATGTTACACAGCAAAAACCCCATTCGGGTATCACGCTGTGGTAGAGAGGTGTGCAGACTAGTAGCGACATTTAGTCGCGCCTAGACCTAGGGCCTGGCTGATCCGGTATGGAATTTAAATTTCTCTTGAAAGAGTCTAATTTAGTTTCCTCCCTGATGTTGCTTGGGAGTGAATTCCAGTTTCTGATAATTCGTGGAAAAAATGAAATTCGTCTTTGTTCTAATTTGGCCGAGATATGTTTAAAATTTGATTTCCCCCCCCCCCGGGTCCTTGGGTCTGCAGGAGTAAGGTATTGGTTGGCATCAATACCAACCAGGTTATTTTTTTATTTTGAAGAGTAGGGTTACTCTGGCTCTCCTTCTCTCTTCAAAGGTTCGCCACTCAAGTCTTGACAAGAGGCCGGTCACACTGGTGCTTCTGTGGTAGTCCCTTGTGACAAACCTAGCCGCTCTCCTTAGGATGGTCTCAAGCTTACGCTTATCAGCAGCTAGGTAAGGGTCCCATATGAATGCACAATTGTCAAGCGTGGAGCGAACCAGTGAAGAGTAGGCCATCTCTGAGGACAGTGTTTTAGGTTTCGTTGGCAAAGACCAAGAACCTTACTGGCTTTGTTGACAATTTTAGTGACATGCTCCCCATACTTGAGGTCATGCTGAATGGTGACACCCAAGTATGGGTAACTCTGGACGTATTTCAAAATGGTGTTGTTCGGTTGATAGAAAAATGGTTGAATTAGGGTAGTCAGAGATTTATTGATGGGTAATATGTAGCTCTTGTTTGCGTTGAAACTCATGCCCCATGTTTTTGTCCAGAGTGTTGAAGCGTCAAGATCCTTCTGGAGCAGAAGGTGGTCTCCATGGTTCCTAATTGTTCAGTACAGTAGACAGTCGTCAGCAAATAAGCGGATATGACTGTCTAAATGCGGGGGAAGGTCATTTATATAGCACAGGAAGAGAAGTGGGCCCAGAACGGTACCCTGCGGCACACCTGAGGCTACATGCACCCGCTCCGAGCTCTCCCCATCTACTACTACTCTCTGGGCTCTGTTCTGGAGAAACTGGGTGATCCAGCTGTGAATATCCCCCCTTATGCCAAGGTGTTTTAGCTTTGCCAGCAGTCGACGATGGGGAACGGTGTCGAAGGCTTTGGAAAAGTCTAATATAGCAACATCGACCCGTTCCCTAGCATCAAGTGATGACAAGAAATCATTAGTTGTTTCTAGGAGTCGTGTCTCACATGAAAGTCCAGATCTGAAGCCATGTTGGAAATTGGTAAGAATTTTATGCAGGTCGAAATGATTCAAAATGTGTTTCACAATAATATGTTCTAGAATTTTACATGAGATAGAAGTCAAAGAAACAGGCCTGTAGTTTTGGGTTTGGTGTCGGTCCCCTTTTTTAAATATTGGCGATACATTTGCATCCCTCCAGTCTTTGGGTAAACAGCCTGTTTGTAAAGATTGTTTAAAAATTATCTGTAATATTTTGGCAGACTCAGATGCTGTATGTTTTAGAAAAAGGTTTGGTTTTGCATCAGGTTCTCCTGCTTTTTTGGTATTCGGATTTTCTAATGATTTTTTGATGCCTGTGTATGTAATTTCAAGATTGCCTATTGGAGGGTGGGAGGCCCAGCTGGATTAGGCAGTTTCTCCTTCGATGTCTCCTGGGTAAAAACTGATTGAAACTGGTGAGTTAAAAGTTCGGCTTTTGTCTTAGAGTCCGAATGTAGTTTACCCTTGTGTTTTATTGGGGCGACCCCGACATTATCCTGACGCAGATTTTTTATGTGCTACCAAAAAGGTTTAGTGTTGTTTTCTTTCAGACTGTCAGTATTAATGTGGTGTCCAGATGAGACCAACGGGTTTTTTTAGTATTGATTGTGTGTGTTTTTTTTGTTCTTTGTATGCTTGCCAGTCCGAATCAAGGCCTGATTTTTTTGCTTTGTTATATGATCGGTGTTTTTTTCTGACCAATCGTTTAATTTTGGGTGTAAACCACGGCAGGTTATAACGAGTTGTTTTATTTTTCGAAGGTACCAGGTCTTGGATGGTACTGTGGACAAAATCTCTAAACAATCACCAGTTGGTTTCTACTGTGTTTTGAGAAAAAGTTTTTTCGAAAGCGGATCTGAATTTTTTAGTTGCACACTCGATTTTATCCCCGTTAGCTTTAGAGAATTGGAAGGTTTTTCGTGGTTTCGGTCGGTTGTAAATTGGTCTTAGTTCACAATCAGTGACCACCATATCATGATCAGAAATACCTGGGACAACTGTGCTGTTCTTCACTAGTAGTTGATTAGTAGTGAAGAACAGGTCTAGGTTGTTTTCGCCTCTAGTTGGTTCCATCTGGACCTGAGAAATAGCAAATTTATTGTGGATGTCTAATAGTTTATTTTGGGCTACTGGTTCAGCTCCCCCAGGTCTTACTGATAGATTTTGCCAGTCTATGGAGGGACAGTTAAAATCCCCACCCAGTATAAGATGTTTTTTATCTGGCTTATCAATAATACTTTCTAAGACACCTTCTAGTTTTTCAAGAGGTTCACTTCCTGACTTTGGTGGTCGATAGAAAATGCCCACGTAGAGAGCTTTCTCACCGGGGAGTAGAACGTTGGCCTATATAGCTTCCGTGTCGTTTTCTAAATTTGGCAAGGGTTCTACTACAAATTCATCCCTGAATGACAAAAAGACACCACCGCCATTGAAATCTCTATCTTTACGAAAAGTGTTTTTCCGATAATTTTCTGGAAAAACTTCTGATGTTAAAATATTTTTATTGATTTTAGACTCACACCCGATTATAACGTCGGGTTTGATGTAATCTACAGCAATTTGTAATGATGCAAATTTCGATGTCATGTGATCAACATTCACGACAATTAAGTGAGCGCCAATTTTTCTTGTTAGGTGGAAGATTTAGTGACAGATTGAGAGTCTTTTTCTCAGAGGTGGATTTTCCTATACTAGTAGAGTTGGGTGGCTCAGTTGGGCTACTGTGAAGGTCAGGTTTAAATTCTGTGACTAATCCTGGAGAGTTGATAGACCCTTATGATAAAAGCTGCTAGGGCTGCAAAATAGTTTGAGGTGTTGATATATGAGGAGTGCAAAAAGTCATAATTCATGGATTCGCATTTATTGCAGATCCAAACTACTGAGGCATTTTCTAAATGTTTATAGTCAGCGCTATTTATAAAATCTAGGCAAGTGCGATGGTACCATATACTGCACTCATCGCAGGCCATTGCACGCAAATGAGACCAGGTAACAGGTAGGCCTAGTTCGCAATATCCACAGCTAAAATAGTCTTGTGCCTGTTTATCGCAGGCAGGACCTGGGTTAGATTCTATGTCTCCGCATAACATTATGGCCATGAGGAGTGTGTATGATTTATCTAATCGTTGGTTGAAGAGGGTGCGTGGCGAGTACGGACCTTGATGACCGAGGTGTATGTTTGATTTAGCATCACCACAAAGAGAAATATGTTCTCACTTTAAAAAACATTATCCTGGTTAGATGGTCTGGTCCATGTGGCTTATCATTATGTTGCTACATATTTAACCACGTAATATGTTGCTGGGTTTATTGACGGGGTAAGGATTAATGATATTGGGATATGTTGACTTAGGCTGCTACTTTTTTTGTGATTTCATTAGTTTGTTTTATGATAAATTCCTCAACACGTGTTTGCCAAATTAAATACTTTATTATGATTCTGTTTAGTCAGTTATGCTACAAGTAATGTGAATGTCTTGAAAGTTAACTTGTGTAGTATTATTTTATTAAAGATGGATATATTATTATGACTTATTAATATTATTTTGTAAAAGATAGATATATTGCTACAAATCATTAATAATTAATTTCTGTACACCTATTGTTTACGGTGCAATATTATATATTTTATTTATTATGTTTTCAGGGCTTTTGCCAGTTTTATTATTAAAATTAACCTTTTCACTACCATACATGACGGAAATTTCCGTCGTCATTCGTCAATGAGCGTAGCCATAAAATGACACAAATTTTCGTCAAATATAATACTACATTTATGTATTTTTCGTCATTTGAAGCTGGAAATTGCGTTAGAAATTCCAGCTTCAAATGACGAAAAATCGAACTCCTACACCAGTATATCTGGATCCTGGTATGCACCCCGGCCTGGAAGTCAAAGGGTTAATAAAATTAATCATCCTTGACTCAACCTTCTTTTATGCGAACCCGTAGGCTATAGACGGGTGTGACTGTCTAAACTTCTCAAGCCAAATATCTTTATGACCTTGGAGAATTTATTATAATAATAATAATAATACTTTTATTGACAAAGAGAATCAGTATGATACAAATGTCAGTGTTATAAAAATAAAAGGTAGTCTATGCATGGTATCAAATAATATTCATAATAAAAAAAGCATAGAAGTATATGGTTATGAAAATATACCTTTTACACATTAGACAAAAAATATGTATAGATTTTATGTAGACCTAGGCCTATAATAAAAATACATCTCCTTTCATTTCAGTAGGAGCACTTATATATAAGCACATTTTGAAGTTATCAGTATTCCCCACAGGAATATTGATCGAAATTCTTTAACATCACAAAAAAAATTCGGAGAAGTCTAGTTTAAACAGATATATATTTTAAATTTGATTCAGGCTTGCACTTATGTCAGGAATGCAAACTTGTACTAAATGGAATATGTTAAAGAACATTATATATTACAGCATTTACATCTGTTTCATATCTAACTTTACACAATTAATATTTAACCCCATGCTTTAATAATAAATTTTGCTAATGAAAGCAATACATTCATATTTTGCGAGGTGAGGATTGAGATAAATTTTTCCTTATTTGCCTGAGTCAGGAAATTTGGTATATCTCTCGTAATTTCATCAAATAAAATGTCACGGTTTTCTGAATGAGACACACATGCAACATTTATTTAGATTTGATTGCAAGGCGTCTGAGGTGCGAAAAGTTAAAATTTATTTTCTACCCATCCCACTCTGCATCCCAGAGTAGGCCTACGCATCCGGTACGTCCCAGCGGAAGTGATTCACACGTGAAGTAAACAACGGACATGACGGAAATTTAGCAGTTGTTTAGCATTTTAAAAACATTTTTATTGTTGTATTTCATATCGCTTAAGTTCGCCTTACCGATATTTATTGTGCCACATTTGTCATCAATCATCATGCCAATAGAAGAAGTGCAAACGAACATTTTTTTTGTGAGCGATTTGTCTTTCTCTTTCTCGTCGTTTCGAGTTTCGTCGTTTGATCTTCTCCAGTTAGAATACCGGTGATCTCGGCCTTTGACGATCTCGGCCCGCGTGATCCCGGACGGTCTTTGGTAATTTCGCCCGGTGACCTCGCACGATGATCAGTGGGGGAAAACTTGTTTCGTCAGGGCTGCAATTGAGAAACGTGCCTAGGCTAAGGCTTCCCTAAGCCTAAGCCTAAGTCTAAAACTAAGTTGAGTGACAGGTACTCAATGACAATTGAATTGAGTGATTTTAGGGGTGTGACTTTTCTACTACTGTTCCATGACGAATCGACAAAAACCGCTGAAAGTAAACATTGTTTTCCAACAAAACACACCTCTCACTCTTAGAAAACAATTGAATGGCGACCGCAAATTTGTTACAACCAATAGCTAAATTATGGCAAATAGGCTTACCTAATTAAGCATAATTAATCACGATGGCAACCGCAAATTCGTTACAACCAATGGCAAAATTACTTAATTAAGCATAATTAATCACGATACATTACCTCATGAACACAAAATCGTCGATAAAAGACTAAAAACGTCACATAAAAAGAGACGGACACATGTCCCTGTTCTGTCAACAAATAGTGAATTTTTAACTTCCGGCTTTCAGGCCACACAAATTTATTCAATTGTTTTACCGAATCGTCGCCGAAAATTTCCGAAAATAGCAAAAAAAAAAAGTAAATTTTGAAAATTTTATTTTTATTTTTCCCGCCGTCGTGGATTTATTCATTTCAAAGTTAAAAAAAAATGAAAACTGTTTCTTTCTTACTGTGCCAATGCAATAAACAGTCATTACTTTCGTTTTATGCAAAACTGACACGCTGCGGTCAGTCTGACACAACTCAACGTGCAGCCAGGTGCCGACATCAGGTGTGAAAAATAGCTGTGATACATTAAAGGGACCCCTTGGGATGAGACATTTTCAATGTTGTCAATTTTGAAAATTTAATTTATATGAGGCTATATAGCCTATTGATCTTAACTGAAAATACGAAAAAGTCAAGAAACAATTTTAAAGCACTGGAAAAGAGTGAAATAGTTGTATTTTCAGGTTGTATATTGCAATGTAAACAAAACAAGTCGGCAATATTCAGCACTTACGTCACAATCCCACGCATCAGACGGTGAGATCAAACCAGTCCCCGCTAATTGGTGTCTCATAGTCAGGACACGGGAGGACACACCTGCAGCACTGATGGTCTACCCAACGCTGGGCCGATGCCATCAGCATGTGGCCCAATGCTGTGAAAACATTCAATCGTCCTTCAGTTATACAAATAGTTTGTTTGGGTTTCTTCTGGTTTCATAGAAATGTTGATTAAAAATATTTGTAAAAATATAAAAATTCTGAAAAAAATAAAAACATGATCCGTGGGATACACTACTTCAGTACGAAACTAAAAACGAAAATTGATGTCAGCCCAAGGGGCTGCTTTAAGGCTGACACTGTGCACGCTATAGTTCTGTTAATGTGTCACACACATTACACTCCAACTCAACCCGAAACACCTGTATTGATTGTACCATGATGACATCGCAAGGCTCTGACACAGTGACCTCCATTTTTAAATGTAATAGTTCCAATACGACCACAAGTTTACGACTGCTGAAAATAGCCTAGTTTTCATAGGCACTTGAAATATTTGTCTCAATTTCTTGGCATCCGAGTTTTTTGGTAGGCAGTGCGAATGTCATTTTTACACAGCTGGCTGTGTAAACAAAATGGCGGTCAGTGTGACTGGGCCTTGCGCAGTAAATAAGGCCCAGTCATACCGGGTAGATTGATTGATAATACATTGCCAAATAAGAATTAAAAAACAAATGTTATGGATGACATGATTCTTATTGAGATATTCAATGGCAAACAGGCAGTGTCAACTCTGGGCCGGTATCTTAGTTGTTAACCCAGCATTTTAAGACAGCGCATGCACAGAGACGCTATCTGTATGCGTGTGAATGTTGTCGCCGCGAGATGTTGGGGCAGTGTTGTTCTAATGTTGGGCCACTGTCGTCAATGGTGACCTACGTTGGACCGGCATCGGTTTGGCGTCTAGTGGTGTCGTGTGCAAATCCCGTCTTACATCCAGATCTGACACACAGCGTCTTGTTGTGCAGTTATCCAGCTGGCTGCGGCGGCTATTCATTCACGACTTATCTCTCTCAGTTTGTCCAGGGAAGTAGTCAAATAGAAAAACATGTTTTTTCTTGACTTTAATAAACGAACCTGACCACAACGAACGAACCTGTATGCAAAATCGGCCGCCGTTTTAGCAAACGAAATGGTTTGTTGATATTAAAAACAGGAGAGTAAATTTTTTTGTTTTTTTCAAGCCAGTTTATAGGCTACCCTACCAGAAAAACGAGGGGGGGGGGCGTTTATTAGGGGGGGGGTTGCGTTTATTAGGGATAATACAGTATGTCAAGCATTCGTAATTGGCCCAAACCTGAGAAACTCGTCGCTTTCTGTATTGTGGACCAAACTAAAAAAAATTAAACACCTCTTTATCTGATTTTGTTTGCCGCCATCCGACAGCCCCAATGCTGAAAAAAATCGGTAAAACAATTAAATAAATTTGTGTGGCCTTACCGTATAAAGTCAACCAAAAAAATGTTATTAATAAAAAACAAATAACCTCATCAAAGTATGTGGCGCCATTTGTAAAAAATATTTTTATTCTGTAGTTTTGACATTTAGACACTCTACCTATTGATTGTAATTTAACATTTAGACATAATTTGAACTGCATGATTTAATCCCAAACAACCTTATTACCATACAGCTTTCTTATATGTGCATATAGGGTGGTGAAGGGTATTTTCGCGCAGGGGGTATTTTCGAGCATCTCGTTTGTTTTTTTTGCCCTAGTTCTTAAAGGGTTTTGTAAATTTTTATCTTGTTTTGATTTTCGGTCGTTGACTGGTGTTTTAATGCAGCGTATATAAAAATCGCGACGTTTCATTCGCCAATAAAATAGTTCCTTTTTATTTTAAGTCTCAGAAAATGCCGATTTTTTTGGCTTCTAAATTTGAAAATCAGAAAATTACATTCTATATAATTTTTTTGCAGGTTGTTGTATCAGGATGAAATAAAAAGAGACATGTGCCGGAAGGAATCCCAAATCCATTCAGAAACAAACTAAATGAAATATATATGCAACATGGGTTTCCACGCTGTTACACAATGCGGTGCGCGAAAATACCCTCAACTGTGCGAAAACTCCCCCAGAAACATAGGAGATTGAAATAATCTATGCTCCCTATTCCCAAGTGACCTGGAAGTATATTTTTATCAAACTGGAAGTGGCGCAGACACACCAATCACAATACGACCCACAATATTCCTAAGCGTTTATTCTGTGCACGCTGTGGGCCGTATTCGGTTAGGTGAGCGAAAACTACCGCCCCCACCCTACATATATATATACATGTGCATATTTTCAATTTTATTACATGTACACATCGGTTTCTTTGTCTGCGTAAGCTTACTTGTACATTTCTTCAAGGAAATTACAAAAAATCAAGATGGGGCCGTATGTTAGTCATAGTGATTGTAGTGGGCCAGTTATTGTTAAGGTTGTGGCAATGCTATTTGCACCTAAAAAGTATTCTAATTATGTTTTTTTTGCTCATTATAAAATGGTATTGGAGCTGTACAAACGTTGGGGAAACGTTGTGGTGAGGTTTTGGATAGGTTGTACCTGTTTTAAACCTTATAATATAACGTTGTCACAACGACACAACTACAGTACGTTGTCACAACATTGTGACAACGTTGTCACAATGTCATTTTGTTAGCTGGGAGAGTCTGCGGCGCAACACTAGCGGCTGTTGTTGGACTAGCATATAGGAGAATAAGAGGTTTTGACAATTGAGCCTTGGCGTCTGCGGCAGAGCGCGCTTCCTCTCAGTCACAGAGATTCCAAAAAATATAGAATCTTTTAAGAGTGAGTGGTAAAGAAACTTTGTTTTTTGGTAATTTTTGTATCCCAGAGGAAGAGCTGGGGACGAACCCGCGATCTCCCAACTTTCTAAGCAGCCAACTTTAACCACTGCACCAGGGACCCCCTGCACCTCTCACAAAAAGAGGAAAGCAAAACTTTAGTCATGTATGTGGACAAACAAAACTGAATAGGCCTACGTAAACCCAATATAAATACAAAAGACTGAGAAATTCATAATTTGTATTATTCCAAGTTGAATATAAGAAATTCAAGATAATGTCTTAAAGAATATATAAAAGTCCCTAACTTAATATTAAAAGGTAATAAATTTTTTGTTAAGGTAATATTTATGGCTGACATAAAAATAATTTCATAATGAGTGGCGTGCCATCTTAGGGCTTGATGAATTACCTACTGAAAATAGTTTTTTAATTACAAAAAAATTGTTTGACTTCATATGGTAAGAGCCGGAAGTTAAGAAATCACTGTTTGTTGATGGAACAGGGACATGTGTCCGTCTTTTTTTATGTGACGTTTTCAGTCTTTTATTGACGATTTTGTGTTCATGAGGTAATGTATCGTGATTAATTATGCTTAATTAGGTAATTTTGCCATTGGTTGTAACGAATTTGCGGTTGCCATTGTTTTCTAGAAGGTGTGTTTTGTTGGAAAACAAATGTTTACTTTCAGCGGTTTTTTGTCGATTCGTCACGGAACAATGATAGAAAAGTCACACCCCTAAAATCACTCAATTGGGGGACGAAAATGTCCTCCAATTAAGTACCTGTCACTCATTTTAGGCATGTTCCTCAATTGAAGGACAAAACAAGTTTTCCCCTACTGGTGATCTCGGCCGGTTGGCCCCCGACTGGCCTGACCACCTTACCCTTAGGCTATGGCTAGCCTAAGCCTAGGCTGTATCAGAACACGTCATTGTCATTGATGATTGACGGCAGGCTGTCGGGAGATCTCGCCCGGTGATCTCGCCCGGTTATCTCGGACGCTTCTTCTTTGCACTTTAGAGATGTTATTACCGCGGTAATATTAGCCCATGTAGGGCCTTTTTAAAAAAATACTAAAAATGCTTAGACGTAGATCAATATAATAGCCTATAATAGAAATATGTAGGCCTACATTTCCAATGTAGGTTAGGTAGGCCTATATCTCACAGTTGTTTTATCTATGATATAAAGAAGCAAATTCATAATAAATCGTGTTATAAAGAAGCAAATTCACCAGTTCATGGAATATTTGTTCTTGTATATTTAGCGCAAAAGACGCTGAACATTTTTTCCAGAAAAAAAATTATTTTATATATTGTATTGTATTTTTGTAGCTGTGCGTTAGCCCAGGTACGTTATTGACAGATTCTGGTCTCTGAATTTTGGACAAAAAGTGACGTCATTTCATTCATAAAACTGATAGATGGGTGAATTCCATTCATAAATCTGACCATTGGCCTTAGTTTCATGGACCCTATCAATAGATACGCCTACTCATAGAGCTTCTTATATCAGTTTGATACAAAACAAGACTGTTTGATGTTGACGGTCTCTAAACTACTGGTAGTACTAGTAGGTTTAGTGCTCAAGTCTGTCTAAACAGAAATGTCATTGGCTGATGAGCAATGGCCCTTGTCCAGCATAATCTATCAGCTATGTTCTGATTGGGCGTAACTTATGCAAATTACAGGGCCCGGTAACAAGCATTATTCTGGGGAGAAGGGTTTGTATCCAGCTCACTGATTAGCCATCAATGACATCATTTAAAATGTGACACAATAGCTGACATCCATCTCCAGATATGGTAGGCCCTATTGGTCTCAAGAATTCCCCTCCTGAGACATGCTGATTGGCCAGCAATGACATCACTTATAAAACCTGACCTCAATAGCAGACCTAATCTCTGAGGTCAGAATTATCTGTACACAACAGCTTACGCCCAAGCCCCCACTGCAGATGAACTGAGGTAGGGGTGATCTTCAGTTACCATTAATATCGTTATCCCGCAATGTTTCAGGTCAACCCAGCAACCACGATGCATTGACCCTATGCTGATACGATATTGGTCCGATGTCGCTGACGCTGGGCCAACATTAAATTGCATTGGGTATGCTGAGCACATGTAATCAATGTTGTGTTGTTACATCTGGCACATATTAGCCTATAGTCTACCCAGCATACACAAGAATCAATGTTGTTTTAACGTCGGTCCAGCGTCGTAGACTGGGGGTATATCCCAGCAAACAAGACACATTGTCCCAATGTTGTTATAATGTTGGGCCACCGTTTACAACGCTGACCCAACATTAAAACAACATTGGTTCAACGCCTCATGTTTGCGGGGTAAGCACTGCACACCACAGCTGATCAGCATGATCTTTGAGTCTACCGTGTTGGTGATTGTCACCGCATAGACATATCCACACCTTGTTTCCCAATTTTCCTGTAGTAAGCCAACATAATACATTGTAAATAAGTTGGAAACCCCAATACAACACAACGTAGCTAAAAAAAAATTGCAACTGAAGGTTGTGGACAGACCTTGGGTTGTCACTGTTGGTTATGTTATGTATCATGTGAGAGCATTTTTAAACACCTCCAGAAAAATATTTCGCCCATTTCAGCCATTTGTGAGGATGTGAGTATCTCACGTTTCAGATACATGCTGTGTTCTAACCCGGAACATAGTGGGGGTGTAGACCTACAAACGTTACTAACACAAAGTCTCAACGTCTGTCTGGGTACTGGCAGACTTAATTCAGCGCCACATGGTTACCCTTGCATCACATCCAATTGGAGTAGGCCGACCTATCAACCATGTCAAAAATAAGAAATACGGGAATTTCGTCTCTATATCTAGTCTAACTGGTCAATGCGCGGCACAAAAAATATAAAAAAATTGCAGTTCTAGTCTATGGACATGTTTACATCATATGGTCATATTAAGAAGCCAAAATAAAATCACCAATTTTTTTATGACTTCAACCTGGGTATAGGCCTTTAATTATCCATTTATATCAATCGTGATAGTGATAGAATAAAAACACTAAATCGATCGTTAGGCCACTTTTGTGTACATGCAGACTAAATTGGACCAGGAGAACATCCTGAGGATCAGTTTCGTATTGCCAATTACAGAAAGCTAGATTCATGTCTATTGATGAATGATGTGATTGAAAGAAACATGATCACAAAATGTAATCCCAGGCCTGGATGGCTTTTTTGAAGGTTTCATTTATAAACACATGCGCCTAGTTCAGATATAGGCGCATGCGCCTATATCTGAATCCATTTTTTTTTTTTTGCTCTTCTAAAAAGGCAAGGTTTCACATATAGGCGCATGCGCCTATATGCGGGGGAATATGGTACACTGCAAACGCCACCCTCTACAACGTGTTATGGGTTAGCAGGCATTCCATATCTGAACCGTAAGATAGTGTGCGATCGATTTAACCCCTATTAACGCCCTCGAAAATACATTTTAATTGGGTTGACCTAACTTAGTGAACTTTTATGCGGTCGTGATAAACAGCGAGAGACACGAGAGACACGAGAGAGACCAGAATTATGTGATCATGGTGATGAAAAGCGAGAGACACAAGAGAGGTTCCAGAAACCCAAAAATGAAAAGCGAGAGACACGAGAGAGACTGAAAATTATAGATTTGTAAAATTATTTTATTGAAATGGAACAGATAGAAGAGTAATATCGGGCCGCGAATATAGGCATGATTTTGTCTAATCACAGTGTCCGTAGTTTAGCCGTGGACGGCGTGGACGAGTCCACACCTTAAAGCAACGTTTTTCTATATGGCGATGAATGAGAAAGATATCAACCCCAATGTCCGAAAAATACTCATAACTTTTTAATTGCGTTGCAACGGACGAACTGAGCTTGCGATCATGGAGCTGAAATGTTACTGATTTTAATCAACCTATTGTTGACCTGATTTATCTGGGAAACGTCTTGGACATGACCTCCCAAAGGAACGTCCCACGATTTTGATCGAGCGCAATCTGTGGCTGAAACGTTCAGCTACTCTGATGTGTCTCGTGATTGTAGCCTCTGGGCGATGTCTGAACAAGATACTCCACAAAATAATAACATTTGTTTTTTCCTGAACTTTTTGATTTCAAGATTTAGAATAGCATTAATTATACAAGTCTACGTATATTATCAACTATATGCCACTAATTCCGCTAAAATATTGTACATATTTATTTTAACTTGTATAATCTGTATTACAGTATAATCTTGGTTCCGGACCACCTCAATGAGCGGACCACCTCGCATCTCGGACCACTTTTGGCCAGTCCCAAAGTTTTTCCCATTGACGTAATGCTTGAGGATTAACCCTTAGCGGACCACCCCCGCTATTCAGGACTCTGACCACTTTTTTTGCACAAAACCAGTCTCAAACCTCACTGAGCGGACCACCTAGGACATCAAGGGGCAATTTTTTGAGTCTCTTGGATCAGTAACAGAGCATTCACACCTACGGTGAAAGTCGCTCCTCCACGCTTGGATGCCCACAAATGACAAACAATGATTATCTAGATAAGACCTTGTAACCTCCATGGTCCTTGTGAGCTGAACGCCCATGCACCTTGATATTTACCTGGCAGTCTTGGCGAGGCATTAAAATTGCCATGAGCCCTACATGGTGGACATCACGCCTTCACGGTTGCACACAAGCGACAACCGTCTGATTGCTAAGAATGAATCTTTTTTCATGTTAATTTTAATTTATTGGTAGCTTTTAATAAAGTAAGGCTGATAACGATAATCTTTGTATTCAGTATCTTTGCAAGTATCTTTGTAGTATCTTTGCAAATTTATTGTATATCGTTCTTCTTGTAATTATTTTAGAAAATTGAATCACAATTAGCATGATTAGCTACTATATAAAATTATATTATGATTATCGTGATTAATCGGAAGTAGCAACACTATTGTCTCTACCGCCGGAGATTTGACCCTCACAGCTCAACATATCTACGCTATATATTTTTTGTGTGCACTCGATAGACCCACACGTAATTATAATTCTGTATCTGTACTAGTTATTAAGTCTCAGGATTGCAATGATCATTTTATAGTACATGTAATTGAATTACTGATCTGTATATGACCTAATAACAAATAAACTGATTCGTATTCATGACTTAGAGACGGCAATTATGCGTGTGATTTGCCATGTAATACGCCACATTAACAAGCCCATAGCGTTCGCAGTGTCTGCTTTGATTAATTAAAGGGATACACCAGCAAATACAAGACATTTAACCAGTTTTGGCTTAATGTGGGGCCGGCATACCAGACAGTTGGCCAACCTCAAATCAACATTGGGTCAACATCACACATCATAGTAGTGTTAAACTGTTCCCAGTCACATTTGGCTTGCTTAGCGACATCACAGAAGTGTCAGGAATCACCGTTAAACACAACTTTTTTACCAGCAGAACTGTTGGCCTTCATTTAATGAGTAATATTGTATTTTTAATGCTCTCTTCTGCTCGATGTCGAACAAAATAAAAAGAACAACAGCTTACAAAATATAAAAAAGGGATCTGAATTTAGTAAGTCATTCAGCGTTGTGCATCAATATGGCAAAAGGGGGACGTAATAAGCTCACGCTCAATGAAAAAATACTTCCCATAGATGCAAGTCAGCGACAATTAGCAGATTACATGAAGAATATGATGACCAACAAGATCTGTCTTCTACGCCTAAATATGTTTAGATGCTCCAGAATGAATATATTCTATTCCACAGTTCTGTTGTGAAAAAAGACTGATACCGTTGAAAAGTTGATGACTGCTCAAGGTAGTTTGTGTATTGCTACTGTAAGAGGCAGCATACAAACTGCGGCAAACTTCAATAAATTTGAAAAAAAATGTTTTTATCTCATTAATTATTTTTAGTGCTAATTGAATAAAGGAGAGATAAAACAAACACAAAACAAACACATACCATATTGTATACATGTGTTTGTTTTGTGTTTGTTTTTCTCTTCTACATGTAGTTAATGGTACACATTACACAAATTTTCATATTATAAGGTGTAATGTACAAATTCACTTAGGGGACCACCTCGCCAATGGGACCACTTTTGCTAAGTCCCTTGGGTGGTCCGTTTAGCGAGGTTCTACTGTATCATATTTTACCTTGTAGATAGGCATAATCTGGGGATTCCAATCAACTTAGGTGCGACACCCGGTGCAACAGCATGCCAGCTAGATGTGATTATGTGATGTTTAGAAAAGATGTGACAATCCACATATTCAGTTGCGACACCTGACACCACTTAGGAAGTGTGAATTGTGATCGTCAATTAGACCAACAGTTCATGGTTATCTATATTATCTGACATATTTTAAATAATAAAACAATATTTCTTTCTTAAAAACATAAAGGCCCCCAATTTTTTTAAATTCAAAATAGCATCTTGTTTTTTAGCAACTCTAAAGGAACACGTTTAAAGGAGTAGGTACTCCACTGCCGACGAGTCATATAATGCCAGAGCTGTAACTTCACCCTTGTCCATACTGACAATAATATCATTACGTACCTTCAGTAGAGCTGATACTGTGGAAAGATGTTTCCTGTAGGCTGATTGTAATGGATTAGATATATGTTTTTTATGAGCTTGCAGACGATTGGCCATTACCTTTTCTAAGATTTTGGATACAGGCCTGTAATTTTTCAGTTCGTTTTTAAGAAGAGATGTTTTTTTAAGTACCAGTAGTGGTCTTGCATGCGCTTCTTCGAAATTTAATTTATGTTGTAGGATTGGGGTACAGATCACATGATTTTGACCATGTGTAGGCCTACTCATAGGAGCGTATTTGTCCAGAATCATACTGTTGACAGATTGCTGAATAATCTTTCACTTGTGTCTTTATAACACCACTGATTCATAACATTCAGTTGCAATTGGAGTTCACCAGCAAACAAGACTGTCATCTGCATAATGTAGTAAAAAGATAAGTTTAGGTTCCCAGGTGTTATTCCCACTCTCAAATTCTTTGTACACGTATCTAAAACTAGGTCGTTTACATAAAAAAGTGAAAAGTGTAGGCGGTAAATTACATCCTTGCTTAGCACCACATTTTATAGGAAATATAGAAACAGGCATATGAATGGACTATGGCTTCAATGAATATCACTACGCCATGGTTTCAGTGCATGTGCTAAATGCAAACCTTTGTAAGGAAGTGACTGGCGGTTTATTTCATTTTCTCTTTGTTTTGTATACTTATTATCTGTATGAAATGTATAAATCTGTTCTCCAGCGATGTGGGGGCTAAGGTATAGGCCTATATAACATCTATCCACCCATAGCTAAGTGTACCACTATTTTGTAGACCATCACTTTATTTTATGCAATGTTACTAGATTTATGATAAGAATGTTACTGTAGTATTTAAACTGAATAAACTACTATTATTATCAAATGTATGTTATTAATATGTTTTTTTTGTGAATGATAATTTACAGTACTGTATGGTATATATATGAGAGTGAAGGTGAGTGTTAACATGTGTTTGCAACACTCATAGAGCTATAAGGTAACAGGAGACGTCTTCATAGTGTACCAACACTCACGGGGATAACGTTGTATAAAATACCAGCAAAGTGACAATAAAAACACTGGTGATTATTTTCATTGGAAAATTAATCTGCTTTGAAATAATTGTAGCCTATTATTTTCACACTAATTGATACAATATTTACAAGAATGACTGGAATTAAATGAGTATTATTTCTGCATTTGCTCATAAAAATAAATATAGTACATATATTGTTCCATCTATTTTTTTAATGATTAGTTAATGAATACATTACCTTGTAACATAATTATATCAAACAGTAGTCGTGAACTGCAATCGACAATCGCAACTGAACATGCGAGTCACAACTCTGAAATATATGGTGGCAGGAGTCGCACGTCTTGTTGATTGTGTCTGTTTTGACATCTCAACTTCTCAGTTGCTATCGAAATTGATCTCAATAATATTGTTTATTTCAATTTACTGACACATCTTGGCAATAAACTAACGGGTACTCGATTATCATTAACATTTTCCACTGGGCATACGATGTTGTCGCGATGTTGAATCAACGTCAATGACTTTGATCCAACATCGCAACAACATCATGTGGGTCCGTTTGCCTACGGTAGTTTAAAAAACGAGGTAGGCCCACAAGTATATAGACTAGCTTGGATAAAGAAAGAAAAAATTCTGATCTATTTGAGTGTTCTCTGTTGTCATCTTTAAGCCTACCGAAGTGGCCCTGTGGCCGGCTTGTAAAAATAATCTTAATTAATTGTGTAATTGTTGATCACAACTCAACGAGTGACAAGGGGTGACAATCAGATCTGACAGGAGTAGCGCACACCAGCTACTAATTGCTATCATTACAGGTGTAGTAAAGCGCGGCGTTGACGACTTGATGAATGACAGGTGACGATCACAACCCAAGAGAATGACATCAGTCGCAGCTTCATGATATTTTACAGCCAACATCTATGAATCGCCTCATATGTAGATCACTGTCATATTCTGTTGTTTTCTGTACATTGTTGCCTACAAACTTAGCATTGGACAGTGTTAGTGTAAGAATGAGGAACAATAATTTAGCGCAATAGGCTATAACCACCAATTTATATGATCATGAAAAA
This sequence comes from Flabesymbios commensalis, assembly GCA_964017125.1. Classification (NCBI taxonomy): domain Eukaryota; kingdom Metazoa; phylum Annelida; class Polychaeta; order Terebellida; family Flabelligeridae; genus Flabesymbios; species Flabesymbios commensalis. Next base: position 80,744,400 of record OZ024905.1, read on the forward strand.
CAAGAAACCTGGACACACGTAGGTCTACATGGTCGATGTTATCGCCTTATATATTATGGTGTATTCTGATTTTGCAATGTCCCATATTTCCTGTAGCAGCTCACCACTGCGCACACACATGACACACATGTCAGTGCATGGGAATTATAATTTTATTCTTAGCCTAGACCCTATGCCCTAAAGCGCAGAATTAAATGTATTTTTTTTTAATTAAGTTTTTAGGCTCTCTCGTCTCTCTTGCTGTTCATCATTGCGGTTTTTTTTGAGGCTCTCTGGTGTCTCTCGTTTTTTTCCTCTCTCTCGCTTTTCATCTCCAGTCTCTCTCGTGTTTTTAGGCTCTCTCGCTTTTCATCACCACGCTCTCATTCCATCAGTAATTTATCAAGTGAGAGCATTTGGAAAACACCTCCTGAAAAATATTTCGGCCATTTTAATCATTTGTGATGATGTGAGTATCTTACGTTTCAGATACATGCTGCGTTCTAACCCGGAACATAGTGGAAGGTGAGATCGTTCTAACTAATCTTCTCAGACTTAGACTAAAACTTTCAACACAACAGTGTCAAATCTCAATTTTTCATAAGACTGATGGATGCAAAAAAATGAAATGAATCGGGCTTTAGGCCACCTTTGTGCACATATAGGCTAAACTGGGCCAGGAGAACCTCCTGAGGATGGTGAGATGATCGAGATGACACTGTCCTCCAGACACAGGATTCGAAATTTGAGCCCTGGCGGTCTGAGGCCGAGCACGCTACCTCTCAGTCACGGAGGCTCCCCGCAATACTGACTTTCACACGTGGATGGGGAAGAAACATTTTTTGTTTCTTTCAAACCACTGAGACCTAAAACCGAACCCCGAACTCTGGCGTGAAAGGCGGCGGTGCTAACCACCACCCTAGGGCCCCCGCCCCTGATGGATGCAGTGACTGATCGCCTAGTCTAGTCAATCCCTGTTATTTTATTTATTTTTATTTTATTCATTTTTACAACATTATTCATTGACATTGGCATTGCTGTTCAGTGTTATCTGGTTATAGTGGGTCTGGCATTAAAGTTTACAGAGTGGCTAATTTTCATGGAATCATGGATTCATGCTACTCGTACGGGAAACTTTTAGACTAGATCAGGGGTTGACAAATCCTTATTGTGTTTGGTAGTCCGGATTACTTTCCGGGCTACTGGACTACTTATTATAGAGGCAAAAATAGACAAATTCTGGTAGCCCACAGTGGAAAGATAGTAGCATCCGGGCATGGAATGTGGCAAGCCCTGTAGACCCTATTGCCAATTGGAAGTCAATGGGAGCCTGTCATTTCGTAAAAGAGGCTGCCCATAGAGTTGATTGATTTGTTTATTATACCAGACATTGTACATAATTTACTCTATCACAGTATATATCATTTTGATAAATTGTGCTCAGCCCATGAGGCTTATGAGTAAAACAAGAATAAATGGCATTCTCCTGGTTGAGGCCCACTATTTTTATGGCGTCTCATGATGGTGTTGTCACTTGGTGACTAATCTAGAACTACGTGTCTATAATGCAAATTCGTTATTCATATACTACTCCTGTTTTAGACCCATTTGAATGGACTCTTAACATTGAAGTGGGCCTAAAGCAGGAGTATACATACTTCTGCTTTAGTCCCATTTGAATCGACGTATGACATTGAAATAGGCCTAAACCAGGAGTATATATATACTCCTGCTTTAGGCCAATTTGAATGGACGTTTACCATTGAAGTGGGCCTAAACCAGGAGCTATAGATAATTTTTTTAAAATTGCATGTGGTGCACTAAGGGTTAAATAGGGTGTTGCAATGTGACGTAACATCATGCTTGTTTTGCAATGGGAAAGGTGCGAAGTTAGTTTTGGAAACATCGTTTGCGTGTTAAAGAGACCTTTACGTTTGGTATGGTATTTTAACAACATAATGGAATAATAAAACAATTGGTTATATTGTAACAGAATCATTGACTCATAAAGTATTTAAAGTTTGTACACAAAAATGCATTTAACCTAAGCAATTGTCACGAAAACTAGACACTGTTTTTGAATCAATTTATTGTGTTTGTGATACTTAATGACCCAATAAATAAATAACTACCGGTAGGTGAAATATAAAAATATTTGATTTATTCCTATATTAATTTTGATTCTCAGTCAAGGCATCAATTGTATTAAATGACATAATTATACAGTATCGGAACGTTTATTCCGGCGTCATACATTCCAGAAAATATATAAAAGTTACGAAAAAACGAGTGTGGTCGTCATCTACAATGAAACAGTTAAAAAATACAACTGGTGCAATATGATTAACTCTGTATCGAAAACTCTGCTTCTTTTATTGCTTTGATATTTAAACGGGCTGATGCCGCTGCTAACAAATATGCTCCGTGTCTGAAATGTGTGACGGAAGATTACAAGAATGTAATGCTGTTTTAGATTGGGGGCTAAAAAATCAATGTTTATAAAATGACAAATGTGCTCCATGTGTGCAATATGTGACACACAATTACAAAAATTTACTGTTATTTTAAGTTAGGTGCTATAAAATTAGCAATACAGGCACATTGATCAGTAGATACTGTAGCCTTGTCTGCTGTCTTGTCCTCGTCTCCCACGTCCGGACTGCCAACCACTCCCGCGTCCCGGCCGTCTACCAGATACACCCATGTCTCCATCTTCAAAATCCACTTTGTCATTCTTTTTAATCAGTCGACCATTACCTGTAATTCGGTACTGGCTTTCACCCGGCATTTCAGTCAGCAGCGTCTTAAAATTGAGGTTGTTTAGGCGTTCAGCATGTGTCTGTGCACCTTTTAAGTATTCTCACTTGTACTTGTCGCTATCTCTTATGCTGGACTTTGCCCGTAAAACTTCTTGTCTTCAAGATTTTTCAATTCTATTTTTACAATGCCATGCCTGTTTTCTCTCATTGGAGTTTGTTCCACTTTTACAATGTGAACATCTGTTAAACCAAGTCCATCTTTTTTGTCACATACTAAATGTTCCATTGTGGCTCTGATGTCTTCTCCTTGTGAATATAACACTTTGAACGCTACAACTGACACTTCTACTGGAAATGGCTCGCACACAGTTTGGTCTCTTTCCAGTGTACTCACACGTTTTTCTAAGTTATCCAACCTTTTATTTAATTTTCCAACCTGTGTGCTGACAGCATCATGTAATGATTTTATTTCCTTTTGCATGTTCTCATTTAAATCTTTTGAGACTTGATCAATTTTGGCTTGGATAGCTTTTGTAGAGCTTTTTTGTTCCTTTTGTACTGCAAGTAAAAGTTTGTGAAGCTCTTGTACATCATTTTGTGTGCCTGTAGCTTGTACACTCGTGGGTTGGCTGTCAGTCCCATCCGGTTTGCTAGTACCCGCATTTGGCCCTTGCCTTTTGAAGACAGGCTTGATCATAGGCTAGAATGGCGACGTTGAATGTACGGAATCCGATGAGCTCATTCGGTTTCTCTTTGGCTTTGCTCTTTCCTCAGACATGTAAAAACAGTTCTGATTATATATTTGAATCTGTGGTCCTCAGTTTAACAAACTATATCGATTATAAATATCTCCATGCTATAATGACGCTCAGAGAAGGCATTATATTCGAGCGACTTTTTTACATTATGAAGAATCACGTATGATTAGCCACTGCCTAAAGTTTACTTTAAATCAAAAAGACAAGAAAAGACGGGATAGACGATATAGGAACTATATTTTATCAATTGTATCGTGTTTAGTTCATCCCATACACAGAGTTTCCCCCGGAAAAAAATGTAAGCGTGGCGGCATTCCAGAATAATATGAAAATTTGAGAAAGCGACTTACGCGCCGCTATTCAGGTGAACATGGGGGCATGCCATTTCACCATGTTCCACTAATAAAGGAGGTGAGTGAGTCGTCCTGATTAGCTGAGTGGGCCACGCACTCAGCTAATTCAACATCCACAGGGGTAAATATTACGGTCCAGTGAAGTAAAAGGACCCACCTGCCTTAAATATAGCCCCATTAGACCAAATTTCATAACCCTTATTATTTCTATGCAATTTATTTCATTTTTTACAAATCAAACAGATCAATCAATTAGCATGACACATTAAGATATTAAAAATGACAAATTTATAAAAGAAAAAATATTTAAAAAAGCAGAGACGTTGTAACGTTACACATGGCTAGGTGTCAATTATGTTGCTCAAAGTTTTAAAATTAATTATTTTCAAATATAAGTGTAGATCTATGAACTTCTGGGGAACTACACCTGTACACTATGAAGATCTTGTGTGCAAAAATGTGTCGCGATCTGAGAAATAGAAGTCAATGAATGAACACTTGCTAGGCTTTACACTATAACAGCCTACGTTTTTAGGTACAGGGTAGGCTTGCATTAGGCCTACAAGGTCCTCCGGTATCTGAACTACAGAGTAGCCCGGGCAGAGTAGGCTCTTGTCAACTCTATACATGTAGCTTCAACTAGGCGCACTGAATGATATGAATCAGTGATGTTCATGAATCATGGTGTGGAATAGATCATGATATAGCTAGAGTATGCTAACTGCTACTCTATGCTAGACAATACACAATCAGATACGGCTAGATCCATTAGGCTCTGGGCTCAAAATGGTGCCATTCTATTCCTCCAGTACGGTACTGCTAAAAAATGTGCATGAATGGCAACATTTTGTTATTAGCCATGAACTTGCAAATTTAAAGGTCGTCCTAGTACAAAGGTTCATTTTGGAATGACAGTTTTTACTTAGGAATTGCAGTTTCCTTTACTCGCCAGTCCTGTGGATTGGCATGCCATCAACATTTAATTCTACCCCTGAGGCCTATTGGCCTAATTATAATATTACCATAGTTTGATACTATGAAGAATGATCCTATTTTTGTCGAATTAGACTCTGATTTATCATTTTAAAGTTTGCAATTAATATTTGCACCAAGAAACTGAATTCGCACAGATATAGAAATTTACACCCTTGTTTGGAGCACATTCCCCTGACTAATTCGCACCCAAATCCGAATGTGCGACAAATCAACAGCCCTGGGTCCTTATTGAAATAAGGGAGATTTAAAAATACAAAATAATAATAATGTGGACTCAATCTCCCAATTTCAAGGACTCATGCGCGATTAACGCACCATGACATATTATTAATGTGATTATAAACTTGGGAACGCACTGTTCGTGTATATAGCAGGGCCAAGGTGCGCAGGCTACTTAATTTTAGAAGGGGGGGGGGGGCATATCATGCTGTTAAGGGGGGATCACAAAACCTGAAACCAACCGTGTAATGATGGCATTGAAACACGCGTTATAGGTCTCTCAAGGTAACCTATTAAACTTTCTATTAATGTCAGCTTCCGTGACATATCATGCATATCATTATGGCTCAATCTATTATAGAAAGTGATGGGTAACATAGATTCATCACTCACCATGTACACTTTTTTTATGTACAGATATAAAATAAAATAAATCATCAACTTTTGGTTTTCTTTATCATTAATAGATTACGGACATACTCATCAACTTTGGTTTTCTTTATCATTATTAGATTACAGACAATGTAGTAGACATGTTAAAATAAACTTGAAAAAAGGTTGCCGGAAAAGTACCACACTCATGGGTAGCCCTGCCTATTCCCAAAACACTCGGCACCCTGACTCGGCACGCGACGGACAGCCGATATTACACACATACTAATTCACCACCAATGTTGGGCCAGCATCGTAAACGTGGCCCAACATTGTTTTAACATTGGGTCAATGTCTTGTGTTTGCTGTGGTCACGGTACATGCAGTAGACAGCATGCTGACCAGGACCACGTGTGATAACCATTGCGCGCGCTCATTAAGGTCATCCACCATACACCTCTCTGCTAAGGCTTACCCAGCGCTGACTCTAGTGGCTGTCAGCTGTAGTTTTATGGCAAGTGTAGCGGCAACTATTAAAGTGTATCGGTAAATCAATAAAGTGAAGCGGCATTTAGTATTAAAGCGTAGCGGCCAAAAAAGTGAAGCGTAGCGGGGCCGCTACGCTATAACGCTTTAGGGGAAACCCTGCATGCAGTGTACATACTTACTGTATCCCAGCGCATAAACGTGCATGCACTTATATTTGAAGATGCACTTAGTTTTCGAAAACAGGTGCATGCACTTATATTCGAACATAAAAAAAAATTTAAGACAAATACATGCACTTATATTCGAACATGAAATGACCTTGCTAATAAGCGAATGATAAATATTTTGATATAAAAATTCAAATTTGTAATCTTATTTGTTTTGTAACGACATTTATAGTACGCATAACCTTATTAATACACTATCTTAGCATCGAGATGTGCACTATGTAACCTTATATCTAGAACACAACAAAATATTCGCACTTATAATATAAATATAAGTCTATAGTTACGGGCGCAAATAAATCTTCACTGTTTCAACAGTCAGCCATCATTCCATATAGGCTAGTGCATGTCTAAATCCTCATAGCTATCGTCAACTGTCGCGTCCACACCTGAGTGTCAATATATAGGTGGGCTCAAGACATGATCATTGTTATAAAAACTCAACGATCTCATTGAATGAGATTAAGGACTTGTCCAGCCACAGAGTCTCTCTCACTGACATGACGCCTCCCCACTCTCCCACCCTTTGTGAACTGCTGCCCCGACTTGTGCACTATTTTGTCTTCGCGGATTAGTACTCCACAATAATCTGTTTTGATGAGAGCAAAGTTTATTTCAATAATTCTGGCGTCTTAACAATAATCGGCTATATAACGGTGGGTGTTACGGGGGTGATTCATATAATGTGATTTATTAGACTAATTTATTCTTGTCGTTTAAGGTGCCAGATTTGACGACACAATTCCTATTTAGAGGGGTGCACTTAGTTTTCGAAAACACTTATATTCATCCCTAAAACATGCGATTGTCACTTATAAGTGCATGCACGTTTATGCGCGGGGATACAGTGATTTTATAAAAAAAGAATAATTTTATCTATGAAATGTTCAATCAGGAAGTTTACTGTAATTAATTCTCTGTTTGATTTTGTAGGAAGAAGATGATTTACCATATGAGGAGGAGATATTAAGAAATCCGTACTCTGTTAAATGCTGGCTGCGTTATGTGGAACACAAGAAAGGCTCCTCCAATAAGATCATCAATATGGTGTATGAAAGAGCACTTAAAGAATTACCAGGGAGGTGAGTTAGGCTCTCTCAACTTTAACCCTTAACCCTCAGAACACTGATGTTGACTACAGTTTTCATACTGTGTTTTTGTTAGCACCTGCATAATCAGTTGTTAAAAATAAAATATGCTTTTAATCTTAAAACACTGATATATGTCGGGACTTATACAACATAAATTTTCAGTCACCTGAAGTTGTGGATCGCGGCAGCGAGACACAACTTCAAGTGGCTGAATATTTAAATTTCTTTGTTCTGTTCTCTAAGGGTTAATTCAGCGTGGGGATTTATTTTAGACATACCCATACACCCATAACATAGGTATTCAAATGAAGTGGGAAGAGCTAACTAAGATATTTATGATGATTTTAAATTGAATATACCCCTTTGGTCTTTATGGTTTATACAAACATATTTCAGTGTTGAAAGGGTTAACCCTTCTACTGCTGTTCAAGAATGTTTTAGTTTAAATGATATCACTAAATTTTTTAAATATAATTTGTGTTAGATGCTTAGATACTCAAATGTTTTATAATATGGGACACGTTTTTTCTTCATAACTATAAATTTTGTTTGTCATTTGATTTCATGAAAAATAGAAGCAAACAATTTAACAACAAAATTAACCCTTTCAGCACTTTTAGATGTCAGAATCTGATGTCTAAATACTGTCCCCACACTGAAAGAATTAAAATATTTATATTTGTCGTAGACCCATTTAACATAGGTACTCAAATGAAGCTGAAAGAGCTAACAAAGACATTTATGATGATTTCAAATTGAAAAAAACCTTTGATATCCATGGCTTATACAAAAATATTTTGCAGTTCTTACTAATCACAGCATTTCTCATTTCTGTTTGTTAGTAAATTTTTATCATATCTACATTGTATGTCAACACCCAAAACCATTGAAACAGCAAACGCTTTTATACAGCATTATTTTTTGCCGATAAATATCTACAAAAGTAAAATACATAATATATGACTAGATTAAACAATAAACGAAAATATGAATAACTTTCTATTCAATGTCAGTTTAAATTTAACAACTACAATGCCACCTGGTGAGTGGATTTTAACTAATCTTTTAAACACGACAGCACAGTCATACAAATGTCACAGAATTTTTATCAAATTGTGACACAAACATTTATTTAATAGATATTTAAGTCTGACGATAATTTGCTAAAATATGAAAAGAATATAATGACATAAGACCTACATTTACATTACAATATACAAGGTAAGAATCATTACAGAATTAATTTACTTCACACTTCAGTGAACATGCGGTTGCTGTACTGCTCTGTACTATTAACCAGCATATATAACAAAACCGTATTGAGAGGTTTTGACAGCTGAATGAGGCTTGAAATGTACCTACTTTGAACTCGCTAACTTACATAAATAATAACAGTGATTATCTTATTTATTAATCCATGTTCAAATAAACAATTCTTTTTAACTAATTAAATATAGACCTATTTTATAGAATACACTTTATAAATAAATAACTTTGTAGCTTAGAATTAAACTGAAACAGTATAAAACTAATGTTAAATAATTATAAACCAACTGATTGCTTTCTTGAGTCTTGAGAATTAGATGTTGATCCCTTGACTTCTTGACTAAAAGTGACTGAGACAAACGGATTTCAAACCGACACTTTGACCCCAAGGTGAAGGACGTTAATTATATGGTCAGCTTGACGGAATTATGATTTTACTTACCCAAGGCAAGCCTGTCGAGCTCTGTTGTCCTATTTCTAGAAAGACATTTTCATTTTTTTATCTGATTATGAATATAGCTGTAACAGGAATTACTTACATAAACATCGAACTCCTTTTTTTCAGTTATAAACTTTGGTATAATTATCTTCGTTTGAGAAGAAAACAGATTCAAGGACGATGTATTACAGATCCCGGGTACGATGATGTGAACAATGCTTTTGAACGCTCCTTGGTGTTTATGCATAAAGTAAGTGATTTTGGCTAGCATTATTAATAAGAAGTAGCTATTCGTACAGCAGAGTTATACATGTAATGGCCGTCAATAGGAGCCAGTATTCCATTGAGTTACAAATTTCACCCATGTGTGTTGTGGCTATCAACGTGTTGATGTCCTGTTTACGAGGCTATTGCTTGGTATCTGGGAACTTTGGGATGTCATTACCTTCTGAAGGCAGGAATATATAGGGCAGCCTCTCATATCAGGTGACAGTAGAGTGTATCTGGTGCCGTGTTCTCAGGCCACTTTAACCCTTGTGCTGCTGCATTGTTTGCTTCTATTTTTTTATTCATATAAAGCTGCAATTGCTAGCTAGTGCAATTTCCCCTTTTAAATGACAACACTTTTTATTATTCAAAGAAAAAAAAGAGATCTCCAATATTTAATTATAGGATTAACTAAGCATCTTCAAAGAACTGTTTAATATTATATTTAGTGATATTTCTATTGATCAAAAGCATGCTCATTTTCAGGGCTAGACACTAACTGATTATCTAGATTTTCAGGCAAGAACATTTTAGGGGTACTTGCCCCTAAAATTTATCACTTGCCCAACTTGCCACTGACATGCGCTGTCTGTTGTGACAGTCACTGAAATTTAAAATGCTGCACATTGAAGGTGTTGCCCACGGGGCCACTGTCGGTATTTTTACTTGCCCCCACCTGGTTTTCAGCAGCACAGTCGGGGTTCGAAGATAGGCCATTCCTCCAGTCCGGTACTGCAAAAAAATGTGCAGGAATGGCAAAAAAATTTACTAGCCATTCCGATGAATAGGCAAATTTCAGGCCATCCTAGGACAAAGGCCAGTAGGGAGACAACTTTAAGTGGTTGAAAATTAAATTATATACATGTAACTTTAGGGTCGAAAGAATGGTGATATAGAAAAAATATTTTTCAGATGCCCCGTATATGGTTAGACTTCTGTCAGAATTTGATGGACCAAGGTTTAATTATAAGGACAAGACGGACACTGGACAGAGCAATCAGGGCATTACCAATCACACAACACCATAGAATTTGGCCTCTGTACATTAAATTTGTGAAAAAACACGATATTCCAGAAACTGCTGTTCGAGTTTATAGAAGATTTATAAAGGTTAGTTCCATCATGAGACATTTCATTCAATAATGTTGTTGTGTATTCAGTAATTAATTTATTTGTATTATAGACTTTTTAATTATGTTCATAAGTTTGTTACTCAAAGTTTGAATATGGCAGCATAAACACCTGATAAATATAAATACTGTAGGCCTATGTCTTACTCTCCTTTCATCTATTTTTCTGTCCAATCGCTAATTCACCTAGAGCTCTCATATTTACAGTTTATTTGTCAATTGCAATTAAGTTGGGTGACATACACCTATTTTTGTGCAGAAAATCCAAATGTCCGCACATTGAATTTTTGCAGATTCTTCACCGTTGAACATATTGACATTGACATCAACATCAAAGTTATCTAATTAAAATCTCACTCATTTGAAGTTGACCCACAACTTCAAGTGGGTGGAAAGTACTCATTTGTTTAGTTTAAGACCAAACATTTGCTAATCTTGATGTTTAAGCACACATTTCCTTAAAGAGTCATTTAATTAATTAAATGAAATGAATTGTGATTAGCAGTGAAAGCGTTAATCCAGTGCTAAATTAAATAATTTTAATCCCCCCTACTTGAAGTTGTGCCTCGCTACCACGACCTACAACTTCGGGTGAGTGAAAATTATTATTTATTCGTTTTGTTTGAGACCAAACATTTGCAAATCTTGATGTTTAAATGATCATTTCATTCCCAATAACAGTGATTTGATCGCCAAATTAAAATGAATTAAATTATCCTCTTGTAGATTGTTTCAACATTTGTCTTGTTGGATTGTCTGCTAAGATTTTTTTATTCATGATGGAATTGCTAATACAATTTCAAGCTTCAAATGATAGTTCAATTATTTTTATATTGTTAATTTATCTCCACAGGCCTAGGAAGATGCTCAGGGTTATTTTATAACACCTTATACTGTATCTCTTCTTGTTTCACCAAACAGCTTCAACCAGAAAATACAGAGGAGTATATCGAATATTTAGTGGCCATAGATCGTCTTGATGAGGCAGCCAAATTACTGGCAAATTCAATAAACAATGAAGAATTTGTGTCGAAACATGGCAAATCTAAACATCAGGTAAAGGACCACAAATTCATATTCCTGTGAAAGTTGGAAAAAGGCCACAACGCCTTATATAATTGCGTTTATTTTCAATACACCATGGTGTATTGAAAATCAATGCAACACCACACAAATATGTACAGCGCTGTGGCCTTTTTCCATCTTTCATTTGACATCTTACCAGGCATCATTATATGATCATTATTAATGTGACTATATATTTTGTATTTCAACAATTGGGTGGCTCTCGCGACAGCGGTTATTTTTAATCTAAGCGAGGGTCTCCCAGCCATGTAATTTTGGTGAAAATAAATGTACTTCTCTCTCTCTTCTCTCTCACTTTTTTCTGATCCGCGGTACCCCGGTACCCTGCAGGGTTGGGGCAAGTACATAGACTTAGTACAGGCAAACATCGTTATAGCATGAATCGTTACAACACGGATCGGTTATAACACGATAAGGTCATGAAACCCAAAATTTAAGACCCCTTCCTAGGTTTTTTTCGAGAAACTCGTGTTATAAAATCCAGCTGTACACAGGCCTACACGATGTAATAAAACAGGGAGCGAGATTGCGTGCAGACTTATTGCCGCTGATTATGTGATAACGCTAACACGCATGCATGCTTGTCGTGGCATTCACACAACAGTGCTCCAGCTAACAGAGACAGCATACTCAATATTGGCTCAATGTTGAACCAACAGTGGGTCTGTGTATCTTGTGCAAGCAGCATGGTGTCGCGTCATTTTTGACAGGTGGTCTTTTGATCATCCATTTATTTTGTAGGCCTAATTATCTAGAACAGAAATTGTGTAAATATTGTGTTTAAATTTAAGCAGATTATAGCAAGAACAATTACTTTTACCTAAAAATGTGCTACAAATGTAACAAACTAAGATAGCATTATAATTCATGCATATCGTCATAATTATATCACGAAATAGCGTATCGGTATGGCATGAAGCGAGATAAAGAAGACAGTACATGTAGGTCTATCATCAGATTATGCGAAATTACCAGAGACCAAATATATATCTGACATTACAGGTAACCCTTGTGGCATCACCCCGACATTGCACGATCAGTGGGCCGTAGTTCCGACTACTACTGTCTTTTCGCCAGTTGATGAACAAAAATTTAACTACTGAAATATAATTTTTAAAACACTTTTAGGCCCTATGTGCGGTTTAATATAACCAGGCATAGAGAGTATGATTCCGGAAAATGATACACTGTACATCGCTCAAATATTTTACTATATTATCCACTAGCATCCACGGGATCTCAGACATGACACAATTCCCAGACAGTCACCTGTCTGGGAAATCCCAAACGTTTGTGGTATACCAGTTCAACGCTGGCCCAATGTCTTTCACGTCGGCCCAGCAATAATCCTACATGTGCTTACGGTAATGTCTTGCGTTTGCCGTGATCATACTGTCTCTGCCTTGAACACGAGGCACTGAACCAGTGTTGACCCTAATATGGGACCAGCGTCACAGACGTTGTGCCAGCAATAGAACAACATCGCGTAATGAGCCTGCTTGTTTATTCACACATGGAAGAGCCGGAACGTCCTATACAATATAAGCGTCCCGGCAAACAAAACACATTGAATCAATGTTGGTTTAATATTGGGCCAGCGTCGCAGACGGTGGCCCAACCTCAAGCCAACATTGGTTTAATGTGCCGTGTCTGCTGGGGTGATTTGGCGACATAGAGAGGCAGAGTGTACGTCCTAGTGTGGTTACAACACAACTGTTACTATAAACACACACGTTTGTCTCATTCTGCAGTTCAATGAATAGGCCTAACTGTTCCCCTTTTGTTTTGTTAGTTACTTTTATCACAGGTACCGTATTTGCCGGCCTATACGTCGCACTGGAGTATAAGTCGCACTAGGCTCAAGATTAGGCTCGAACCATAGACAGGTCGCACCGGCAGATATGACGCACACAGGCTCAGAGACATGTCTGACGATATTCAAGTGTCAGGTGTCAGTACATTGGCGTTTATAGCAAGAGAAGAGGAGAGAGTCAATGCTATTTAATTGCCTGGTAGACCGATATTAAAAGTCTATAATAAAAGTGTTTAATATATTGTTCAATGTACGGGAACATGAAATTTAGTGATTTATTCGAAATTATTTCAATGCCATGTATGAAAGACAGACGCCATTGTTTTCTTTTCTACCTCATCAGAGAGCTCACACTTCCGTAACTTACCCACACTCACCAGGTGGCGATGTCGATAAAGGGCATTGACTTAGGTTATAGCCCAGTGAATACAAATTAATAATAACAACAACTTGTAGCGTATGTTTTTCGGCGATTTCTCAGTCAATTCACAACCGATTTTCATGAAATTTAACAAGGGCTATTATCAAGTCCCCCGCCAAACACTGTGAAATTTTCACTGATAAATATTGTATAGTTCAAAAGTTAGACCATCTGGCATGTAATGCAATTCATGGCTTAAAACTGATTTTAACTTAAACAGTTTAATGGGTTTATAGAGGGACGTCGAATTAGAAATTTATGCTACTATATGTCGAATTTTGTCATGAAAATTTTATGCTATTTGGCGGGGGACCCGATAATAGTCCTTGTAAAATTTCATGAAAATCGGTTGAGAATTGAATGAGAAATTGACGAAAAACTTGCGCTACAGGTTCATGTGACTTCCACTATAGATGTGTTTATGCGGTAAATTGTTTGCGATTGTCTCGCCCCCTAGCGAATGCTGACGATACTGACCGGATGCAGAGAAAATGGCTGACACACAAACGCATCATAACAAGCATCATAACAAACAAACAGTCACGATCTTTCACTAAAACATTCTATCTTACCCAATTAATCGTAAATTAAATACATAGTTTTTAGGCATTATGCATGCTGATCAATAGTAAACTAAATAACATTTCCAAATGGTAATAAAACTGACATACAATGGCCTCAAACGATGATATAACGTTAGCGGTTCATGAACGGCAATCACGTCATTACGTGACAGAGGGTAGAGGCCATTCTAGATTTTTTTCAGCTGTCCTCAGCCGAGTTGAAAACCATAGAAAGGTCGCACCGGAGCATAAGTCGCACCAGCCTTTAAAAGTGGTTTTAAAAATAAAAGTCGCGTCTTATAACCCGGAAAATACGGTATTTTAATAAAAGAATAGTCTCAATAATCAATTGATATAGCTGGATTACATCTTAAAAATATGCAAATATGGCCACTATGATAATTTTTATCGTTGTATGATCGTTTCTGTCCTGTATGACACGATTCACTTATAGCACGATTTCACTTATTGGACCCCAACGATCGTGTTAATGATGTTCACCTGTACTTGGGTACAAGTACAAGTACATTAAAAATGTTCAAGTACAGGTACAGGGTTTTGCAAAATGTACATTTTGCAAATGTATTTGGGTACAATCAACAAGTACCATGTACAAATGTATAATATAACACATAAAAATATATCGGTAAATGCATAAATAAAGAAACAAAGGTCAGACTGAGTTGAATAACGTGTTTGTTCATTGCATATTGGTGTATTGAATTATAATAACAGTCAATGAGCTCAATGAATTGTTTATTCATTGCATATTCATGTATTGAATGACATTAACAGTCAATGTGAAATAAATAAATTGCTGATAATTCATTGCATATTATTGTGTTGAATCATATTCACAGTTAATTTGAGCTGAGACAGTGAAGGTACTTTAACACCAGTTTGCTTAAACTGGGGGAAATATTTGTATTTGCTTTCCAGTATTGAAGAGGATCTATTGTGGGTTGACTCCAGCTGGCACGTCGCAATGGCCCAATGCTGGCTAATTGCTGGGTAATCATCAACGCTGTTGACCCACAACTAAGACAACTTCTAGTGTTCACTGGGTGCAGTACAGGGAGGTGTAAAAAAACACCCCCCTGTTTTTAATAACTAGGATATGTCTGTTGACATTAAACATAATGACCAATGTATTGTGAGCAAATATTTATTTACTTTAACTAGATATTATGGTCAGAGTTATTAGCGAGGAACACAATTAAACTTCATTTTTTGAATGTGTTAATGAAGGTATGATTCTTAACGCAGCTGTTAATTGCTCTCACTTGCGCCCGGTCAGTCTGACACTTAACCCTTCTAACTCTGAGATGTCTGCAATTAAAATTGTAGTTTTATTATGCTGCGTGTTTGTAATACTTTTAGCACAACATGCGACAACATAAGTTTCTCAGACCAATTAACATATAATTGTAATTCTTTCATATTACAATATCGATTGAAAAGTACTTTTCGAAACGTGAACATAGACATGATAGATGACTCTCGCAATTATAGGGTTTTATAAGAGGTAATAACGCAAACAATGAAAGCTCCCCCTTCTACAGCAGACACGAGGTGTTAATCCAATGTCGATTCAATATTGAGCCATCATCTGCAACGCTACCCCAACAATAAACCAACATTGGGTTAAGATCTCGTTTTTTGCCGGGTCAGGCGTGTGCATAGCTGTTTTAGATAACGATGGACGATAACCATTGCTGTTATGCCTGTGTGTTTGTTTAACAATCAATACATCTATCTGGCTGGCTTACTAGAAGTCTAAATGAAAGATCAAAGGGACAATATACAGCGCACCGATAAAAAAAATGTGTCGTAACGCTTTATATAGATACATCTTTTTATAGGCCTACACAATTTTTAAATAATTCAATTGTTGAACGCAAAACAAATTCAGGTGATCTATTGTTGAACGCAAAACAAATTCAGGTGATCTATCACCTGAATTTGTTTTGCGTTCAACAATTGAATTATTAAAAAAATTATATTCTAGAAAATATTACACTGAATAACTGAAAAAGTAAAGTATAATATGTATTTTTTTGAACAAAATGGGATGTTCTTGCAATGTGCATGTCCTCAAGTACAAGTACATTTTAAAAGCTCAAGTACAAAGTACAAACAAGTACTCAAAAAAATGTACCTAAATACAGGTACTGTGTTGTCCCTTACAGTGCGGGGATGAACTTTAGTCGTCAGAATCTGACATCTACAGACATCAGATTCTGATAACTAAGGTCGATCCCTGCGCTGTAAGAATTAGTATATATCTAATGGCCGTAGACAGGTATTCAAATGAATCAGAAAGAGCTGGATAACACATTTATGATGATTTAAAATTGAATAAAACCCTTTTGTCTCCATTGTTTACATAAAACAAATTCAGCACAAGGGTTAACCTTTAGAACGCTGATGTCGACTACAGTTGTAGTTTTGTTTTCTTAGGTTTTAATGGTCTTGTTTTGCCAGCTTTTAAAATTTAAATATGTCTCAAATCTCTGATAATCATTATACATTTCAACCTAGATTTAGCAAATTCAACTAATTTTCAGTCACTTGAAGTTGTGGATCGCAGTAGCGAGACACAACTTTAAGTGGGTGAAAATTATTTTTTCTTAGGTCAGAGCTCTCAAGGGTTAATGTCTCATACAAGGTTTATTTGGCCAAGTTGGACCTGATTCGCTATTTGAAATCATGAAGTCATTCCTGCACATGTATTCTGTTATTGTTCTGTTAATCACAATTTGAAGAAAAGGTTTTTGATTTTGACAAATAAGAATTTTTTTTAATTAATGATTGTGTATTGGTTTCAGTTATGGAATGAGTTGTGTGACCTTATTTCCAAGAATCCTGACAAAGTATCATCACTCAAAGTTGAAGCCATCATCCGGCAAGGCATCAAGCGTTATTCCGATCAAGTCGGTCTGCTCTGGAACTCACTTGCTGACTTCTACAGCCGTAGCGGACACTTTGAAAAGGTCAATATATTTATATTTTTGGTGTTTAAATGGCAGCCGTAGAAATGCACCATGACTTAAAATCTTTTTAATTTGTGTAATTGCAGCCAGAATTATTGTAAATTTGTAATGTTAATGTTAATACAAACACATTAGTGATCTATGAGTTGAAAGCATGTTAGTATTTAAAGTCCGGTCAAAAAAAATATTTTTACATACTGAATAAAAGGCTATTAACCCTTGAAGCACTATAAATAATAAATTTTTTACCCAGTCGAGGTTGTGTCCCGCTGCCGCGACCCAAAACTTCAAGCTGGTAAAAATTACACACATTATGCACAATTTAAATCATAGCATATGCTGATCTATAGAGTTCAATGCTGATTTATCTTTCAAATTGTACTGTTTTGAAGGCTGAAAAATACTTTGTACAGTTGTGATTAGCAATTTACAGATTAAAGTGATATAGACATTTTCAGCCTTTGTGAGATGTACCCAAATATATGTTGTTCAATTTATTTATTCAAAATATGCTATCGGTTTCATAAATGTGATGGAGGTGCTTAACCCTCAAAGCACTGACATATTTTTATATAAACCGTGGAGACAAAAGAGATTTTTTTAATTTGAAATCATAATAAATGTCTTAGTTAGCTCTCTCCGCTTTCATTTGATTACCAATGTTGTGAGCCATTACAATTATTTTAATTCTTACAGTGCGGGATCGATTTTATACGTCAGAATCTGACGTACTGTAGACGTCGATTTCTGACTTCTAAAGTCGATCCCAAGTTCATTGAAACATGTTTTAAATACATAATTCAATGTAAAAAATAATGGAAAATAAATGTTGCGTCTTGTAAACCCTTTTGAGGAAATAATTGTTTTTAATCTGTTTTTGTAGCCAATAAAAACACTTATATTGGGAATGAAACGGGTGTTTAAACATCGAGATTCAAAACTGTTTCGTCTCTATTAAAATGAATATTAGTAATTTCCACCCACTTGGAGTTGCTGTAGCTTAGGGTCAAACCATTTGTTTATTATTAGCTGATATGGTTTTGCTTTCTGTCACAGGAATTACGTATACCTTTTTTTCTGTTACAGGCTCGAGATATCTATGAGGAGGCGATTCAAACAGTAGTGACGGTACGTGACTTCACACAGGTGTTTGATGCTTTTGCACAGTTTGAAGAAAGCATGATTAGTGCGCGTATGGAAGCCACAGCAGAGTTGGGACCGACAGAGGAAGGTACACGATAAAGCACTGCAATGCAAAGACAAACAGCAGTAAATGCTTACTTACCTTTGCACTGTTGTATCATTGCACTCTAAAAGTTTTAATTTAATTTCTGAGGATACAGTTGTCAAATACAGTAGTCCTCCTCTTATGCATGGACCCGTTATGCCATTTCTAAGCGCATGCATAAGAGAGGTGCATGCATAAATGGGGAATGCAAAATTATTGATGACCAAATAGTTTGATTAATTTTACTATTGTATCATAAATATTTTCATGGTAAATTAATGCATCGTAATCCATACTTTTTATTATAATTTTTTGTTCTTTATCCTCTATTTTGTCTTGCAAATTATTTTTAATCACATAATAGGAATGTTGATTGTCACGGCATTGTCAAAACTATGTCTGGGGCAGAGATAATCCAGTAAACATGACCAATATCGGTTTAATGTTGGCCCATTGTCTTTAATACTGGTCAACAATAAACAAACTTTGTTTGAGGGTCTAGTGTATCACGTGCACTGGAAAAGATCAATGGATGAGGGAGCCACTGCTTGTTGCCAACCTAACATTGAAACATCGCCTCGTGTTTGCTAGGAGGTTTGTTTGAATGCTGGGCCAGGTGCTGGTATCGGGCACAAGATAGTCGCCAGACTGGCCACGCTACTGCGTGTAAGCGTACAGCTGTGTAGGCCTACACCAGCAGTGTTCACCCAGTGCTGTTTGGAGGTTGGCCCAGCGTCGCAGATTTGTTTACGCTACACAGCGGCGTCATGTCTCTATCCAGTACACTGTCTCAACTTATTGTTGTGTAGGAGTGACAGAATGCTGGCAGTGCATGTGCACACAAGTATATTTGTATGCATCTACCCCATCTCCTCAGTCCACACAAAATTTTTTTGCACATTTTATATCCAGACATTCTCCAGATTTGGAAGCTAGATGATGCCACTTTGGCACCCTTTAGCATTTTGAGAAATAAGCAAATTAGAGCGGCCATTAATGAAAAACCTATTTCCTCTGATATCTCCATGACTAATCATGCTACAGTTTTAAAATCACATCTATACCCATGTTTTCATGGTCACAGAATACTATAAAAATACTTACAAAAAGATTTAATGTGTTTTCCAATATCTAAGCATAAAAATCCTGGGAAAACATTGCCGAAACGGATAAAAAATGAGCATTACCAACATATTTAATTTCCGATTTTATGTATATCCCAATTATGTTCGATATTTGAGACATCACAAAGTTATTGAACACTGAACTGTTCCAAGCTATTGTTTAAAAATTAAATAGACTCTTGTTTCGGATTGCTGCCTGGTGAGTAAGTTGGAATTACACCTTGGTAAAAAGAGATTCATGTAAACATGTGTTGAATGTGGAACGTTTACTTCAATGGAAAATTGATGATTTACTGAGCTTCTTCTCGCCAATAACAGGTACACATCTTATTATCATTTTAACAAAAAGTGAAATGATATTTTTGTGGTAACTTACTGATGTTTTTGCTAATATTAATGCTATAATTTGGAATGGTTCACATCACGTTTGGTGGGCGATAATAGGATGATTTAATGAGCCATATCAGTATGATTTAGACTTGGTGAACAATAATGGAATGACATTTAACAATAAAATGTCACAGGGGCTGTGTTTCCTCATACACTTCAAACTCTCACATTCAAAGACATCAGAAACGAATTCACACTGCAGACTGCCCTAGCATTAATGGAGGGCCGACAATTGCTGCAAAACGGTTTTGTCGCTCAGACTTACCAGACTTCTGCTTTAAACCCCACTGCTTGTTCTGTGGTATGGATTGCATAATGGATTATACCTCCAAAAATCCAAGCCGTTGGCGTCAAGGTTATTTATGCAGAACTGCTGATCATGGTAAAAAGACAATACCATTCAAAGAAGTGATTCTGGAGGTGTGTGATGCACGAAATGATGTTTTGTCAGACCAGGTCTAAATCAGGGCACAAGGTGCTGTTAGTGACCTGCATGCAGCTGATACCATGAGGATTGTAGGTCGTTCTTTATGGCACCTCGGTCAGTCAAATCTGCATCTGGCAGTGTTGAACCAAGTACGGTGGGAGATGAAGAGTTGACCTCGTCTGAGAAGTGATCCATCACAAATCTGGAACTCATTGAAGGTACATAACATGTACCTGTCCCATGGTGGCGTCAATCGTTCTAGACGGACACTTATAAAAAATCTTTCTCAAAACTTTGGTCCAGATCTGTTGGTTCTTTCTGGTGTGGGTGTTGCTTCTTTAGTTTTTTTACGAGGTAGAGCATCTAAATTGATTAATATAGTTGCAACAAATGAAGAAGATGATGATCTTGGTATGGCCCTAGACAAAGTTGCTAACCAGATAATCCATGAATCTAAGGAATTGTCAAAATGTCATGCCAAAAACTCATATCAGAGCAGAGTAAACATAGACACCGCTCTCGACGCAGTGAGTGCTACAGCCTTATCACTGCTTGGCAAGCTATCGTCTAAGTTAAATCACACCATGCCAGCTGTTCTGATTGGGAACATAATTACTACTGTGCTGATTACACAGGCCACAATGCTCCAGATAGCATTAGCTAATGTCCTAAATAGGAAATGTTCAATTGAACAGATGTATGCTTCCGTGTTACATGCTTGCAGGGAAACGATTTCCGCAGAACTTCCGAGCCCTGAGAATTGTAGTTGAAGAACTGCTCCGTGACATACTGTCTAAAGTAGATACATGATGGAAGTTTTAGAAACCAATGCATCATAAAGCAAGACTACTCAGTTGTGGGTTGAAAACTTGGTTAAACCAATCTTCATCATGATGCTTTTTGTCCGGGCAGAACGGGAAGCAGACTGGCCTTTACACCTCTGTGCAGTGAAGGAAATGCTACCTTATTTCTTCGCTGCAGGCCATTGTAACTATGCGAGGTATGCTACATACTACCTGCATTCCATGGAGAAACTTCCAAAAAAAGTGCTCCATGCTTCATGAAAGGAAACATGTGATGCGGCATAAGCCTGGTGCACGGAATGCCATATGGAGTGATCTGTACATAGAAACTACATTCATGCGCTATGGCCATGGTCCAAATGGCATTGTTGGTATTACGCTGCAACCATCTGCTTTAAAACGGTGGGCACTCAGTATGCACACATGCAGTCGGCTTGTCCGGGACGTGGCAGATATGGACAAAGGATATACAGAAAAGGGGGTAATGATTTACAAAGAAGAAAGACCTGCGCAAATAAAATCAGATGCTAAAGACAGGCGAAACATTCTACATAAGCTCCAGTCCTGCATAGATCCCATGGATCCAACTAATCATCCAGATGAACTCGTTATTATAGTGACTGGCAGAGTAGCCCCGGGCACTGTTAATGCAGGATTGTCAGCTCAGATTGGAACAGGGCAACTCAGGAAATTTGAAGAAAGTCTGCCGGATGGTTTCAACAGGACAATATCCAAAAACGTTGTGACCATGTCTTTCAATAGAAAGGCATTGAAAGTTGGATCTACTCGTGTTGTTGATGCAAACCTTATCTACAATAGAGTCTTTGGACTTTATCAATCACGGGGTATTCAGCTTGATAAAGTACTGCATCATTAACTAGCACCCCTATAAACATCAATGTTTGATGAAACAGGTATAATGAGACTCTCAACAACAAAATCTACTCTCAAGAACAAACTGCAAGTGGAAGTACCCTGTAGACTTACACATAAACCTCAAGCCACCATCATGGATGGCTTCGCAATGCTATGGATAATTAATTGGCCAAGCAATGGTACTGTTCACGACTATGTACACAATTTTGCCAGTTATTTATCGACCAAGACTAGATAAGGTGACATCATTTGGTTTATTAAAGGTGGGGCAGGTCTTGCAAGAACTGGTCAGCATGCAAGCAGACGCCATAAACTGAGTCTTGTGTTGACAGTGACGGAAAACAAAATCCAATTGATTGACATCATATGTGAGCAGCTTGTGGAAATATATCAGGCAGAACATTACAAGATGCACACAGACTTGTGATAATCGGCAAGAAGGTTGTCCCTGTTAAAGTTTTCAAGGGCATCGCAATCAATCGCAATGACTTCAAATCATTTTATGAAGAAGCAGATGTGATCATCGTTCAACAGATGCTCGAGTTAGCCACCAATGGAATAAACTTCATCAACATTCTATGTGATGATACCGATGTCTTTGCCCTGCTCCTCTACTATTATGTGCACTGTCACCTTACATGTACTCTTACAATGGAATGTACTAGCTCTAACAGAATGTTAGTAGACATTGCAGCAACGTCTAAGAAACATGGGCATATAATCTCCCAACTCTTGGCTGCGCATGCAATTTCAGGTTGTGATACTGTGGGACAACTGTATGGCATAGGGTAATCAAGACATTACTTGGGGGTCAGCAAAGAAAAAACTAGGTGAAGTGAATGCAACGCTGGATGATATCACTGCAGAATGTACTCAGCTCATTGCTGCATGTTATGGCTACAAGAATGGTGTAAATATGTCACTGGTACGTGCAAATGTTTGGTTCAAAAATGGCTAAGCCAAAGTTAACGAAAGCACCTGAGTTGAAGTCCCTGCAGCCAACTAATGAAGCATTTGAACTACATTTTCTAAGGGCACACATCCAAACTGCGATATAGAAATCTGCTAATGATTCTCGTCCACTAGACCTTGAACCCACGAAGTACGGATGGGGACGTGACGTAGTCTCAAAGTCACTAGTACCAATCACTTCGCCCCTGACGTTGCATTAGCTCCACCTGAGGTATTGGAGCTTATCAGATGTGGTTGTTCTTCTCAGACCCCATGTTTGACAGCACAGTGTAGATGCTCGGTTGCTAAGCTATCCTGTACAGGGTTTTGTACCTGCCATGGTGAAGCTGTATGCGTCAATGAGATTAACAAAACCGCACAAACTAGTGAATTATACGAGGGAGATGACTAAGAACACAATATGCCGAATACAAATATCTGAGCATTACTTTTCAAGCTCTAAAACAAAGCAATATTGCAGCAATGTCATCATCACAGTTCCGCTTACTTGTAAAATTCATGCCTTAGAAGCGATTAAATTGCACCACTATTGTATCAATCGTTATTACCATATTTAGAAAATCAATCAATTATATCACACTCTCGTTCCTAACATAAGTGTATTGAAGAAAAAAATACATTGCATATAGTAATCCTTGGCTTTTATTTGTCATGTAAGTTAATGTATACAAGTTTTCAGGATGCTTGATTGGCTTGGATGTTCTTTAAATAAAATCATAATATTCTCTTTTTTCATTATTTCAGGTGTTAGGTCATTTTTAACGTTTCCTTCATATTCCCTGACCATGAAAACATAGGTATAGAAACAAATTTTGTGGTGATATCATGCCTAGTCATAGAGATATCGGAGAAAATAGATTTTGCGGTAATGGCCGCACTAATTTGCATATTTCTCAAAACGCTTAAGGATGCCAGGGTGGTATTATCCAGTTTTTGCATCTAGACACATTTTAGATCATAAAAATGCAAAAACATTTTGTGTGGACCCTATTACACGCTTTGGCGGAGTTTTCCCAGACTACACTTGTTTGCCGGGCAGATGACAAAACAAGTGACGACAAGAAAGGGGGCGCTGTCTTCTGTTTGGGTTGGAGGGGGAGGTTCTTCAGTGATTGGGCTCGCATAATCTGGGGGGTGTTTTCACGCTCGCCGAGAAATCCCGCACGCATAACGTAGAGGTTCATGCATAACTGAGGGATGTTTTAGTGGTAGACGCTTCCGTGCAAAAAAAATACGCATACATAAGAAGGGTTCACGTTGTTGGGAGGGTGCGTTGATGGGAGGGACTACTGTATACGCTGTTGTGTTTGGTATGACTAAATCTTAACAGTGATTATATTATGCTGTTTTTAGATGATCTTGACTTGGAGATTCGACTGGCTCGTTTAGAAGATCTGATGGACAGAAGACCACTACTCCTAAACAGGTGACTATATTTCTGCTTACTTTACAAATAAGCATATATTGAGTTTTGGTTTTGCACGACAGATTTGTCTGATACATTCGAGAATAATTCGTAATTGTGGATTTACCCTTTGTTCTGCTAAGCCTGTATATTTTTGTTTTTAAACAGCTTTGACGAAATTGACAAAAAAGATTGTATTCGATCAATTAATTAATTTGGAAGGATGTCTATTTTACTATAAACAGGATTATTTTTCTTCATTTCAAGCTGCATCAAATGAATGAAAAATAGTAGATAACAAGTCAGCAGGATTAGGTTGAAAAAATATGGTAATAGGATGGCATCTCCTTCAACAAAACACAATTATCAACCCTTGTTGGACTTGTGTTGCCCCTGTTTATGATACTGCGCCAGCTTTAAAGTAACATTGCTATTAGCCCTTACAGCATGGGGATCGACTTTAGTCAACATAATCTGATTCTGTCAACTAAAGTCGATCCCCACGCTGTAAGGGTCAACATATTTCTAATGGCTGGAGGCCCATAACATGGGTATTCAAATGAATCAGAAAGAGCATTTATGATGATTTCAAATCGAAAAAACCCCTTTGGTTGCTATTTTTCTTTTACAAACTAACTCAGCGCTTCAAGGGTTGAGGATATAGGAATTGGTCATGGTTGTTTTTATAATTATATGAAATAAAACTTTTTTGTTTACAGTGTGCTGTTACGACAAAATCCACATAATGTTCATGAGTGGCATAAACGTGTTCAACTTTTTGAGGGAAAACCTAGGGAGGTAGGTTTTGCTATAAATTAATTATAATCTTTTTTATAGTCGACCCTTAACCATTTCCAGCTCATGCTTTTAAAACAACGCTAGAATTTAACTGCACGTTAAAGGGTTATGCACTTTAAATTTTCACTCATTTGAAGTTGTGCCTCCCTACCACGACCAACAAATTCAAGTGAATGAAAATTACTTACATTTGTACAATTTGAATCAAAACATATGACATTAAATTAACCCTTAAAGCGATGCAATACTTTTGTATAAAACTTAGAAATCAAAGTTTGTTTTTTTAAATTTGAAATCATCATAAATGTCTTGTTTAACTCTTCCCGATTCATTTCTATGCCCATTATAAATAGTTTTACTCTTACAGGACGGGGATAGACTTTATGACTTTCTGTAGATGTCAGATTCTGATGACTGAAGTCGATCCCCGCACTGTAAGAATTAAAATATTTATAATGGTCATAAACCCATAACATAGGTATTGAAATGAATCGGAAAGATCTAACTAAGACATATATGATTATTTCAAATTGAAAAAAAACCTTTGGACTCCATGGTTTATATAAATTATTTCAGCACTTTAAGGGGTAAATTCATTTCTCCTTCAAATGTTCTTGTTTGAAGGTCAAATAAATAATAAAAGGTTGAAATGGCTATAGATGTGAGTAGTACTGGATAAGAATATATGTAATTAAAGCCATAATATGTAATTAATTCTCAAAGTTTTACCTCAGAGTGAGATTTTAAGCAGATGGACATCTTAGACTTTAACTAATACCAACCTTTATCACAATATGTGATAATTCTCTATTTCAATTTGATAGTTCTTTCCCAGAAAACACAACATTTGTGAAAAATTTGTACAACGTCGGCGTTGGTCCAACATTGTACAAATGTTATACAAATGTTTTGTGTTTGCTGTGATCTTTTCAATATAATATAAATGACAGTTGTTGAAAGTGAACTATGTCTTTGAATATTGATCAAATTTTAATGTACCAAGATAATAAAAGAATGGTGTTGAGATTGACCTTATTGTGGGAAAGTTTTCTTGTCATTTCTAAATTGAAATGGATTAAGACTATTCAAGAGCATAAATTTCTCTCTTTATCACAGATTATAAACACTTACACTGAAGCTGTTCAAACTGTGGATCCTCAGCTGGCTGCAGGAAAACTTCACACACTTTGGATCGGATTCGCAAAATTTTATGAAGACGCTGGGCAGGTTGAAGACGTACGAATTCTGACATTTTGTTGTCGTTCATGTTTCAATTTAATTTTTCTTTTTTAGTCCGCCGTTTAATTTTAATTGAAAAAGGTGGTCTATTGCAATTAAAGTTTGTCGGCGTCGGCGTTAACATTTACTTGTGGGTTTCTTGTATCCTCCCCAAATTTTTTATGCATGTTACAAATGACCAGTTCTCGGACAAGTTCAATACTGGCTGAAAAAAAATCAAAATGGCAGTTTTATTGTGAATTTTCGCATTTCACTTTAATAATTTGACCTTGTGGGTGCGATAACTTGAAATGCTGTTCATGTATCCCGTTGCAATTTGTTTGGCATGTTACTAATAAGCAGTTCTTGGACAATTTGACAATGGCTTAACAAAAATCCCAAATGGCTGATTTATTTTGAACTTGTGTGTGTGATAACTTAAAGTTTTTCTTGTATCCTTCCCAAATTTGTTATGTATTTTGGATGAGTGTGCTCTTGTTTAACACCAAAATTTAAATTATGTACAGTATGTATTTTGACATGACACTTATTAAAGCCACCCATCGCACAACTTGACCCTTCTGAGCACTGTTGAATTGTTTGTTGCTAGCTGGAATTGATGAAGAAACTTGCAGCTTAAATTATGAAAATTGGGCATATTGCAGTATTTGAAAAAGAGACAGGCCTCTAATTGAATTATTTTATTAACGGACCATCTACCTCAAAATATCTAATTTAAACTTCACCCACTTGAAGTTGTTTCTGGCTTGCGCAACCCACAATTTCAAGTGTTGTGTAATTTAAGATCAACCAATTGTAAATGTTGATGGTGAAACACACATGTTATTCCAAAGGAACAGTGATTTAAACTGCTAATAAATAGGATGTAAAATGGTTATAGTTGTCATTAGTTAAAGGGTTAATATATAAAGAGGCCTAGCATAACAAGGGCTAACTCTTGAGGTATGACTGTGCCACAGTGGTATCCTCAGGGTTAATTTTGTCAAAGTATTATTCAACATAGTGGAAAAAAGGGGGCACCGGAGCACTGGGGAAGTCTAAGAGCTTTGATGTTCTAGAATTGCGCTTAGCACTTTAACCCTTTTAGTGCGGGGACTGATGTCCAGAGGGGTCTGGCTGTAGACATCAGTATCTAAGATCTAGAGACGTCTGAAGTCGGTCCCAGCATTTAAAGTATAAAATATTTATCATGGCCATAGACCCATATCATAGATATTCAAATGCAGCAGAAAGAGCAGAAATAATCCTTTGTTAGCTCCCGCCGTCACCGTAGGTGAGCGAAGGGAGCTATGGATTCTACCTCCGTTTTTTTTTGGCCTCTTCTTTTGCCTATAACTTTGTGAGAAAATAAGCTAGGATAACAATTTTTGGTATGTGGGTTACTTCCAGGTGGCTAATGGACGGGTTAAAATATTTTTGATCTGAATTTAATACGCAAGGTTGCAGAGGAGAAAATGATGATGTGACGGCGTTGGGCCGTTCGTAAACAATTCGTTTCCGGAGCATATCTCTGAAAGTACTTGTCCGATTGTCTTAAAATTTTACACACAACACCCCTAGGGGGTCTAGTTGTGCCTTTTGGGGTATTTGAACTTTGACCTACTTCTGGTTCAGAACTATGACCTATTTAGACGTTTTGACGCGCACTTCGTTTCCGGAGCAGATCTTGAAAAGTACTGGGCCGATGACAGTCATATTGCACATACATGTTCTCTAAGGTCCCTAGTTGTGCCTTTTCAGGTTTTTGGACCTTGACCTTAAAGTTGACCCAGCACTTTGACCTAATTTATAACATCGGTAAATCCGACTGAAAGATTTTGCGGAATATCATGAAAACCGCTCAAGATAGCTACACCATTACTATAAAACAAATTGTGAGGTTTCAGGAGAGGATGCATCTTGAAAAATTTCAAGTCGATAAAATTAAAAATGGCCGCCTATCGGCCATTATTCACCTCGACTAGCCTGATATTGCGGAATATCATGAAAACCGCTCAAGATAGCTACACCATTAATATCAAATAAATTGTAAGGTTTCAGGAGAGGATGCATCCTGAGAAATTTGAAGTTGATAAAATTCAAAATGGCCGCCTATCAGCCATTATTCACCTCGACAGGCCTGATATTGTGGAATATCATGAAAACCGCTCAAGATATCTACACCATTACTATAAAACAAATTGTAAGGCTTCAGGAGAGGATGTATTTTGAAAAAAATCATTTTGTCAAAGTTCAAAATGGCCGCCAATCAGCCATTATTCACTTTCACATGGCCGTTATTTGGTCAACCGTTCTAGATGGCTAGACCATTACTGTAAAACGAAATGTGAG
Source organism: Flabesymbios commensalis (assembly GCA_964017125.1). Taxonomy (NCBI): domain Eukaryota; kingdom Metazoa; phylum Annelida; class Polychaeta; order Terebellida; family Flabelligeridae; genus Flabesymbios; species Flabesymbios commensalis. Next base: position 80,773,214 of record OZ024905.1, read on the forward strand.
ATTTCAGATGAGGATGCATCTTGAAAAAATTGACATGATCAAATTTAAAATGGCCGCCTTTTCGGCCATTATTCATTTTCACATGGCTGATATTTGGTAAACCGTGCTAGATGGCTAGACCATTACCTGATTACTATAAAACAAAGTGTGAGTTTTCGGGGGAGGATGCACCCTGAAAATTTTTAACTTACGAATTCAAAATGGCCAACAATCAGCATTATTTACCTCGATAGGCCTGATATCAGGTAAACCGTGCTAGATAGCTAGACCATTACTATAAAACAAAATGTGACGTTTCGAGAGAGGATGCCTTTTAAAAACTTTCGACTCAATCAAATTCAAAATGGCCGCCTATCGGCCACTTTTTACTTTCACATTGCTGATATTTGGTAAACCGTGTTAGATAGCTGGACCATTACTATAAAACAAAATGTGAGATTACAAGAGAGGATGCATCTTGAAAAAAATTGACTCGATCAAATTCAAAATGGCCGCCTATCGGCCATTATTCACTTTCACATAGCCGGTTTTTAGTAACCGTACTAGATGGCTAGACCATTACTATAAAACAAAATGTGAGATTTCAGGAGAGGATGCATCTTGAAAAATTTTGACTTGATCAAATTCAAAATGGCCTCCTATCGGCCATTATTCACTTTCACATGGGCGATATTTGGTAAACCGTGCTAGATGGCTAGACCATTACTATAGAATGAAATGTGAGATTTCAGCTGAGGATGCATCTTGGAAAATTTTGACTTGATCAAATTCAAAATGGCCGCCTTTAGGCCATTATTCACTTTCACATGGCCGATATTTGGTAAACCATGCTAGATAGCTAGACGATTACTATAGAATGAAATGTGAGATTTCAGCTGAGGATGCATCTTGAAAAATTCTGACTCGATCAAATTCAAAATGGCCCCCTATGGGCCATTATTTACTTTCACATGCCCAATATTTTGCAAACTGTGTTAGATGTTAGTCCATTACTATAAAACAAAATTTGAGGTTTCGGGGGAGGATGCACCCTAAGTTTTTAACTAATTTATATCAAATTCAAAATGACCGTAAATCAGCTATTAGTTAACTCGATTGGCCTGATATCGGGTAAATCATGCCAGATAGGTAGACCATTACTGGGATACTGATTAGGATCATTAATTTCAATGGAGGTTTGCAATCTCTGACAGACTGTCTAGTTCTTATCTTTCTCTTAGACTGAGCCTCTTAGACCTAGTTGTCTTGCATCTTGATTTTTTACCTAGCCTACGACTATATTCATAACCCTACACAAAATTGCTTAAATCAAATTCTAATTCGGAGCGGGAGCTCCTGGGTTTGCTTGTTTTTTTCGTCGCCCTCATTAATTTTATTTGAAATAGGTCAAAATTGTTTTTATTTCGTCGCCCTCATTAACTTCTCCAGAAAATTGTCCAATGTTTTTTTTATTTGGTCACCCTCAATAACATTTCCAAAATAAGTGGAATGTTTTTTTTTTCCTAATTGTTTCTTTTACCGCCCTCCTTCATTAGATTTTGGATTTTTTCTGATCTAAAACAGAGAAATAAAAAATTACTCTTAGACTGGGCTTCTTAGACCTAGTTGTCTTGCGTCTTGATTTTTGACCTAGACTGGGACTACATTAATAACCCTATACAAAATTGCTTAAATCAAATTCTAATTCGGAGCGGGAGCTCCTGGACTTATGTAGTCTTGTTCTCTTAGTTTATTTAAAAAATATTCCAGCCCTTGAACTCATTCCAGACGGAGCCTGAGATATCTTGGGTAAGCTCCTTCAACGGTATAAGACGCAACCCGAGATAACTCTGTGTTTTGTGACATCAATAAAAGTACATTACAGAGCTCGAAATTGAACAAAATTTCCACTTGTCCAGTCGGACAACTAGCTAAAAAAAAATTGACTAGTCCTTCCCAAAAGTATCACTTGTCCTTCCTAATAATTGTCAAGCAGGGGCACTTGTCCTCATTGAAACTGAACTTGTCCTTCCCAGATTGTTGGTCGTCTCGGACGATCGGACAGGGCCAATTTCAATCACTGCATTATTAAAATTAGGGATTGGTTATTCATTTGAAGTATCATCAGTATACACCTTTCCCAATAGCAACTCGCCACTCACTACAGTGACCAAAAGCTGAAATATTTAGTTGGGAGTCCTGTCACACTTCTATTACAACACGCCACACAGTGATTAAAACTGAACTATTTAGTTGGGAGTCCTGCTTATGCGCAAAATCGTGCAAACAGTGTATTACCAGCTTCATGTGAAAGAAAAATATCTTTTTTGAACTAGACCAGTCATCAAATAACAACCTCTGTACTGCTCTGCAAAGCCAAAAGGCAGTATCTGCTCAGTGTCTTTGTATGGCAGTTTATATCTATACTTTATATTCCCATGAAATGCAGATTACAGTCAAATTTTCCAGCCATGGAACATATGATTTCTGAATGATATACCTTATTGTTTATTTCAGGCTAGAATTATATATGACAAAGCAAACAAAGTATTATACAAGCATGTGGATGACCTATCTAGTGTTTGGTGTGACTGGTCCGAGATGGAAATAAGACACGAGTAAGTAATGGGAGATTTATGCTATGAGAAAAATATATACTATCACTGGAGTATATTACATGTGAAACAGGGTTAACTTTTCTTAAAACATTCACTATCACATGTAACCTTCACAAAGTAGTCTGTGGATCATTAAAAGTCAATAATATAATAGTCATTAAATATGAATATGTTGATCAATAAAAAGTAATTAAATTTGATTGTTCTGTCATTATAAATCATTAAATATGAAAACAGCGCCAATTGTATAGACTGTATGAAAAATCTTTGTTTCTTACTTGTACTTTCAATAACAATGGTAGGAATGGCCAGGTGGCTTATGCCTCCTAACAAGGCTTGCTGTCACGAAGCCACACGTCGCTTGTTCCCTACGTGAATCGCGTATAACTGTACAGATTGCAGAAGAAAACAGTCATCTAATTCAATTTTAGGTGGAAAAGTCCTTATAAATAATAAATTATTATTTCAGCAACAATGGACATGCAGGAAATTGCTTCTTGATTTTTCTAGTACATGAATGCAAAATGTATATTAAAATTTATCCAGATATATACATTTTTTACAATGCTGAATCTGAACCCATTTTAACAAAAAATATGGCTTGAACACATCAAACAACTAGAAATACCTGAAACATTTAAACCATGCAAATTATTTATTTCATCCCCCAGTATACATGTATTATATATTTTTTTTTGTGTTAGCATGGTTACAGACCTGTCAACCCTCCCGTTTACGGCAGGAGTCTCCCGTTTTGGAGGGGCATCTCCCGACCTCCCGTTTTCACGTCATTTTTTCCAATTTTTAAATTCTTTGGACCTCTAGCTGGACAATAAATGCTCTGTTTACCAAAACAAACTTGGTTTATATATCAGACGTTACCTAAAAAATAAAAAAATATTGATATACTATTACAGAGGCTTTCTATAAGCGACTAAATGAAACTGACGAAACAAACCTGATAAAACTGATTTTCTGTAGGCTATTAATCGACGAAACGAAACTGATGAGACGAAAGTGACGAAACTGGTTTCTTGTAATCGACGAAACTGGAGAGAATTGTAAATTATTTGATAAAAATTCAAGAAATAAAATAGTTTCAAACTAAAAGGCCTGGCTTCAATCCCCCCCCCCCCCCCCAGTCCCGTCTTCCAAACTCGACAAACACAAGAGGTTGACCCAGATAATTTATATTATGGCCAGCGTTGTAGATGGTGGAGCTGCAACTTTCTGACTACCGGTATACAAGTAGATGTAAGCCTATATTAATGACACCATTCAATCTCCAAGTATTTTTGAAATAAATATTTTGAGACTGAATTTTCATGATATAATAAATTCTCTGAAAGACATGCTGTGTAGAAATATCTAATGCTACCCCCCCCCCCCCCCCCAAATAAAAATCGCCCCGCTTTGCTTTGCATCGTTAAATGCCGCTTAAATCAGACATTAAATCAACGAATGTTTAAAAGCTTGTATGCCATATCTCAGCCAGGATGAGGTAGCATAAACACTTCATGCACACGTGTTGACCCAATGTTGGTTTAATCGAGTTCAACATTCGGTCAACATTTTTTCAAGCAATAACTTGAAGAAAGCTTACTAGGGCCAATATTGTGGTTTCATCTCGTCAGTTTTGTCGATTAAATTTCGTCGATTAGAGGAAACCTGTTTCGACTCATCAGTTTTGTATTGCCGATTACAGGAAACCAGTTTCGTCAGTTTCGTTTCGTTAGTTTCATCGATTACAGAAACCTGTTACAGACACGTAAACGATTGATAAACATCTGTCAATGATATAATGATTTTTTTCTTCGTGAGATCAGTCCAAATTTGATGTTCAATCTTGGCCTTGATGAATGATAATCAAAAAAAATAATAATAATTTTAGAATTTATTAGTGAAAGGTGCCAGGAAACAACAGAATGCCCTCAGAAAAGACTTATAACCCCTGGGCTTCCGGGGGGCCCCCCTCGCCTAAGTGAGTGGACCCAAGACCAGATAAAATCTCCCCCTTTTATATTTCTCAATGTTGACAGGTATGTGGTTAGGTAGGTTACTTGTATATGTATTTGTATTGTTAGATTCTCAAGTAATTCAAGAATTGAATTGTAATGCATTGCAGAAATTATGAAGACGCCTTAAAGCTCATGCACCAAGCGACCACTCCACCTCCAAGAAAAGTTGACTATCATGATAAGGTATGTGATTAGTTCAATTAGATGTATATTGATGTGCTTGTAGAGCATAGGCCATTCTATTTGAGATAAATCAGACATTTTCTTGATTTTCACTAAATGTGATGGAAATGATCAGTTGGGCATATACATGTGCATTTTGGTGTATTTGGACTTGGGCTCCATCCCTGGATCAAATGACTCTGGTAGGGCTCAAATGCCCCGAGCTGCGCTTCAAAATATTGCCCGCTTAACCCTTTAACAGCCTGTCCTGATTATATTCCAATTCGGTTTTTTCATTTTTTTATTAGCACAGTGAACACCAGCTTCTAAACATGTGACACCAATCACAACTTCAAGTGGGTGAAAATTCCAATTAAATAATTTGGTGGTTAAAGGGTTAACCCTTGTACTGCTACGCCAGTATATATACGGTTTAAAGCAAATTTCAGACCAATAGAAATATCAGTAAATTTGATAAAATATTTGTTGGCAGATGCTTAGTTAATCGAATCATTCAATATTATCGGCGATTTTTTATATCAATTCCAGCTTCAAATGATCGAGAGATAGAAGCCAACAATTCAACAGGACATGGGTTAACACACACTCTTGTAATATTTGAAAACATGTAAAAATATATATTTTTACCCCTTGCCCTGTTAGGTCAAAATATATATGATTTAACCTTTAAAATTCTAACCACTTCCATAGTCGTTTTAAGCCTCCTTTTTTGCCTACCTACAATTTGAAAGAGAAATTAGCATTAAATTTGCTACATCAGCATTCGTGTTTTAATTCAAATTCTACATAGGAAAGCAATTTATACGCACTTGGAAGTTGTGAGTCGCAGCAGCCAAGTGGGTAAAATTTAGATTCCATAACTTAGCACTTCCAGGGTAACCCTCACAGCGCGGGGATCAACTTTAGTCCCGGCACTGTGAGTGTAAAAATATTTCTAATGGTTGTAGACCCATAACATAGGTATTCAAATGAATCAGAAAGAGCTAACGAAGGCATTTATGATGATTTCAAATTGAAAAAAAACCTTTGGTTGCGATGTTTTTTGCAAATTAATTCAGCTTTTTAAGGGTTAATGCAAGCTTCAATCCAAATAAAATACAATTAAAATTGATGAAATAGTTTGTTGTGGATGTTCAGTTTTTTAAATAAGTCATTTTGGGAGAGGTATAATTTGTAACTGGAAAATACGTTATTAATTCCATCTTCAAACGAATGAACAATATGAACTGACCACATGACATTTGGTTTTTTTTAAAAATAAGACGATATTGCTGTTTTTTGTGCAGAGTGAACCTGTCCAAGCTCGTGTACACAAGTCATTGAAACTATGGTCCATGTATGCCGACTTGGAGGAGAGTTTTGGGACATACAAAGTGAGTAAAATACCGTCCCCTTGGATATGAAAGGGTGTATCTGAATCTTTGTACAGTGGCAGATACACCCTTTCATATCCAAGGGCACAAATTATTACTTGTGGAAACATAGAAATTAAGTAATATAGGCTTTTTTCTTTATTGTTGCATCCCTTTAGAAATTGAGGCCATGCTTACGTGTTAAAAATCAATAAAAGCTGCCTTTAGAATTATTATCCATGTAATTAGGTAATTAAGACTAAAATGTTGCTGGCTCTGAAGAGACAAATTTGTGAATAAAAGCATTGTATGTTATTGACAGATCTATTGAATCTTTTTATAGCTGATTACTAATATTACCAACAATTACTACTGTAAACCAAGCAGCAGTAAACAATTGAAGGTCATTTTGTTTCATATTGTTTCATATTGCAGTCCTGCAAGGCAGTGTATGATAGAATAATAGAATTACGAATTGCAACACCACAAATTATTGTCAACTTTGGGATGTTTCTGGAGGAAAACAACTACTTTGAAGAAGCATTTAAAGCCTATGAGAAAGGAATCTCTCTTTTTAAGTGGCCTAATGTATATGATATCTGGAACACTTACCTTGCGAAGTTCATTGAACGATATGTAAGTATAGTTATTCAAAATGTTATATACATGTACAGATAACACATGCAAATATCTATGTATTAATTTATCACAAAATAATAAACAGGAATAGATATTAGGAGAAAAGGCTTGCTGGCTTGGAAAAGCCAGTATTTTTAATGAAGTTAAAATCTCAACTTTAGATTAATTATTGTGCAAAGTTAGATTTGGGTTTTTTTTCTTCCATTTTTTAGCCCGCCTTTTAATTAAAAAAAAATTGAAGTCGGTGTAGGCATTGACATTTACTTGTGGGCCCGATAACTTTAAAAGTTTTTTATGTATCCTTCCCAAATTTGTTATGCATGTTACAAATGACCAGTTCTCGAACAAGTTCATTAATGACTGTATAAAATTATTTATTGCGATTTTTTGCATTTTACGTCAATAATTTGACTTTGTGGGCGGGATAACTCAAAAAGTTCTGCATGTATCCTTTTCAAATTTGTAATTACTAATGACCAGTCCTTGAACAAGTTCAATAATGGCTGAAAAGAAAATTGGCCGATTTATTGTGATTTTTTGCATTTACGTCAATAATTTGCCCTTGTGGGCACAATAACTTCAAAAATTCAAGTTAAATAATGGGGGCTATTGTCGAGTGTACTCTGGTTATAATTTCTCATAGACTTCCTTTTTTGTTTTCATCACTAGTAACTTAATTCTTGAAAGAAATTCAAATTTTATCTTAACCCTTATAACACTGATTTTTTTTATATAAACCATGGAGACCAAAGGGTTTTTTCAATTTGAAATCATCATAATTGTCTTAGTTAGCTCTTTCTGATTTATTTGGATACCTATGTTATGGGTCTACAGCCATAAGAAATATTTTTACTCTTACAGTGCGGGAATCGACTTTAGCCGTCAGGATCTGGCGTCTATAGACGTCAGATTTTGACGACTAAAGTCGATCCCCGCGCTGTCAGGGTTAATCAATAAAAAAATATCATTTTTCAGCAACAATAAAAAATTAAATGACAAAGAAATAGGCATGGGTGTTTACAGTCTTGAGTATAGGAATAGATCTGTTCATAAACAGTCATAAAAATAAGATCCCGATTTGTTTTTTTATGATGAAAAAAATTACCGGATACTTTGGTCGTCCGTGTGACACAATTCCCGCCTCATAGTGTTTTTTTAATTCCCAAGTGTTATACATGTACATCAAATAAAAGCTCATGAGATCTTGATTTTGAAAGAATGAAGTATTAATCATATTCTTTAAATTTAATGCTTGGAGAGCCATATAAGTTGTTTGAAATTTTATCCTCTTAAAATTACTCGCTACTGTGATGTCAAGTGGGTGAAAATAAGTTTTGTTATATTTCCATTCAAAATTACAGTTTTAAAGTTTCCCCTACTTGAAGTTGTGCGTTGCTGCCGTAACCAACAGTTTCAAGTTGGTAAAAGTTGCAGCATACATGAAATTTGATTGAAAATATATGGCGATCTAGCAAATATAATGCTGATTTCTCCTAAAATTATCTTTTTTGAAGGACAAATAAAAAGGTCGAGAAGGGTTATAGACGTGATTAGCACTTTAGCCCTTTCAGCGCTGAAATTTGTTTGTATAAGCTATGGAGACGAAAGGTTCTTTTACAATTTTAAATCATTTGCAAATGTCTTAGTTAGCTCTTTCTACTTCATTTGAATACCTATGTTATTTAGCTACGGCCATTAGAAATATTTTAAGTCTTTTAGTGCTTGAATGTCAGAATCTGACGTCTGTAGACGTCATATACTGACATATAAAGACGGCACCCGCTCGGAAAGGGTTATAACATTTAAAGCGTAAATAATTGATAAGATGATTTTCACACTCTATAGGGAGGCAAGAAGCTGGAGAGAGCCAGAGATCTATTTGAACAATGTTTGGATGGTTGCCCACCAAAATTTGCAAAAAGTAAGTACTTTATTTGAAATGGAAACAACATTACAAAAAGGTTCAATTCGATCTGATATGAATCTACAAGCCCGCAAATATAGTTTAGGCTAAATATCTTCACAGCGCTTACATTCTATTCACAAGACTTCAGGTCAAGTGCGGCAGTTCTCCTGCAAAATAGTCAGTTTAGATTTTTAACTCTGGAATTGCTAGCACATATATGACGTAAAATCTTTCTAATTATGACTAGTAGGCCACTCATATTTGATTGACTAAATACAATTTATCTAGCAGAAACAGACTGGTTTATCAATTTTAGTGCCATTCCATTTAAAACTTCTTTGGATATATAAAGATGTATAAATAAATATTTTACCCACTTGAATTTGTGCCTCGCTATCACGATGCACAACTTGAAGTGGGTGAAAATTACTCATTTGTTAAACTTGAGACCGAAATTATCCAGTTCCTACTACATAATCGAACATAAATTTATTTCACAAAAAAGCTACATTTGATAAAGAATGAAAACGATTTTATGTGTTTGATTGTATTTGTAGCTTTGTATCTTCTGTATGCCAAGCTGGAGGAGGAGCACGGGTTGGCTCGTCACGCCATGGCCGTGTACGACCGCGCCACTATGGCCGTACTCCCGGAACAGCAACACGAGGTTTTTATCTATTTTTTGTAATTCAGCGCTATAATATTATAATTATTCTTATTACAATTATTACAATCATTCTTGTTTTATGATTAAAGATTTTTTTTTTTTTATGAAAGAAATCACCTTACAAGATACTTTGGTCATTCTTGTGACAACTTTCTTGTTAGGACCTTATATATACGGTTTCAAACATTTTTTAGATCAATAAAAATATCACTAAATTTGCTCAAATAATCTTTAGTTAATCGAATAAATCATTATTGGAGATAAGGTTTTTTCGTCATTTGAAGCTGGAAATTGAATGCAAAACAGAAACAAACAATTCAGCATGACAAGGGTTAATTAAAACCTTGGCAACATGGCAGCCATAGGCTAATTTGCATATTCAAGATCGACGTGAACTCTCTCCAGTCGCCAATAGTTATTTGATCTTCGCGATTTTTTTTCTGAACACCCTCTGATAGATTATCCTGCTCAAGTTCGAAAATCAGATAATTTGCATATCTAAGAGGGCAGCCATGGGCTACTTTGCATATTCAAGATCGACGTGAACGCTCTTCAGTCGCCAATATTCATCAGATCTTTGCAATTTTTTTTTAACACCTTCTGGTGGATTATCCTGCTTAAATTAGAAAATCAGCTAATTTGCATATCCAAGATGGCAGCCACGGGCTAATTTGCATATTCAAGATCGACGTGAATGCTCTCCAGTCGCCAATATTCATCCGATCTTCGCGAATTTTTTTCTGAACACCCTCTGATGGATTACCCTGCTTTATTTTGAAAATCAGCTAATTAGCATATCCTAGATGGCAGCCATATGCTAATTTGCATATTCAAGATCGAAGTAAATGCTCTCCATTTGTTAATTTTCATCCGATCTTCGTATTTTTTTTTCTGAACAGCCTCTGAGGGATTATCCTGCTCAAGCTTAAAAATCAGCTAATTTTCATATCCAAGATGGCCGCCATGGGCTAATTTGCATATTCAAGATCAAAGTAAATGCTCACCAGTCGCCAATATTCATCCAATCCTTTCAATTTTTTTTTAACACCCTCTGATAGATTGCCCTGGTTGAGCTTGAAAATTGGCTAATTTGCATATCTAAGATGGCAGCCATGGCACTCCTGTCATTAGCCTCATTGCTACTGCATTGGCAATAAACTTAATTGTGGAAGGTGGAGACTTTCATATTTGCTATGCAAATACAAGATCTACTTACGATATTTATCGTGTAAGCAAAACTAATTTTTAGTATTATTATCTTTTAACTACCTGTAAAAGTTGACACCATAAACTTGATGCCTACCCTCATCATCCTTGAAGTGCGTACTATCCATGGGTGTGTACTATCTATGGTCTGTGTACTGTCAAACCCAATCCCCCCCCCCCCCCCCCAGTGCGATCTATATGCGGGTGATATATTATTTTCTAGTATGACAGTGAAGCTGGCTATAAGCAGCTTCGCTGTGATACTAGAAAATAATTCTGTACTCAAAGTGTTGTTTGAATTGGTCCTTGAAAAATATCCTCGTATTTCCAGAAAGTACAATGAATATTAACACCATAATCTACGTCCTGAAAATAATGTGGTTTACGAACCTTTTTGGCATGAATTAGGTTTGAGGTTATATCAAAGATAAGGCGTTCAAACTAGGAGTTTTAAGCTTGTATAATAGACAAAGCTCTGCCTTAAAGTCAGTGCATCATGATCTTAGACATATACATGTAGTAAGACTATTAATTATGATGATTTCATCTGTAGAAGTTGTTGCTATGTATATCTAACATAAAATGTTATTGATAAACTTTTATATTGTTTTCAGATGTTTAATATTTATATCAAACGTGCAGCGGAACTTTATGGTGTCACACACACACGCCCCATTTACGAAAAGGCTATAGAAATGCTTCCTGAAGATTCTGCCAGGTGATCGTTTGTTTGATTTTAACTGACCCTTGTGTTGCCGAATTGTTTTGGACAATTCCAGCTGCAAATGAAGAAAAATAATTATATTATGCAAAAAGAAACGTCTTTAAAATATAATTATTACATTAACTCAGAATCTACCGCAAAACATTTTAGCAACTTTATTTGGTCTGAAAATTGCTTGAAAACGCATATACATGTATTCGGTCCTGGCAGCATAAGGGTTAATCTGTGTAAATTTTTAACATTATGCCATGAAATTATTTCAACAGTACAATAATATTATATTACTTAGTTTGAATTTAGTGGAATTAAAGCAAAATGCCTATGATTACTTTTTAGCATTACACAATAAAAATGTTTAACTTAATCTATGTTATGTTCTCAGGGAATTGTGTTTGAGATTTGCGGATTTGGAGAGAAAATTGGGAGAGATTGATCGTGCCAGAGCTATTTATGGTCACTGTTCACAAATATGTGATCCAAGGGTGAGAAGCATTTATAATTTGTCTATGAGCATAGTTCTATATTTAGTGGCAATCTATACAAGTACAAAACAATTTTCTTCAGAAACATAGTAAAAACCCTCCACAAGACATATCACCCCTTTCCTTTTTAAATGTTTATCTTTGGAAAATATTGCCAAAGATAGAATAAACTAACCAGAAGGTTTATAGAAATTTTTCTTTTTAGAGAAAAATAGATTTTTTATTTGCCCTGAGTTACAGTTAGAATAAATCACATCAAGAATTTTTCATAAAGTAAGATATGAAAGAAAACGGACATGAATTACCAATAGTTAAACGTACTTTGAAGAATTGGGATACATTCCCTAAAACAACTTTTTTTGTGAATTGTAGTGTAAACCTTAATATGTACATATTACTCCTCCCCCTTTTATATGTTTGTCATTGGAAAATGTTGCCAAAGAATAGAATAAACTAACCAGAAGATTGATTATTCTTTTATGTAATTTTACGTATGGAGAAATATATCATCAAGTGATATATTAGGAATTTCTATTATTTTTTACATTTCTGTGCAAACAATGTGCTATATTGATCACGTTCCAATGGGATTCCGTGTATGGTGCCTTTTTACACCCCCAGTTCAATTATTGCCCCTTAATATGATAAGCAGTTGTCGAAATATTTAGCACATAAAATACTAGATCGTGCAAAGAAATATCCTTGTTGGAATGTTTACAATGATTATGTTTTTGTTAGTAATGCAGTATCATCTACTTCGAGTAAATGCCGGTATTAGGATTTCACATACATGTATATTTAATTAATTATTATGAATCTGCTGTTTTTTAGGCGACACAAATATTCTGGCAAACATGGAAAGAATTTGAGATGTCACATGGCAATGAGGACACAGTACGAGAAATGTTAAGAATAAAAAGGAGCGTACAAGCCACATATAATACACAGGTAATTGTAGTCGGAGTGGCCACTCGACTTGGTGGCTATTTGAATTGGTGGCTACTCGACTTGGTGGCTTCTCGCGCGGTCGTCATTATGTAAAACTTTAGAACATTGATGTCGACTACAGTAGACATTCTGTGTTTTTATTAGCACCTGTATAACCAGTTGTTAAAAGTAAAATCTGCCTTCAATCTTAAAACATTGATATATGTTGGGACTTAAATTTCACAAATCACATAATTTTTCAGTCACCTAAAGTTGTGTATCGCCGTAGCGAAAAGAAACTTAAAGTGACTGAAAAATTAAATTGAGTCGGACAGTGCTCTAGGGGTTACCGTTAGTGATGACGTCAGGAGTTTTATCGACCACTCTGAATTATCATTGATTGTAAACCCCAATCCAGCAGCCTCTTCCATTTGTAATCTATAGAAATATTTAGGGTTAAAAATAGGAATAAATACAGTTAAATATAGTTCATTTCTCTAGTATTCTAATAAATAAAGAATCAGTGTTTAAAAAAAGGGACAGTTTTTATGCCCTGCGAATTATTAAAATGTATTGACTATTGTATCAATAGCCACTAGATGTTGACCTAGCAGCGATTCATATTGAAATAGCTTCATATGGTGTAAACCAGTATAAATGGAATGATCATAGTCGGGTGAAAAAACTGAAATTCATGTTGTAAAATATATGTGATTTGTAGATATCACTCCGAGTATTGAACACGTAATATTTTGTTGCAGGTTAACTTCATGTCAGCCCAGATGTTGGCCGCACAGAGTGCCGTCTCCTCCCAAAAACAAGGTAAATACTACAACTCTCTATCAACCATTCTTTTATTTTACAGGTACTCCCTCGAACACCAATATTTCGAGTGTTTTTCTTCATCACTTGTGTGCCCAGTTATTAGTGGAAGATCTTTCAAATATGTGGCACAGATATTTCACAGGAAAATATTGGAATTACATGTAAATCACTAAATCTTTGCGTTTAGGGCCCTTTTCTACATTAACCCTTGCAGCGCAGAGATCGACTTTAGTCGTCAGAATCTGACGTCTGTAGAAAGTCGATCCAAGCACTGTAAATGTAACCCATAAAAGACCCATAGGTATTCAAATAAATCAGAAAGAACCAACAAAAACAATTATGATGATTTTGAATTGAATAAAACCCTTTGGTCTTCATGGTTTATATAGAAATATTCAGCGCCGTCTGTCTATAGACGCCAGATTTAAAGTTGGTCCCCGCATTTGAAAGAATTAACATATTCATATTAATAGGCAAAGAACCATAACATAGGTATTCAAACGAAGCAGAAAGAGATGACTAAGACATTTAGGATGATTTCAAAATGAAAAAAGAACCCTTTAGTCTCAATAGTTTATACAATATTATTTCATCATTGTAAGGATTAGGTGGCATGCTAAAGATGTTGGTGGAGGCCGCTTATTTATATTGAACATATAGGAAAATATAAATGTTGACAGGGAAGATACAGGGAATTTTATGTTTGAAATTCTGTGGGTAGCCTGTATTTTGTCTGCCCATACCAGTATTTGTACAAATTAAGCATATATATTTTTTTCATAGAAACTACAGCAGGCCAAGATGAGATGCAGAAATTAGAACAGCGGGCAAGACAACTGGCTGAAGATTCACTCCGTGATAAACCAGAAGCCAACAAGGGCATCAATTTTGTCAGGTAACAAATATTCATCCATTTAATACCAATAATAACTACTTAGCTCTTTATTATTAGCTAATTACACACTTTAAGTTTGTTTCAAGTATTCATATGGAATTTATATTTCTCAGTCTTTGGAATACCTAATTGTGAATATAAAAATACTTTCCAAAATATTTCATACAGTGCGAAGACGGCATAATCGATCAAAACCTAGCTACACGGTTTGGCATGTCTTAAATGTTGGCGAGATAAATTAACAAGATTCGCATGTTATTGCTCAACATCACATTCAAATCTTATCTCTGTGCAGTGACCAGTACAGCGATCTGGACAAAAATGAGCAATCCGTTCTGAAAATCTGTAATCATATCATGAAACCTACTTTTTAGCTTTATGTTTAATACCAGGTTTTTGGTGTAGTTCTACCAAGTCTTTAGAAATAACCATTATTTCATAATGTCTACTGTGCTTATGTTCGGATGGTAACACAATAATTTGTTATAATATATCATATAATATACATGTATTATTCTCAAATCAGGAGTGATGCAACAGAGGAGGAGTTAGGTGAGCTCACCAAAACAAATAATCCAGAAGAGATTAATATCGATGACGATGACATAGCAACAGACGAAGAAGAAGAAATTGAAGGTAAGCATTGGCAAACAGCGGTAACTTCTCCACGGACAAGTAAGTAGTAACTGTTATCTGCCTTTGCTCGACAGATTTTTTATATTTCGTTAAATATAAATTTATCTGATTAGCTCATCATCATCCAAGGTATGTTTTAACTAAAAATGGTAATAATCCAACGGTACAGTAATTCGGATATCGCAAATATGATTGCATTTGATAAGCACAAATGCTCATAATTAAATGTTGATGTTTTGGCTTGTTGTCTTACGTTGTTGGTTGACACTTTATTAGTTGTTGCCAAGTTATAGTGGGTATTTTGTTCAATTTGTATATACACTTTCACTCTCTTGGCTTCACTTTGATAGGAAATTATATTTTGTAAAATCAGGATATTTAAATTCACTTGGTAATGTAATTTCTATCTCAGGGTGAATAAAAATGAGCAGAAACCATTCCCTCGGATATGAAAGGGTGTATCTGCCACAGATACACCCTTTCATATTCAAGGGGATGAAATGTTGACAGGAGGTCAACTTTTTTTACCGCTCCCTTTAAGCGCTAAGCACGAATATAATCGTTTTTAATCCATTTTATAAGCAGTTTAAATCACTGTTATTTGGAAATAGCATGTGTGTTTTAACATCAACATTTGCAATTTTTTGGTCACAAATCAGACAAATATGAGTAATGTTCACTGACTTCAAGTGGGTGAAAGTTGAAATAAGATATCTTAGCAGGTGAAGGGTTAATTTTCAACACTCATTATTAGGCTCTCACTTAACCATAGTTTTTTATTAAACTACCGGTTTGCCTTTACCAGTATAAGGTACGATGTAGCTATACACAAAAAGGTTCATATTAAGATTTTGAGTTGTTACTATTGCAGAAGTTGAGGTGGAGAAACAAACGGTGCCGATGGAGGTGTTCGGAGGTCTAGTCAATGAAGATGAAACGGATACCTAATGCTTCACGCATTCAATTTCACTCACTGTCACCACATATTTTCTAATAAATACAATAATTGATATGCCATTTGGTTGTTTTTTCTCAATGATAAATACACTTGCACGAAGCAACAATTGGTTATTTGTGGTCCATTCCATGATAACCCTTGGATTTCAAAAAAAAAAGTTAATTGCAAGGACGCTGAATAATAATAACATTAACAATTGTTTGAGTCAGCTCGAGATGTATTATATTTATAACGTGGAGCCCAAAAAGTGCAGCCCAAAAAGACCGCTCTACTAGCCAGTATTCTCGTGCAAGTTCCGAGATATCGTAGGCTTCAGATTGGTCGAGATGGCCATCTCGACCAATCTGAAGCCTAAGGTATATCGTAACTTGTACGAGAATACGGGCCAGACTAACATAATGAAGCATGGAGCACAAGATGCGATAATACGTTTATGAAACAATAAAATAACATGGACTGTCCAAAAAACAGTAGCCAGTTACTTTTTAAGTAAGCTGTTAAAGCGTTTTGCATTAGCTACTGATAGTACAGTGTTAAATTATGCAATCATATAATTACGACAAGATATCACGTACAGCAATTGTCTAGACATGCACACATCTATCTTTATTCAGACTTCTTTACTGATTTCAACATAATAAAGGGATCCACCAATCGCGATTGGACTAATTTGTCCAGGAGTAACGTCATTAACATACTTTTTTTCTAAATTTCCACTGGCAAGTGATGTATCCCTTTAAAATACATCTGTACTTAAGTACATAGGGCATAAATTGGTTGAGTGTATATTTTCACAAATATCTTGTCATTGTCACAATCAGTGCCTGATCAAATCAAGCAAATCACAACAAATTAAACAAACACAACAGTGCGCATGTATTCATAAGCGAAATATAGGGCCGCTATTATGACGTAGTTATTATTTCAGAGTGATTATAAAATTATAGGTGAATGTGATTGGAATACATTCGCACACATGAAAAATGATCTGAATCCTATATTCAGTTGACCCAGTGTTTCAAATTTCCTTGATTTTTATTTTACATTGAAAATCTGTGGTATTCATGGTAGGCCTAATGGTCAATGGTCTTGAAAATCAACGCTGCTGTTTGCATTGATATTACATTTCGTCCACTCGGATATGAAAGGGTGTATCTGCTGCAGTGACATTCGCTACATTACATTTTATCATTCATTGTCAATGTATAGTTCTGAAATGTCAATAGTAAATATAGTGCTTTAATGGTCCTTTTTATCTGATTACATTGCTGCCAATTGGTGCAGGAGTATTTAACAAACCAAAGCAAATAATATTACACAATCATAAAAAGAAAGAAAAATTAATACCATTAATCTTACAGAGATGGTTATTTGTTAGTTTTCTTTCAATTCAAATGAGTTTCTCAACACAATTTTCCAATTCAAATGAAAGAAAACTAATGAACAAGTTATAGAAATACCAAAATAAATGACTCGTTAAGTTCAACCGATGTATTAATTATTAACATTTCCCATCGATTTGTCTCGCTCGGACTTTGCTTTCTAATATCAAATAAAATATTCTTATAATGCCGTGTTTTTTCTATAATACTTAGTGACAAATTAAATGCAAACTACGTCTTTTACCGTTTTAAACTGAGATTTCAGGCCTCTACAGAAAACTGTCGAGAGGCATAGAAACGAAATTAGGCGACAAATTTTCAGTGTATCAGCCAAATTAATTATTATAACAAGAAATCCGGCTTCTTTAATATTTGAACCACCTTTGCAAGAACATGTGCTTTTAAGTAACTTTTGCATTCAGCTTCAATAAATTGAGCACGCGTTAGGCGGGGTAGTGGTTACCACCGCTGGCTTTCACGCCAAAGTTCGGGGTTTGGTTCCTGGTCTCGGCGGTTTGAAAGAGACAAAAATGTTTCTTCCCCATCCACGTGTGAAAGTCAGTATTGTGGGGGGCTTCCGTGACCGAGAGGTAGCGTGCTTGGCCTCAGACCGCCAGGGCTCGAATTTCGAATCCTGTGTCTGGAGAACAGTGTCATCTCACCATCCTCAGGAGGTTCTCCTGGCCCAGTTTAGCCTATATGTGCACAAAGGTGGCCTAAAGCCCGATTCATTTCATTTGAGCACGCGTTCATTTAAAAATTCTCCGAAATGCATAACACTGCATTTCTGACGTTCCTCAACCTGTTGAGAAGGGTGGCGATAACCGTAACAGGTTAAAAGTCAGAAAACTGTGCTGCTGGTATTCCAACAAATGTGATACGTCGTATCCATGTTGTCTAAATAATCAAGCCAACAACTAGCGACACTCAACTTCAAGTGGGTAAAAATTAAATCTTCTAACCCAGTGGTTTAGGTTTTAAGCCAATGCTGGTTCAATGTTGGGTCAGCGTGGGGGAACCAGCGCTTTAGATGAGTATCGTGTTTTCGGGGAAGTGGAGTCGTGGGCACTGCCTTTCTCTACGTCCAGTCAGTCCTGAGACGTTGATCCAGTGCCGATGTAATGCCGATCTACCGTTTACGACGCTGGCCCAGCATTAAACCAGCAATGGTTCGAAATCCCGTGCCTGCCGGTGTCTTCCTGTCCACTAGTTAAAGGGTGTGCGCACAATAAAAACGGGTATTATCACAGGGTTGCTTTCCAATTGGCGAACAGCTCCTCCGCCTCGTCCAGCGTGCTGTCTTGCTGTAAACACATACAACGTGAAATTATGTAGAAAACATTATAACCCTTTCACCGCTAGTCACGCCTACAGTAGCCGTTTAAATCCGGTTTATCAGCCGATTAAATCACTGTTACTGCGAATATAAAAAAGGCAAATATGAGTAATTTTTACACACAAGGTTGTGGGTCGCGGTAGCTAGACACAAGTTCAAGCGGATGAAAATTTTAATAAGATTTAACTTATTTAACCCCTCAAACGCTGAATTCGCTGAAAAAAACCTCGGAGACCAGAGGTTTTTTTCAATTTAAAATCATCATAAATGTCTTAGTTAGCTTTTTCGGATTCATTTGAATACCTATGTTATATAAATTCATCGTGTTTTCAGGGATGGGTGACGTCGGCGTCAGCTTCTGCAAAGCATGTCGTGTTCTGAGACGATCTTATGAGTTTAGCTAATAGTTAACCCAGCAGACACAAGACGTTTAAGCAATGTTGGTCAAACGTAACGTCGTGGACGGTGGACCAACTTTAAACCAACATTGATTCAACGTCTTGTGACTGTTGGGAAGTCCATCTTAACCCATTATCAGCTTTGTTTATAAATTAGCTTTCAACATTTTTTAATCTTCCCATCACACGGCCCTGAGATAACCTGAAGGAAGGAACGCTGGGCTATATAATAACTTTTTCAATGTTTGCAATAAAATTAATTGAAAAACAACAATATTCCCAGCAAACCACATTGGTTCAATGTTGTGTCACCGTCTGCGACGCTGGCACAACATATACACTCATGTATACAACATATACACGCATAATAGGGTTTCCTTGGTTGGGAGATTGCTGAATTTGCGGGGGTAAAAATTTAATCACACTGACCTTACTAAAACATAGCCGCACCATGTTCTCTCCTAGGTGTTTGTTTTTCTCACTGTAAAATGCTGTCGGTGGGATTGTTGCAAGTTTCTGTAACATAGATGTATATCAATCACACAAGTAGATACAATATCAACACTATGGATGTACCACAACTCACGCTTTCGTTTCCGAAAAAAATACTAACTGAAATATTTTTGTATCAACCATGGAGGGGTTTTCAATTTGAAATCATCGTAAATGCCTCAGTTGGCTCCTTCCGCTTCATTTGAATACCTACGGCCATTATCATGATTATAATTATGTTAATTCTTTCTTTGCGCGGACCGTCTTTTAGACGTCTATAGACGTCAGATTCTGACGTTTAAAGACGGTCCCGTGCTGCGAACTGCAGAGATAAATTGAAAGTCCCTGAGGTGTGACAATAGTAGGCTTATATTTATGTTCTATTACATTTATCCATCACATTTACACACATATTTCTCGGTAGATCTATAACTTTCTAATGTATTCCCTCGGCCTGTAAGCACCATACCATGTCAGTATTTTTTATTCACCATAACCTTGCCAAGCCTGAATTTAGCATTGAAATTTTCAATCAACAAAAATGGATGAAAAAGACTTGGAAGTGGCTGACATGTTGAAGATATTTGTCATCATATATTTTTAACGCAGTTTTCTTGGAATGTTTTCGTTTGAAAACCCTTAACCCTTACAGTGCGGGGATCGACTTAAGTTCACAGAATCTGACGTCTGTAGACCACACGACTCTGACGACTAAATTTGATACCCGCACTGTAAGAGTAAAAATATTTCTAATGACCACAGACCCATGACATATAGGTATTCAAATTAATTGGAAAGAGCTGACTGAGACATTTATGATGATTTCAAATTGAAATAAACACTTCGGCCGCCAGGATTATTACAAAATTATTTAAGCGCTTTAAGGGTTAAGTGTAAGAAATAAAAGACTCGCGTTTGTTGGGTAAACAATTATATTGCATTGCAAAGCCAAAGGGTAGTAATTGCTTACTTTACAAGTAAGTAGATACTGCCTTTGCAGAACAGAATAGTCTGACTGCTGTTAGACATCTTCTTTCGTTTTGCTGCATTCAAAAAAAGGACCTAACCTACATCACATCTATTTAAGCTGTAGTTGCTCTACTCCTTATAAAATATGTTTTTATTTCAACATTATGCTGCCTAATTAGCATCAGAACCCATCAACTAAACTGATTAATTATTCTCATCAGGTAACTGCCCATTAAAGCAAAGAACAGAACCGGTAAGTCGTTACTGCTGTTTCTCCAGACTGACCTTGTTCCGCATTAGCCACCTGGCCATTTTATAATCTTTCGGATCAGACGTGCCATCTTCAGGATCTATATCTGAAAACATAGGCCACAATATAATATGGAGCAATCAAATTATCAAACCTGACCCGGCAGTGGGTGTTTTAACATGTTTAGGCGGCGGATCCAGAGGGGTGGGGGACAATTTAGTTTTGGAAAGGGGGGGGTCAGACCCTCCCCCCTTCCAAAACTAAATTTCCAAAATATCGGTATTTGACACTCAAAATTTACCAGGGTAGTGCCTCAAGTTGAGACAGTAACATTGTAAAATTGGTGTAAATTCCCAACTTATTAGCTGAGAAGACAAAAAAATCATTGATTAACAAAAAAAAATAAATTTATAAATCTGAAATTCTGGATCCGCACCTGGTTTATTTAACGATAATGTAAGTGCAAACCCAATTAACCCTGATTAACAACTTACCAAGTTGTGAGAAGTCGGCCATCATGAAGTAGCCTCCCTCGGGAATGATAGGTCGAAGGCCTACCTCAGACAGCATGGCAGCCATGCGATCACGTTTAGGAACCAATTCCAGCGGCAGAGAATTAAAGTAACACTCAGGTTCGCTTAGTCTGCTTGCCTCGAGTTCAAATCCAACTGCGACAGCTTCCTGAACAAAATGTTGCTCAACATTTAGATAACCATCGTGCCTGTATTGTTGGATTATTCGCGAGCATTATAATCCTTACATATTATAAAAGTATTTTTTATGTTTTTACATATTAGAAATCAGAGCTCACGCTAACCCTTCACTCGTTAAGTTAGGGCTTATCTTATTTAACCCCCCCCCCACTTGAAGTTGTGTCTCGCTACCGCGACCCACAACTTCATGTGTGTGAAATTGACTCATTATTTTGTTTCATTTGAGGACAAGAAATTACAAATGTTGCAGTTAGTCCACTGGCCAACCTTGGAACCTGGTAAAGGTTGGAAGAGACCACCAGAAAGCCCTAAGTAAGATTCCAATTAACCAAACATTAAAATTATCCCATGGCCTATGGGTAATTTTCATGTTTCGATAATTTGAAGCTGAAATTTTTTTATGGCATTGCCAGCTTCAAATGACTGGAAAAGGTAATACAGTACCAAAAAAATTAAAAACGTGATTCGTTCAGTGCGGGAATCGACTTTAGACGTCCCCAGGCTGAAAGCGATATACACGGGTCTAGCAGGATTAGGGTCATACGTAAGTCTACTTTTACACAATAGTAAAATAACGTGTGTTTACCTGAAGAGGAGTATTACAGTTATACAGTGAGTTTTGGCTGACAGTCCGCAAGCAGTGCATCAGGTGGGGTGGACCTAGCGCCCAGCCCAGCTTCCACCCGGTGACAGAGAAGGTCTTGCCGGCGCTGCCAATAGAGACGGTGCGGTCCCACATGCCAGGTAGGGATGCTGTTAAACACAAACAAACGGAATAAACTGACCAAACTGGAATCCTTTATGCGCTAAGCACGATTATAATCTTTCTTAATCTGTTTTACCAGCAGATTAGGGTAAATAGAATCACTGTTATTGTGAATAAAATGTGTTTTTAAACATTAGATTTGTGAATGTCCGGTCTTGAATTAAATAAATATGAATAATTTTCACCCACTTGAAGTTGTGGGTCGCGGTAGCGAGACACAACTTCAAGTGGGTGAAAATTAGTCATATTTTTTTAGTAATTTTCACCCACATGCCAGGTAGGGATGCTGTGAAACACAAACAAACGGAATAAGCTGACCAAACTTGCAAATGTTTTGTCTCAAATTAAACGAGTATAAATAATTTTCACCCACTTGAAGTTGTGGGTCGCGGTAGTGGCACAGAACTCGGATAACTATACTAATTTGACGTGCCAGTCAGAGGAAGGTGTGGACCAAACGGACGATGTTGATCGATCGACATTGTTGCCTTAATGTTGGTCCATCGTCTACGACGCTGGCCCAGAAGTAAATCAACATTGAATCAATCCCAGCTATTTATCAGACAAAATAATATAGGGAATATAGGAATTCCTGGTTAAAATATAGAGTTGTGTAATAAATTTATGGCGATTTATAGTAGAATTATAGGAAGGCATACACATTTTAAATCATGTTGTATATTGCTTCAAATAGGTAAATAGAGTACATTGTATTCTTGATTGTTTCGTGATAGTTTCCTTTTGATATAATGACATCCTAGAAAAACACGAGACGTTGGCCTAATAATGGGTTAATGTTGGCCAATCATCTTCGACGCTGACCAACATTAACACAACATTAGGCCAACGTCTCGTGTTTGCTGGGAAGTTTTTAAGGAATATAGTAACGTAACTACATTATTGGTTGCTTACCAAATTTGGTCCATTCATTAGGCTTGTAGACGAGCCATTCGTATACCTCGTCCGCTAGCACCACCACGTCATACTTTACACATAGGTCAGCTAGCATCTGTAACTCCTCCCTGTCAAATACCTGGCAACAATGGACAGATTGAATCACCTTACAACACTATTCAAGTGTCGTGTGGTACTCCAAGGGTTAAAGAGTCGCACCAGCCCTTTTAACAAGTGGCAGATACGACGAGTCATCAGATGTCGTTATAGATAGAGATGGATTGATTTATGTTTTCTATCGCCTATGCAAAGCCCGAAAAATGTCATAAACTTTCTATTTTTACGGTACGGTTTGATGCCAAATAAATAAATAACATAGACTATATGATTCTGCACGAAATAAACGAGGAGCCCTATTATCTTACACGTATGTCATCAATAACTTAGGCGCCAATGAAAATTAGAATCATTCTCGTCAGCATATAAAATAACTGCGAAATATGCCTTTGCTAAGCACAAAATGCAACTGTTTGTTCTCAAATTAAAACATATCAGTGATTTTACCCTCCTGAAGTTTGTGAGTCGCGGAAGAGACACACAAACTTCAGGAGAGTAAAATATGAATTAATAGTATCCGACTTGGCGATCAAAGCATTAACAAGTCTGCCGTGCAAATTCACAATGCAGTAACTGCTTGCTTTTAAAGTAAGCAGTTACTGCATTTTGGCTTTGAAACGCAGAATTACACAACAACATTAGAAACTCACTTTTCCTAGTGGATTGTTCGGGTTGTTCAGATAGAGTACTTTGGTCTTGCTGCTGAATTTACCTTCCAGCTCTTCTGGATCCAGCTTCCAGTCTTTGCTGCTGTCACCCTTGTTCGTCTGTGTGCAAAATATTACAGCTCAACTGACCGGTGGATATCGTATGTATAAGAGCAAATCCAGGACGTAAAATAGCTACGCGGGTGGGGGTGACCAGGGGTAAATTCAGAGGGGGTCCTGACCCCCTTTTCAGAAACTAAATTGCCTAAACATTTCCCTAAATTGCGAACATATCGGTAATTAACACTAAAAATCGGATGGTGCTGTTTGGTTTTGCACTGCGGCTATTATACGTTTACATGCCAATTTATACAATCATACCGGATTAACCAGCAAACGCGAGACGTTAACCCAATGCTGGTTCAATTTTTCCAGCGTCTGCGACGCTGCACCAACATTGAGCCGGCATTGAGTGAACGTCTCGTGTTTTCTGGAGATTCAATTCACGTACCTTGCGGAGGGGCACGTAGACGGGCGTGGCGCCGGTGATGGACGTGAATGGCGCGTAGCAGTCAAAGAAAGGCTCTATGATGATCGCCTGCAAATTGGAGAGCGGAAAATAGGTTCAGCAGGGTGCCATCCCACTAAGAATCCTAAAATTAGGATTAACTTGACTTTCTCTCACTTGTAAATGAGAGAAAGATAAGATAATTGTAATCTTAGGATTTTTATTGGGATTAGCCTCTGACAAACAGCATACATTGACCCGATGTTGTATTAATGTTGGGCCAGCGTCGTAGACGACGGACCATCATTAACCCTTTAACCGCCAAATTATTCAATTTCAATTTACACCAACTCGAAGTTGTGGATCGCGTCAGCGATCCACAACTCCAAGTGAGTGAAAATTATTCAGATTTGACAAAATGGAGGTCAACTCTTTTCAAATCTTGCTGGTTGATGTCACATTTAACCTTTAACATATTTAAAAGGTGGTACTTAATGTGCTACTAAAAAATGAAAACCCGAAAATATGCGGCACCGGCGGTTAAAGGGTTCAACCGACAATGGGTGGATATATCGTGTTTGCTGGAGACACAACACTGAGGTGCAGTGTTTTGTCACAGTGTTTTGTCACAGTAGGCAAGAAAACAAGTGATAGATAATGAATGGAACCAAGGAATCTCAATGAACATTGACATTCCTCGATCTAACAGAAGACAGGTTTTTAACCAATGTTTTGCCATTATATCGGACGTTGGCCAAACATCGGGTCGACATATTATGCCAAACAATGATAGCCCCCCCCCTTTATAATTATATAAGAAACCGCATATCACAGAGATCAAGAACGCATCTGATGTCATTAGACACGGATAGAGGGTGGGAAAGATCAACATACATGCATGCGCTGATGTGTTAAATAACAATATTAAAAGAAGAGATTTGTCGACCGCATCCCAGGGTTTCACCCCTTTTCCTATTCCAGCAAACAAGAGACGAAGACCCAATGTTGATTTAATGCTAGGCCATTATTGCAGACGGTGGACCAGCATTGAACCAACATTGGTTCGTTTGCTTTCTGGCACCATGCTCAGACTACCATGGGGAGAGGGGTTTGGCTGTCATTGTTTGACAAGCTGCCCGTGACGCCGATGGAAAGACTACTGGCCATTGAGCATGTTGACCAGTACTTTATTTTTGTCTTATCATGTTTAGTTTACTCTGGAGAGAGGGAGAGAGAGGATATAATCATTGCCTGTCCTGTATACATGTAGTTATCTCTCTTGAAATGAAATGAAATGAATCGGGCTTTAGGCCACCTTTGTGCACATATAGGCTAAACTGGGCCAGGAGAACCTCCTGAGGATGGTGAGATGATTGAGATGACACTGTCCTCCAGACACAGGATTCGAAATTCGAGCCCTGGCGGTCTGAGGCCGAGCACGCTACCTCTCGGTCACGGAGGCTCCCCACAATACTAACTTTCACACGTGGATGGGGAAGAAACAATTTTGTTTCTTTCAAACCGCCGAGACCGGGAACCGAACCCCGGACTCTGGCGTGAAAGGCAGCGGTGCTAACCACTACCCTAGGGCCCCCGCCCGTTATCTCTCTTGAATGGTGGCTATTTTCTGACGTAACACGTATCAACTATCTCTTCTCAGTTGTAGTAGTAGTAAATCTTTGCTTTACGTCACTTTTCGGCACAAAAGGTCTTTTAAGTGACATTGTAATACCATAAAAACGTTGTAGTCAATTGATGAGATGAATGATGTACAGATGATAATGTGAGGGTGGGGGTGATAGGGCATGGTGGGTTATTGAGAGCGTTTTCCTTCGCTCGCCCGATAAGGGGTTCTGGGCATGTCTAGGGGATATACCCCCAGACATGCCCAGACGGCCGGAGACTTGAGTTTCGCTGTACAATTTAATGATGAAACTCTGTGGCATTTTGCGCAGCTCCGCTATCCTCGGGTCGGATAGTCCCCAGAGTAACAATAGGAAGGATCACTCCCTCTGGGTAACTCCATTCATCCCACGTGAGAGACCTAATGTCAAACACGCTATTGCCGGTCATTTAAGGCTACCACAGCCTACATCAGCGCCAGCACTGATGCGGGTGCTGCATTGGCTCCGCTGTTGAGCGGAGGAACCAGGGTACGCCACTGGCAATCCGCCCGAAGATTATAGCCAGATACGAGGAGGCTGCAGCTGCCCTTGGATGATTGCTGTAGACTAGTGCTTCCGTACAATGCCGTAACAGCATCCAACAGACGAAACAGATCCATAATGACCCTCCCCGAATGGGGGCGAAAAGTACTACTACTAGCAATCATCCCAGTACCCCCTTCTCAGTTGTGCTCACCTTGAGATCCGACAGACGCGAGCCTTTCACCCAATGTTGGGTTAATGTTGGGCCAGCGTCGAAGACGGTGGGCCAACATTAACCTGACATTGGATCAGCGTATCGTGTTTTCTGGGATATTGTAGTTACCTCATCACCCGGGTCCAAGAGACCACAGGCACAGTCGTGCAGTATGCCGTAGGCTCCGTTGGACACCAACACCTCCGTCATCGGGTCTATCTTGTGGTTGAGTATGGGGGAGAAGACGTCAGACAACGCTTGCACAAGGCGAGGATGCCCCTGAAAATAAAAGGTTCCCAGTTAGCATGCGACGCTAAACCAATGCTGGATTAATATGCTGTAGCCCAGAAACTATCACGCTTAACTGTCAGAGGCACTATGAATGTAATGTAGTTTTTGTGAATTCAATGGCAAAGGTATAATTAATAAAATTATCAAAATGAAAGTCAAGAATCCACTTGTTGGCGGCGCTACATGCATCGGCCCATCGTTCGTAAGGTATAGCTCCTCTGATTTCCAAGGGGACAATATATTATTGTGAATATTGTAGCGAATATCATAGTATTGGACACGATCTTATCTCATTTGGTTAAAAAAGGGTTTTTTTACGTTTATCGGTGGTGACATTTTTAATATATAGTGAAAAACAGTTGTCTTCTGGCTCCAGAAGTACATATCAGTACGGCATAAAAATCGTAGGAAATGGGCAACAAAAACCAGCATGAACTTTCGACCAGTTGCCCGACATTAAGCGGAATTAAGTAAACAGAATCTAGAAATGTGACGCATTTAATTCCACAAAGACAGACAGTACACGTTTACTTCTCAGGTGAGCATACACTACTGTTTGTCTGGACATAGTAGTATGAGCCACATTATTGTGGGACAAATAAACAGATAAACTCACATTAATAATGTAAATTAATCAACGCGCCAAGCAAACACGAGACGAGAATACAGTGTTGGTTTAATGTTGGTCCACCGTCTGCGACGCTGGCCAAACATTGAACCAAAATTGATTCAATGTCACGTGATTACTGTGACTTGTATACTTAATATATGCTTCGTAACGTGTTTACTTACAAACGCTCTGGTATATTGATAGAAAGCAGGGTTGTTAGACTGTGCTATGGCCAACAGAGCATCCTGAAGATATTTGGGTGGCATGAAATCTGGAAATCCCTGAAATGGAAAGTAGAAAATATCTATGAGATCTATTCAAATAAATGTACACATATACTAAGCACTCTATTAATCAATAGGGCCTAAATAATTTATGAAGGTATACTATGCAGAAATAGGCAAATGTGTGTGTTTTAACCCATTCACCGCTAATTACAACTGTAGTCGTTTCAAATCCGTTTCATTGGTCGATACCGCGACCACAACTTCAAGTGGGTGAAAATTACTCATATTTGTTTAATTTAAGAGATTTAAAGCGAATATATTCGTGTTTAGTGCTTACAGGGTTACATATATATCAAGTGCAAATTATGACACCATAAAATAGATGTAGTTTGCTTTTTAGTTGCATCTTCCCGTTAGGTCGTAGTTGTTTAAACTAATCATATTTGGAAGTAACGTAAGAGTAATTTATAAAGCCCCTGTTACCATGGTCATGGAGATGAATTATTTTAATAAACAATTACAAAAAAAACATAAAATATCGATCGAATTTATATTTAAAAAAAATCATAAATAACACAATTAGTAGTACTACTACATGTATCAAGGACACAAATACGAGGTCACCCACTCTTCGATCAATCCTCAACTCTTATCCCGCTAAATTAAATTAGTACTTACATCTTCACCCACTTAAAATTCATTGTGTCTCGCTACCGCGAGCCACAACTTCAAGTGGCTAAAATTTACCATGCTTACTCACATTTGTTTAACTTGAGACCAAAAATTTGCAAATCGTTAAGTTTTAACACACATTTCACTCCCAATAACATATATTTGATCGCCTATCAAATTGATTAAAAACGACAAAAGTTGTGCTTAGTTGGTTAATGTATCACCACAGCATGGCTCGTGACAGTAATGAAAATAGGAATATCAAGTCACTCACCTGTCCCAAGTTCAATGAGTTTGTTTCTTTAGCCAGCTTGATGAATTCAACCCTGCAAACGTAATGATTGAGCCATTGGACGTGTCCATAGAACGTGGTGTTGAAGTATCATGCATGCAATTGGAAAGCAGCGATAACTGCTTACTTTTCAAGTAAGCAGGTACTACTGTTTGCTTTTGCATTAGAGAATTAGAGAGACAAATTAGTCTGGTGTAGCGGAGCAGTATGATACACAATTGGTGGCAAATTCTACACAATAATATGTTGGTGTAGCATTTCTTGTCATTGACTGTCGTGGACAATAGTACTGCTCTGCAAAGACAACAGACAGTATCTGCTTTAATACTTGTAAAGTAAGCATATACTGCCTTTTGTCTTTGCACGGCATAGTACCTCAGCACATGCACGGCTGCACAACTGCTGCACAATTTTTCCGGAACAAATTATTCCCTGGCATTGTGTAATTATTAGGATCGGCCGTAGGCCGGTATCCTATTAGGTTTATTTTGCCTGAGTGTGTGTCCTATTTAGGGGAAAGAGGGGTGTTATGTGTGGGAAACGGTTGACATTCCTGTACACCAGTCCTTATGAACATGTGCAATATAACGTTTCAGATCCCTCTAGGTTAAGTACTTTCGTGTTTAAAAAATCTTCAAAAAAAAGATATTCACGATTATATTTTTGGTTAAGCGCTTAAAGGGTTTTGGTTGGAATAATGTTGTCCCAGCCTCGCAGACAGTGGCCGAACATTATTTCACAATTGGGCCAATGTATCGTGTTATCCGGGTGGTGGCCTTTCGGGGCATAAAGCGTCACCTGTATGGCAGTCAGAGCAAACACAAGCAATCGCCCAATTCTGTTTCAATATTGGGTCAGCGTCGAACCAGCAATGGGCTGCGACGCTGGTCCAACATTGAACCGGTATTGGGTGGGTAGGCCTACATTGTGTGTACCAGGTACATCGTATAGACGCGTACACTGACTTATCAGCGATGGTGGTGGAAGGAATAGGCCTACACGTTGAAGACATACTTGTTTCATTGGTTTTTTCAATAATTATATCCTGGACATTTAGGATTCTGGCCGATGAAGGAAACCGATACAGCTACGTTTACAAAATAATAGGCCATTTTTTTGTCTAAAGCACCCAACAGACTAAAGCCGGGCCTCGGAGGTCGGAACTCCTCTTCTAGTTGCATCTGACTTATGTTATTAATACGATTGTTAACTCAATGTCCCCTCAGAGTACCACTTTCGTAAGTGTCACGTGCTGAAACGTTGCACTTGCGGCAGTCATGCACCGAGTGGACTATAAGGCCACTGGTTTTTATTTCTCTGTTTTAGATCAGAAAAAATCCAAAATCTAATGAGGGAGGGCGGTAAAAAAAAACAATTAGGAAAAAAAAAACATTCCATTTATTTTTGGAAATGTTATTGAGGGTGACCAAATAAAAAAAACATTGGACAAATTTCTGGAGAAGGTAATGAGGGCGACGAAATAAAAACAATTTTGACCTATTTCAAATAAAATTAATGAGGGCGACGAAAAAAACAAGCAAACCCAGGAGCTCCCGCTCCGAATTAGAATTTGATTTAAGCAATTTTGTGTAGGGTTATGAATATAGTCGTACGCTAGGTAAAAAATCAAGACGCAAGAAAACTAGGTCTAAGAGGCTCAGTCTAAGAGAACTAGATAGTCTGTCAGAGATTGCAAACCTCCATTGAAATTGATGATTCTAATCAGTATCCCAGTAATGGTCTACCTATTTGGCACGGTTTCCCTGATATCAGGCCAATCGAGGTAAATAATGGCTGATTTACGGTCATTTTGAATTCGATATAGACGAGTTAAAAAATTTCAGGGTGCATCCTCCCCCGAAACCTCACATTTTGTTTTATAGTAATTATTTGTTTTATAGTAATGGTCTAGCTATGTAGCACAGTTTACCTGATATCAGGCCTATCGAGGTAAATAATGCCGATTGTTGGCCATTTTTAATTCGATAAGAGTTAAAAATTTCCAGGGTGCATCATCCCGCAAAAAATAACATTTTGTTTTATAGTAATGGTTCAGCCATATAGCACGGTTTACCAAATATCGTCCATATGAAAGTGAATAATGGCCGATAGGCGGCCATTTTGAATTTGATCAAGTCTAAATTTTTCAACATGCATCCTCTCCTGAAATATCACATTTTGTTTTATAGTAATGGTCTAGCCATCTAGTACGGCTTACCAAATAACGACCATGCGAAAGTGAATAATGGCCGATAGGCGGCCATTTTGAATTTGATCAAGTCGAAATTTTTCAAGATGCATCCTCTCCTGAAATCTTATATTTTGTTTTATAGTAATGGTCTGGCTATCTAACACGGTTTACCAAATATCAGCAATGTGAAAGTAAATAGTGGCCAATAGGCGGCCATTTTGAATTCGATTGAGTCAAAAGTTTTTAAAAGGCATCCTCTCCGGAAATGTCACATTTTGTTTTGTAGTAATGGTCTAGCCATCTAGCACGATTTACCAAATATCGGCCATGTGAAAGTGAATAATGGCCGATCAGCGGCCATTTTGAATTTGATCAAGTTGATTTTTTTCAAGATGCATCCTCTTCTGAACTCTCACATTTTGTTTCATAGTAATGGTTTAGCTATCTAACACGATTTACCCAATATCAGGCCTGTCGAGGTGAATAATGGCCGATAGGCGGCCATTTTGAATTTGATCGAGTTGAAATTTTTCAAAATGCATCCTCTCCTGAAAACTTACAATTTGCTTTATGGTAATGGTGTAGCTATCTTGAGCGGTTTTCATGATATTCCGCAATATCAGGCTTGTAGATGTGAATAATGGCCGATAGGCGGCAATTTTGAATTTGATCGAGTTGAAATTTTTCAAAATGCATTCTCTCCTGAAACCTTACAATTTGTTTTATAGTAGTGGTGTAGCTATTTTGAGCGGTTGTTGTGATATTCCGCAATATCAGGCCTGTAGAGGTGAATAATGGCCGATGGGCGGCCATTTTGAATTTTATCGACTTGAAATTTTTCAAGATGCATCCTCTCCTGAAACATTACAATTTGTTTTATAGTAATGGTGTAGCTACCTTTAGCGGTGTTCATGATATTCCGCAAAATATTTCAGTCGGATTTACCGATGTCATAAATTTTGTCAAAGTGCTGGGTAAACTTCAAGGTCAAGGTCCAAAAACCTGAAAAGGCACAACTGGGGACCTTAGAGAACATGTATGTGCAATATGACTGTAATCGGCCCAGTACTTTTCGAGACCTGCTCCGGAAACGAAGTGTGTGTCAAAACGTCTAAATATGTCATAGTTCTGAACCAAAAGTAGGTCAAAGTTCATATACCCCGAAAGGCACAACTAGACCCCTAGAGGTGTTGTGTGTAAAATTTGAAGACAATCGGACAAGTACTACCAGAGATATGCTCCGGAAACGAAATGTTCACGGACAGGGCCCAACGGCCCAACACCGTAACATCATCATTTCTCCTCTGCGACCTCGCGTATTAAATTCAGATTAAAAATATTTTAACCTGTCCATTTTCCACCTGAAGTAACCCACATACCAAAAATCGTTATCCTAGCTTGTTTTCTTACAAAGTTATAGGCAAAAGAAGAAAACGTAGGCGGAATCCATAGCTCCCTCCGTCTCACCTATGGTGACGGCGGAGCTAAAAAAACATACCTGGAAAAAAAGTTTTTGTATTTCCGGAAATGAACTTTTTTTTTCGAAATATTTTTTTTTATCTACTAAAATTAATTTTTTTTTCTCGCAAATCGGCAATAATTGAATTCGCGCGCTGGGCAGAAAAAAAACATATGCTTTTTTTGGTAATGTGCGCTCATCTAAAACAGAGAAAAAAACATAGTGGCCTAAGCTTTAAATTGTAATATTTCGTCCGTCTTCGGTCCGTATCCATACCAATCCGTGAGCAATATTGATAAATTCCATATAATATATGGAATCCATACATTTATGTTGGGAACAATTACAAAACATGAACACGTGTCGTTGTTAATGCACCGCTACATGACGTTTAATGGACATGAACTGAACCATGTACATGTATGTTCGGGTTGATCGAGTAGGTTATTCTTTTATAACCTCATTGGGTTGACATTACCTCTCTGTCACGGAGGCTCCATACAATACTGAGCAGGGGAGAAATAGACAATGAGATTAGCCTGGAACACTAAGTTGAAACCGCTATCCCCTCAATCGGTTTGTATTTAAATTGGACAATGGAGTGGAAAATGTAATAGTCAATCATACATTGGAAGTGTATTACGATGTAATGAAAGTCTCGTTAGTGTATGCCGCGAATTACACAGTTTGCTGGCTTGAATATCAATACTAAAGTACGCTACCCAGCAAACACGAGGCATTTACCCAATGCTGCTTCAATGCTGGGCCAGCGTCGAAGACGGTGGGCCAGCATTGAAACATCATTGGGTAAATGTCTCGTGTTAGCTGGGTATGCCATGACAATACTATTCGTATGTGATTATGGCGTGTTGTGGGTGACAGTGGGCTTTGCAAAGGTGAACAGCCGTAATTACTCACTTGAAAAGTAAGCAGTTACTGTTGTTTGCCATTTCAAAGTTGCTCGTTTCTTGCAGCATTGGTTGAATGTCACAGCGCACCAACCAGCCAACTGTCGCACGTAAAAACCCCATTAATTGGTCTGTATTATTTAGTATTATTAGCACGCTACACTTACATTGACTGTTCTCATGCATATCAAATTATAGTAAATAATAAGCCAGAGTATATCGATGTCCATATCCTAAATGTCTAAATTATTGTATTATCAGGGAAACAAATTTTGTTCCGTATCGCATAGCAAAATAATATACAAGTCTGCACATTTGTTAATCAAATTGGTAAGTGTTTAGCAGAATATTTATACATGAATGATAAGGATGTCTAGGAAATTAAAGAATCATTCAGCTTCAAAACGCGCATGCCTGGGACGGTCAAGTGTAGGCCAACAGTAGCCTATTGAGTACAGATTGACGGCATTAATATAGCCACTGAACTGATTACAAGATACTACTCAAACGAGACATTGATCCAATGCTGTTTTAATGTTAGGCCAACGTCTGCGACGCTGGCCCAACATTGAACCAACATTAGATAAATGTACAATGTTTGAGAGAAAGTCCTCCTGCCCAGCAAACGCAAGCCATTTGTATGACATTTATGCAATGTCGGCCCAACGTCTTCGACGTTGGTCCAACATTGCATAAAGTCATACAAATGTTTTGTGTTTACCCCCCAGTAATACAGTCAGTTTGTTTGCAAGTAAAAAATGAAATGAAATGAATCGGGCTTTAGGCCACCTTTGTGCACATATAGGCTAAACTGGGCCAGGAGAACCTCCTGAGGATGGTGAGATGATTGAGATGACACTGTCCTCCAGACACAGGATTCGAAATTCGAGCCCTGGCGGTCTGAGGCCGAGCACGCTACCTCTCGGTCACGGAGGCTCCCCACAATACTAACTTTCACACGTGGATGGGGAAGAAACATTTTTTGTTTCTTTGAAACCGCCGAGACCGGGAACCGAACCCCGAACTCTGGCGTGAAAGGCAGCGGTGCTAACCACTACCCTAGGGCCCCCGCCCGTTTGTTTGCAAGTAGGCGACCAAGTAGAGGCAAAATACAAGGGCTTTGAATTATTAACTCATAGATGTCGCTCAAGTATATATGAACTTGCTGTGATTTGAGAAATTGCTCTTAATGAGGCTTTGGGTATGAAACGCATATTTAGTATTATTATGGAATAGGGCCTTGGCTTACCCACGGGCACTATTGCCTTCTGGGGGACCCTTGTCCTGCGAATTTTGACAGTTGACTACACCTTTAAAACTTGAAAGAGACAATTTATAATCAATAATTTTGAAACAAACATTTCCCAAAATATATCTCAAATGATTTGCTTTATAACATTACATTTTGGGCAAGGCAGTGTTAGTTTGAATGTAAATCATGCTTTTTTAAAACAATGATAATTACGCATGTCTAGATGTGTCATTCAGCTTGCTTACTGCGCATTGGAAAAACTATGCAATTCTGCTCATTTCCCTAATTAAATTTGTAATTGATTATTTAGCAAAACATTCATACATCAACGATAAGAATGCGATGCGAGTTAAAACGTCTTGCAAGAGAAAATCGCTGATCATTAATTTTCGACCTCATACCCGACCTCATTATTTACCTCATAGCTTGCCTTGATAAGATCTACGGGTAGTTATTCGGAACTCCCATATATATGTATGATATGACGTAACATAGTTAATAATTAGATTCAGTATATAGGTTATCCCAGACGTCGATCGAACGTTGGCTTAATGCTGGTCCAGCGTCCACGACGCTGGACCACCATTAAACCAACGTTTGATCAACGTATGGTGTCTGTTGGGAATCTTTGTAGTGACTATATTTTCACTCACCACACATTTCTGTCAGTTCCTTGATATCTCTTTGCCAGAACGTGTTTGCCACTCGCCATGCTACTGTTATGTCTCTGTAAAATGAACAGGGCGTTAACCCGGGGACGTTAACATTGATGCTGAAAAAAACGCCTGGCGTCGGACAAATGTAACAATCAATGCCTCTGTACACAGCATTATAATTAGAAATACAAGTTAACCATGGGTCACTTTCAGAACATGCTGCATGGCTGAATGTTCATGTTGGGTCGCAGATGGTAGACCAAATTCAATCAACTTGGTTCACCACCTGGTTACTTTTCCGTGTTTGCTGCGAATGCCAAAAACATTGTGTTGTGTACAGGATAAATAACCATTAACATTTACAAAACAGGCATTAATTACTGTTATGGTTATCACTGCATTAAAAACTGGAACGTTCCACCAGTTACAAAGCCAAACAAATAGTTCATGAAATGCTCAGCGGACGGCGACGGGCTGATTTTATAGAAAATATTGTTTATAACTATTTTGTCTGCTAAATGAGGTACTCACCATGCAAATGGACCACGTAGACTAGCACATGTGAGTGAGTGGGTGAGTGAGTGAGTGAGTGAGTGAGTGAGTGAGTGAGTGAGTGAGTGAGTGAGTGAGTGAGTGAGTGAGTGAGTGAGTGAGTGAGTGAGTGAGTGAGTGAGTGAGTGAGTGAGTGAGTGAGCGTTGAGTGAGTGAGTCAACAATACTTGGCCTAATAAGCTGCTGATAAAGGAAGATGCAGGCCACAGCCTCGTGCCAGGAAATTAGATACTGACCTAAAAGTGACACCGGCACTCCCTGAAGCACACGAGAAAAATAAGAAATACTAGAGGCAGGGGGCGAATAGCGTTCTCCCCGACAATACTGTGCAAAGCCAAAAGGCAGTATCTGCTTACTTGAAAGGAAGCAAATACTGCCTTTTGGCTTTGCAAAGCAGTATAGACATTGAACCCCTTATACATGCCTATTTTACATAACATTGAAATCACCGGTGTATGAATAAGCAGCGTCTATCGTTTACTGTACGCTCCGTCACGACGTATTTATTTATAAATTATATTATCTCTGCAAAGATTGGACGTTGGACGTAAATCAGTATATGTTAGTTTGATGCTGGACCAGCTTTGCTGGCGGTGGATCGTCAGTACAATAACACGAGGTGTTCGGTATAGTACGCCGACGCTGTGTATAGACCAAGGATCAACCCCTCCCTCAGAGTACGAGAACTCGATGTACAGATCAAAACATTCAGCGCGGAGGAGTTCTTCTGGGAGAATATTATTTTCATTTCGACAATAGCACAGTGATCAAATTTGCGTTTTTTAAAAACAGTTACAACGACAAAAGTATGTTCTGTAACAGTTTCAAGGAGGACTATAACCCTGTTGTAGTTTCCTTGCAGTTGGTATTACAAGGAGGTTAAAAACCTCCTTGGTATTACCAAGGAATTTGTTCTGAGCAGTGTGCCTACAATACACATGATACAGCTCTACACCTTTTTTCTGCGTCAAAAAAATCACCCACAAAAGCGACCTGCAGCTGTTACGATATATAGAAAGTATACCCATGGCCTACAAACATTGTTGATCCGGTGTTGGCTAACATTAAACCACCACTGGGTCAACGTCTAGTGTTTGCTGAAATGACAGTCATGACGATATATTGTTTTATCGTCACACCGTGGTGCGTACAAAAAAAAAAATATATATATATAATATATATATAATTATCGCACAATACGTATGGTAATAGTGACTTAGAGTGACTATAAATTACACTGCAAAGGTGACTAACAGGTTAATCTGTCCATATATAGGGCCTCAGTAGATGACTAGATGACACTTATATTCTTTACCCTTGGAGCGCCAATGATCAAAACCAAAATAGTTTATAATCCTTTTTTATTGCATAGCAACTGTATAAGGGAAAACGGCCGTCAAAAGATTGTCAAAAAGATTGTGATGTATTTTTTATTTGTATAGCCATCTGATATAACCTGATAATCGTATAACGGGAAAAGGTCGTCAAAAATATTCTCAAAAAGATTGAGATGATATCGAACCTGTACCTCACTACCGTACATGTATGTGAGTGAATGATGATGATTGAAATCTGCCATGGAAGTCTTCAAGCTTTCATTTTCAAACACAATAATATCTGAGCACCGTCGCTTGCAATAACCATGCTAAACCAGCAGAAATGAGACGTTGGGCCAACGTTGGTTTGCTGTTGAGCCAACACGTAGACGGTGGGTCAACAGTAAGCCAACGTTGAGCCAACGTCTCATCTTTGTTGAGAAACTGTACATTGTAATAAGAATCAATATGAAACATTCATTCAACATATGGTGTGATTATAATATAGATCTATACTATAATAAATCGGGCAGTATATGAGAAAATAACACATCGGACCGAGGACACATGCCTGTAATTTCGTTTTCGCAACATAATAACTTTTATAATGTTTAGTGATATGATGTCACAAGCTTTCTACCTAGTACTAGTAAATAATTATTAATGTCTCATCCAGTTTACATTACGAATACAAATCATACATAAATGACAGTTTGCTGATGAAGTGACTGGTCACTCAATGTGAGTTACAAGAGACTGTAAAATAATATATCAACCTCAAATGACATGCGTATAGAATAGTTTGGTATGATAAAAACTGATTATGATAATATGAGATGATAGAAATGAAATGATATATAAATGATTATGATAAACAGTTAAAGTTCATACCATTTACCCATTTTACAACATTATCATCAATCCACAATGACGATATTGTAAAATGGGTTGGTACAGGTCTAGCAGACACGAGACGTCGACCCAATGCCGATTCAATGCCGGCCCAGCGTCTATGATGCTGGCCTAACACCGAAACAGCACCGGGCGAACGTACACGTGTCTGCCGGGTAGTTGCGCAGCGAATACGAGACATCCATCCAATAGTCCACCGTCAATGTCGCAACATCAAACCACCATCAGATCAACGTCACACGCCCGCTGCCACCACACTGATCACAAGGGGCCGGCCCCACCTCGGCAAGTACATTACATGCTTGTTCAACGTCTACCCAACACTGACCCAAGGCAGAACCAGCGCCCCGTATCCACTATGGTCATTCATTTTACACTTGGATTACGAGTGTTTTCCTAATATCTAAAATTTGATAGCAGGTTCTAGCACATTTTAAAACATAGCATTATTGGTAAAAATAAATGTTATCTTATTGACATCATTCATCGACATAAATCACTATTGATATACGATGCATATTTGAATAATGATTCTCTGACACCAGTATACATGGTACAGTGTAATAAAACATGAAGTTCATTTTCGATTTTCTAAGGACAAAAATTACAATATCTTTCAGAGGCAGGCACGTTAAAGTATCTTCCGAGTTCAATATTTATTGGGGCAACGCCACAGCGGAACCTGGCCATGGCACTGCGTATTCGTGGTGCTTTAATCTGGTTAACATACAAATCTGGTGCATACTGGTTTTTGAACAATCTATATGTTCTCAATTTATTTAGGCCGTTTCCCCGTTTAGCTTCGACGGTCTCCAGATTTTTCCGCCAATCATCAGTACGAAGTTCACTAGAGGCTGTGGAGACTAACTGTACAAAATCCAGCTGTTCCTCCTGATCAGCCACACCCAGCTTATGTAACACTTTAGTCACACGGCCGGGCCAGCCACGGGTTCTCTGCCCCTGTAAATTACAAGCCCACATGATAATTTTACTGTTAAGCCGATCCGGTGGTAATAGTTTTAGTCGCTTATATTGCCTAGCCACCTCTCTGTATTGACGGGCTAGAGGAGGTACCATACCCATAACTCCACGAACAGCCACTGTAGAAGCTTGTTGACCAAGGCCCAAATAGAACCTACATGCTCTATTAAACACAGCCTCGATAGCTGGAAAACTTCTAGTCCCCCAGATGGAGGCACCGTAGCTAATTATCGGCCAAACAAGACTATCAAAAAATTTAACAAAACAAAAATAGGGTACACCATCATTCGTCTTGACCTTACATATAAGCAATCCTAATGCGCGGTTAGCAGATTGTGCTACACTCTTAATTGAGGTATTCTGTCAACACTAAACCCAGATATTTGTAAGAATTTAAAACATTGACATCATTATTACCACGAGTAAAACTATGTGTTGTTTGTGTTTTTGAGTGAGGTCTAAAATGAATAACAGCTGATTTTTCACAGTTCACTTGTACATTCCAATTATCACACCATTTATACAGAACGTCTAACAAAATCTGAAGGTCATTCTCGTTCTCTCCCAACAGTACCAAATCGTCGGCGTACATAAGCATACCAACTTTTTCCTCTCCAATACTCACGCCAAGTTCTGTACTGTTAATATCATCACAAAGATCATTAATGTAAAGATTAAACAATAGAGGCGACATCGCACATCCTTGCTTTAAACCGGAGTTGACATTGAACCATTCTGAATGCACATTATTTAAACGTATACATGCAGTAGTATCAGCATACAATGCTCTAATGCTATTATACAATTTGCCATTTACACCTAATAACCTAAGTTTATACCATAACATTGGTCTACGTATGCTATCATATGCCTTTCGTAAATCAATGAATGCAGCAAATGTGGACTTACGTTGTGCTTTTCTACATTCTATTATTGTAGTTAATGATGTCAGATGGTCAATAGTTGATCTTCCTCGCCTAAAACCATTTTGACAGTCAGGTAAAATGTGTTCATTTTATACCCACTTGGACAACCTTTTATTCAATATAGAACAATAAACTTTACAAATTGCAGGTATTAAACTGATTCCCCTGGACTCTAGAGGGTTCATTTTATCTTTAGTTGATGATTTAGGTATGGGGGGTGTTATTATATACCGTAGGATTGTAGCCGGATTTGCTTTACCACATATATGTACTCGAAGGTTGCAACGGGATTTTCTTAACCGCATCCGATACCAGTGGTCAATCCAAGTAAGTAAGATACGTTGATGAAATGCTGGCAAACGGTCGCAGACGATGGCCCACCATTGACCCCAACATTTAGGTCAACCCTTTAAGCGCCAGGCACAACTGTACATAGTCGTTTTGATTTGTTTTATTAGCCAATCAAATCACTATTACTGGGAAAGAAATGAGTGTTTGGACATTACGATTTGCCAATGTTTACTCTCAAATTAAACAAATGTGGGTAACTTTCACCCGATTGAAGATGTGGGTGGCGATAGCGAGACACAACTTTCAAGTGGGTGTAAATTTTATCGAGCGCTTCAAGGGTTAATGTGTTGCATTTGCAACAAAAACTATTTCAAATGTCAACGAGTTCAAAACAGTGCAAACCGCCGAATGGCAGCCACCAGTCACGTGTACAAACAAGTAGGGGCCTATACTATTGGTACAAACAAATAATCGACTTCTGTCACAATGTAAATTTCAAAAGCAAGCATATTATGTTAGAAATGTTTATCATGTATATTTAAATCAGCTTCTACTGTTTCACTAGTTGGACAACAAAACTTAGAAATCGCTACAATGGAATATGTCGTTTGATTATTTTCATCATATGAAAAAGTGGCTCCCTCAGCAAAGATGATAAATTAATAAAATTAGTGTTTGTACATGCCAATGGACATTAATTGCAAAAATATGCAAAATTCATAATTATGAAGTTTATTACAGAAGATGTATTTCGGTGTATTCCGATTGGTCCCATTTATTATTGCACATGGAATGATAAAAAATATGCATGATATGATCACACCAACATTGGTTTAATTTCTCGCCACTCTCGTGTTTGCTGGGATACAGGCAATAAACGAATCAGTGGTGAGCAGAGCTTTC
This sequence comes from Flabesymbios commensalis, assembly GCA_964017125.1. Classification (NCBI taxonomy): domain Eukaryota; kingdom Metazoa; phylum Annelida; class Polychaeta; order Terebellida; family Flabelligeridae; genus Flabesymbios; species Flabesymbios commensalis. The sequence continues at coordinate 80,814,501 of OZ024905.1, forward strand.
AAAGAGTGTTTGCGATTCATGTGATGATCAAAGGTGGGTATATATAGCTTGGTGGCAATATAAAAACATACCATCCCCGAGTAACTTAAGATACGCCAACACACAGCAAACTTTCTTCTAAAAAAAGGTGTGCTTGGCGGGAGACATAAATCAATCAATAAATCAATCAATCAATCAACATGATCAAGCAAACGATCAATCAATCAATCAATCAATCAATCAATCAATCAATCAATCAATCAATCAATCAATCAATCAATCAATCAATCAATCAATCAATCAATCAATCAATCAATCAAATAATTGTAGGGCCGAAGAAAAAAACGCGAATGTTATCATGGTTATTATCAGGTCATTTTCTGGTTTGGGCAAGCTAGACAAAAAGACACACTGCCTCAAAATAAATAAATCACGTGCATAAGCAAAACAGAGGAGTGTTAAGTATTTCATACATATTCAAATTTAAAAACAGTGATGTGCACAATAAAAAGAATATGTCGTATTAAAAAAAAAAGTTTAATAAAATAATAAAGAAAAAATACAAACACCCTAGAACACTATTTGAATTGATATAATGGTCATTCATTAGCTTATAAATAAGTAAAATATATCCACATACCGACGGTATTCGCAAAGCCATTGATCCATATCCTGAGCATGTGAGATCGCGATCTTGACCAATCACATGCCCAAGATATGGGACGCTGGCTTTGAGAATACCGACCCAGTATGAAATATGTGTTGACCTTTTGACTGTGGGCTTGATTCCATGCCGCGCTGCATTTGCACACGTGGCTGTATGTACCATGCGCGGGATGGCTCTGGAAAATGGTTTCATTCAAACAGTGTATCCCGTTTGCCACCTGCTGCCATCTGCCGGAACATCTCCTCACCGCCGTCATTAATGTGCTGATGGGCATCGCTTAGGCCCCAAACCTTAATAAAAAAAAACTACCGGTATGCTAACTATGCAGTAGTGATATACATGTAATGATAATCTAGCCAATTATATGTGTAATTTGGTCGTTTTTCTGGATAAAGAGTAGGCCTACTTGAATTTTAAGAAATGACAGTAGACAAAAATGTGATCCAGGAGTAATAAAGCTGTACAAAACACAAAATTTATAGCCTTTTGAATTTGTCTATAATTCATTTCTTCAAATTATTAGCAAGTGCATAATCAAGTATAATTTGTCAAAATGAGATGCTGCAATATATCTATTTCTTAACCCCTGTTAACAGCAGATAAAACAATATTTTAGTAGGAATAAATTTATATTGTGTTTTCGGTCAAAAATGTATACCCCCTATGTAAATCTTTCGCATCCATCCCTTCTTTGAAAACCACGAAACAAAATATTTGTTTTCAATTTGATAGTCATCCGATCTCCAAGACGTCATATCATAAAATCACACAAACTTGGAATGGATAAGTATTGACACAATTACTGACAGACGGCCCAACTGAAGCACAGACACGCTCTTTTTCTTTTCTCCATTCTATTGTAATGCAAATTAACCATATCACCATTGCTCTCCTTCCGCTGGGACTATTTTCTGTGTCTGTGCTTCAGTTGGGCCGATATGACTTGTCCCATTCGTTTTCAACTCTTTCATGCTCGTTCCCGAAAATATATGAGGCCACTCGTGCAAATTCCAAGCTATTTTATTTTACACTAGTTAGTAAACGCCACCCTCCACAACGTGTTACGTTTTAGCAAGCATTCCATATCTGAACCGTAAGATAGCGTGTCGCCGGCGGTTCGCGATCGATTTAACCCCTATTAACGCCCTCAAAATACATTTTAATTGGTTAGACCTAACTTAGTGACCTTTTATGCATCCACTCAGCTGATTCTGAAACATTCCATCAGTTATTTATCAAGAGCATTTTTAAAACACCTCCCGAAAAATATTTCGGCCATTTTAACCATTAGTGATGATGTGAGTATCTTACGTTTCAGATACATGCTGCGTTCTAACCCGGAACATAGTGGAGGGCGAGATCGTTCTAACTAATTTTACACCTGCTTTGTTCGTCTCAACATCAACAGTAGTCGCTAACTAACAACGTTGTATTCATGATATTGGGAATTGTGTTCTGGATTTTTTTGAACTGTACAATCCATTTGACCATTTTTTCCAACACATCAAGAGACTAAGCCTATCATCATTTTTCCCTTTATATTAAAAACTGCTCAGAACTCGACATTATCACTCGAATTTCACTTGAAATTTTTTACTTTGGATTGGGAATTGTGCTCAATTTAATCATTTTTCTTCCAACTTATAACCAGACTAAGCCTATCGCTCAGCACTTAAAAAAATATTTTGGTCGCTACTATTACCATGTGATCATGCCTTGCATCGCCTATCGTACTTGTCTTCACTCCTTTTGTTTTTTCAATCCACCCATAAACCTCTGTTTATCATAGCCATGTTAACTCCTATTATCGCTCCATTAGATGTCTCACGTTCACTGATTTAAACAATAGCTAATTATATATATGTGCGATATCATTAAAAATTATTTACCTTTATTATGCACAGATTAAAACAATGTGTCTGTAAGTTATTGTATTGGCGTATATTTTGATGATTGTGTTGTCATCACAAGCCCATGGATTCTGTGTTTACAAAATGGAAAACAGAGCTCTCTCGAGGTGTGTCTATAACCCTGATAACGGAGTCAGTACGAGCGATCCTTTATTCTACAACATGATAGTAGCTAGGTAGGCCATAGTGACCCATCTGTACCGTAGGCCTACATAACGAGTCTCGTCTCGGAAAAATAAATATTTATACTACGATTGGAAAACACACAGCTGGAGCTTTAATATGACACCAAGAACATGAAATTATGTTAGCTTATGTTGATTCGGAGCTGAGTTATGATTATTTTAGTGACGCGGATCGGTCAATATTTCAAAAGATAAAAATTGAGGAAATTGACAAAAAATTGATTGTTAGTTCTTTATAGTAGAAAAAATAGTTCCTTTATGGCCAAACAGGATTTTTCGGCCAAACCTGAAATATATATATAGGCCTACCGCTGGTACATAATTGTAGTTTTTAACGATTGATTTTAATAGCCCAGGATGTCTAAAGCCTACTTTAAGAATCTGCCGGTGGACTTTGGTTATTTTCCAGCGTAGGCAATTTTAAAATTTTGAAAGCAAATTAATAAAAAGTCATCTAATCACAATCATGTGATATGTCATAATTATGTGACCCATCTGCACATAACGAGTATCATGTCGGAAAAATAAAATATGGAGTTAATAGTAGGCCTACCATTGGATAGCATAGAGCTGGAGGTTTATTCAGTGTGAATATGACACCAAGAACATGAAATTATGTTGATCCAGAGCTGAGTTATGACCACTTTAGGGATGCGAATAGGTCTATATTTACAAAAATGTAAATGGAGAAAATTGGTTTTAAGGTTATGGCAAAAAATTGATTGTATAGGCCTAAGCATTTCATAGTATAAAAAAATAGTTCCTTATGGCCAAACAAGATTTTTCGGCCAAACCTGGAAATTTTGTATATATATAGTTTTTAACGATTGATTTTTATAGCCCAGGATGTCCATTTTCAGAATCTGCCGGGTGCATTTTGATTAACTTCGAGCGTTTTTTTAAATGGGTAAAATCCAAGATGGCCGCCAGCGGCCATTTTGAAAACAAATTAACAAAAAATCTGATAATCAAGATTATGTGATATGTCATTTCTGACTGATATTAGGGCGTAGAACCCATTTCTGGCCTTAAAATGATAATTCTAAGCTTTAAAGCATTGAAATTAGACAAAAAAAAAATTAACCATTATTAGCCCATATCATGCATATTGCCCATTTTCTCAATTTGTACGCAGCCGACATGCGACTCATTTCGTGCAGATGGGTCACATATCTGACTAATATTGGGGCGTAGAACCCATTTCTGGCTTTAAAATGATAATTCTAGGATTTAGAACATCAGAATTTGACAAAAAAATACATTCGCTATTATCATGCATATTGCCCATTTTCTCAACTTGTACGGAGCCGACATGTGACTCATTTCGTGCAGATGGGTCACTAATGGGCTTCCGTGCGAATACATGCTGGCAAAGCCACCAGTTGCCAACCATTCGTCTGGCCAGACCCCTTGTTAAAGGCAGGCCTACTCATTATCATTGAGTCATTCATCGGGATCGACTACCTTTCCGTTAGCGTAGCTGGTGGTCTCGATTGATTATACTGTAAAATGCGTTTTGGGGGACATTCTAAACAACATGGTCAGAAAAGGAATACACATGGAGAAGCACGTGGCAATTTTTTTGCAATTAAAGGCTTCTTTTAAAAGAGGGTGGGTTGGAACAGGGATGGTTTTTTGCTAAAGCACTACATCTAGAATGCTATATTGCTTGTCTAACTTCACTTGGTCTGACATCCTGTTGATATTCGATTGCCTGACAGTCTGTGCGCCTGTCAATATTGCCTGGTGAGATGTAGGTCTAATTAAATCTGTACATGTATGTATCATGTGTATTGACTATCCTAGTATAGTCGTCTTATATAACTCATTCTAAACCATTATAAACACATTCTAAACCACATGGTTAATGTTGATTTTATGTTGGGCCAGCATTGTAGATGGTTTTCTTGACATACACCAATCCAGCAATGTCAATCCTACAGAGAATATATACACAATAGGACGAGGTCTACACACAATGTTTGCTTTTATGCTGGGCCGACATTTTATTGCTTATGCCAACTATGATACAACACTGGTTGAGTGTGTGTACTGGGCCTAATAATACTAATTAAGCCTATACAGAAAAACCATAAAAATCTACACTACTTCCCTATTGGCACAGGAAAACCTCGAACTTGACATAGTTTTCAGGGTCAGGTGTGGTAAATGTATCAATTTTGAGTGTAACTATCTCAAATGAGTTTATGCTGAACAAGTGGTTTGCTTTAAATTAATTATCATTGAACATCACTAAGAAAAGTTATAGGCCTATGATTTTCTGTAAGAAAAACAATCAAATTAGTATTGGAAACAAATTGATTAATAAGGTGATTTATAATAATGATGATAATGGTGTTATAACTGATGATTATTAATTAAATTGGCAAAGTCATATAACATAAATTATTTCAAAGGTACACAAGAATAATTATGTAGTAAAGAGGGCTAGTAGATTATATGACATCTTTAACTATGCTATATAATAGTTTGTGTTTGTCATATATGCTTAACTACTGTTGTGAAATTTAGAGGAGAGCCAATACTTACCGGTAGGCACTATCTTTTAAATAAAATAACACTCTTACAGAGAAAAGAAGTTGTTCACAGAGCTTCTTATCAGGAGCATATTAAACCATTATTTAAACTGTGGAATATTCTTATTTTTTCAGATCTTCTGAAGTATGCTATTACAATCCTAGTGTTCAAGACGTTCCATAACCTTCTTCTCTTCTTGTTGATATACATTTATTTTTAATTCATATACATGTAAATATAAGATCCAGTGGGACACAGTGTAGTATAATGGCGTACCTCAAATGTAGTAATAAGGTTGTGGAATGATTTACCTATTGATATAACTAATATTTCATAAATTTATCTTTTCGAAAATAATATAAAGTGCATATATAAAGTGATTGTTGACATGATACAGGCATATTATATACTAGTATGTTTTATCGGGCCATAACTTTTGTTGTAGAGGGTTATTATAAAAAAAATATTAATTTTACCATAACAAGAGAGTTACAATATGTTCAAGTATGTGGTGACCTCGATCGATAAGCAAAATGATTATGTTGCTATTTTTTCATACTGCTCATAAATGTATGTATTTTGCAAATAAATTTCAAATAAACAAAACAATTTATCATTCCGATTCTAGTTGCTCTGGCTACGTGTGCGCTAGCCATTTAGGTATGTAAATAAAAGAAGATCGAGACGGAAAATAACTCAATACAAAAACATTATAGCTATGTTATAGGCTACTGGTAGGCATACCCTTTATATAATTATTGTGTACATATTGCTATTAATACAAGGAACCCTTTATAATTACATCCTAGGCACAACAATATTTGTGAGCAGACTGGTAGCAGAAAAGTAAATCAATTTCTAGCTCGCCAACATGCACAGGCTAAAAATAATTGAATTGTTGTTATTACGAATGATATAGTATTACTGAGAGCATGCAGATGTGTTGAACAACTGCGCAATGGAATGGGGATAACACTATTGAATACGAACCATTTCCACCCTCTGTCTAGCAGCTTGAATATGAATCCCACACCCGAAGCCCATCACCAGATTTGGTTTGCTTTGTCTGTTACCTTTTTTATTTTTATTTATTCCAGCTTGGACCGGATTTCATTGCTATACCAAAGTAGGCCTATTTGATGTTCAATATTTTTCCATGCATACTATAGTTGAAAACAGACTTTAACGGGTGAGTTTCAGAACCTCAATCTATTACTTGGTTTAAAATTCGTCATTTATATTCTGCCATGGTGTTAATTCAGATGGGTTATTCTGGAATATCTAACAGGGATTCGCAGAGCTTACTTTTTTAATGCAAAAAGGCATCGTCTTCAAAAAGGTATATCCTTAGAGGCAAGTGATTTGAGTAGGTTTATTCATGGATATCTGAAATAGTATTTGCTCAAGTACAGAGCCCTCAAGGAAATTTTGCTGTGTATAATTTCACAAAAATAATTTATTCAGACCAAACTAAGTACTAAACTAAGTACCTCTGATACTACCGGTAGTCTTATTTGATCAATAAGTTTTGATAAGTTTATCCGAAACATTATCAAACGCTTTACTAAAATCAAGCACAGATATGCGTACATGTTTTTACGGTCTGCAATGTCAGCTCATGTAGTAGGATTACCGGCTGTGTCTCTGTGGAACGTTTGCTTCTGAAACCGTCTTGCCATTCGAATATGATTATTGGTGTTTCAATATATCGCTGGCGGTGACATACTCTATAATTGGGAGTAGGCATTGGTGGAAACTATGCTTTCTATTCTAATGATGTCATATGTTTAAAAACAATTGATTTCAATTCAACATAAAGCGACACAATGAGGCCAAAATAATCCTTTTTATTTTTGCTCCTTGATATATGTCCATAATATGTCAACATGTCCATAACGTAAAATTGCGTAAGCTTTTAAATTTTTTGTTGCGTGTTTACCAGTTAATTGAGAAATAAGGACGATATTTAATTTCGGCAATGCATGTCAAAAATAAGAAACACAGGAATTACTGATCAATGGGGCTTTCGGTACACTTGCAACCCAAAATAAAAAATCAACAATTCTAGTGTATGGACATGCTCACTTATTAAGGGCATATCAAAAAGCGAATAATATACAATTTATGCTTTTGGACGACTAAATTGTCACATCCAAACAGACAGTATAAAACAATGTGCATGATATTTTTAAAATGAACAAAATATAATATAATTGATTAAACTGAATATGGACATGGTTATAAAATGTATTCACAAATACAAAGATATTTAAAAACTTTAGGCAACAAGTTTTTTTATTATCATAGACATATAATTTAATACAGATTTAAGATATTGTTATAAATTATTAAAGTTTAAGATGTTTAAAGTTTAAACAATATATATTCTTAAAAAGCATGAACAAAAAAATCATATCACTGACCACAAAAAAATAATAATGTGCTTCGCTCACTCTTGAGAACATCATAAATTTGTAAAACTATGTTGTTACATTTCTTTTATGAGATGGAGTAATAGGTTTGTCATAACGACAACGTCATGAAATTACTTAACGGTCTTTTAAATAGGCATGTTTATAATTTGGTCGTGCATGATATTATAGTTTCCAGCTTCCATATTTGTTTTACCATCTTCACTTTAAATGTGATATTTATAATTATTAGTATTCTGTCATTCCCACTCATCTAACAAATCAGTTTCCCCAAGTGATGATGATCTGCGGAAATCGTTTTTTTAAAACGTTAATTTGAGTAGCTGTCATATTTTATGCGTTTTACCAAGTGAGCTTCAGAGGAGCGATGGGGTTACTTCCATCATTTCACAGTATTTTATCTATGACAAACTACTAAGCTTGATATGTGCTAGAAGACACCAAATAGAGATTATTTAAAATCGCTTTGAACTCTTTCCAGCTCAAGCAGCTCTTTGCCAGACGTAATTAAACACTATTAGAAGATATGATGGAATTAATAATAAATAATAATGGTGAGTTCTTATATAACACAAAGTACAATGCTCTGTGTGCTTCACACACATGACCGCTGTCACTGGAACTGCTCGTTCATGTACCATTTCATCTTCGTTTTTGGAGCATGCAGCACTGCAGCCATTTCGGTGCTAGGAACTAATCGCACACATCGCCATCTCTAAAGTGTGTAATATTAACTATGGTTAATACTTCTTATGTCCTACCAGTTAATCATTTACACCTGTGTCACGTGAAGCATCTGAGGGTAAGTGCCTTGACCAAGGACACACCATCGAAACAATGTCCCAATATTGACATGTGAGAAACATTATATTTCTCAGAAAATCTCGCACTAAGCGGGGTTCGAAACCAAACGGCAGACAAAAACATTGGCAAAGCGCCACGCTCTAACCATTGCGCAACGTCCCTCTCTTATTCAATAAGCAGTTTGACGTTCATCTTGCAGTCTCTCCTATCGTAGGCAGCTGGAAGGGTGTCAACCTTTGCCTATGGATGATCCTGCCCATTTGTAAAATAAATATAACACTGGGCAGCCACAGTGTTCCTCATAATTAAATGGCGGATAGTAAAAACCATATCTGCTGACTAAGATATTGTATTTGTTCAATGGAATGGATGGAAACACATAAACCATTGGTGTCCTGGCATCGCTCTAGCCGTCAACTGATAAAATAATTATTTAGAATGGGCAAAATAATTAGTTAGAATGGGCGAAATCGAGAAAGAAGAAAGGGGATATAGACATCACGGACCAGTACAAGTCCACGTAATACATAGTGAAAGACATAATGTGAGGCAATGTGAGCGACCGGCATCGCCCAAACAAACTGATAATGGCTGCCTCTGGCAGGTGAATAATAATAGTGTCTTAAGCAGGTGATAATGGAAATACAAGACATGGTGCAAAACAATCGCTGCCCGGCAAAAGCAATACGTTAACCCTATCCTAGCTGAATGCTTTGGTGTCGTCTGGCCACCATTAAACCTACACCAGTAAGCATGATAAGTCAACGTGTGTGCCGTGCCGGGCAATAGCAATAAGTAATAGCAATAAGGTATTAGCAGAAATACATTTCTGATATTAGTCAATATAAGAAGAATGAGGCGAATATTATGAGATTATGTGGGTTTTGCTGTACCATTGATACATGGAGCCTTGGAATGAGTATATCGATATAATTATTTTCTTAAATTGTTGGACATATTCCGGCTTTAAGAATAATATTGGAAATCACGAATGAATGAATGAATGAATGAATGAATGAATGAATGAATGAATGAATGAATGAATGAATGAATGAATGAATGAATGAATGAATGAATGAGAATAGGCCTACCGTATAATAACTGACTTATTTAACGGGCGCAGTATTCTACCTATAGGCCTATGTAACCCCCTTCACAGGTTCAGTATATAATGCTACATAACCAAATTTATAAATGTGCCCATTGCTGACCGTTCTTGCAAGTTTGAAAATGGTTCTAATAGCTCCACCAATACCGTGTGATTGAACCTCTTAATGATGCTGCATATTTCAGCGTTTATATTATTTCTCAAATGAGCGTATTATCTCACCAAATCAATTAATGGATTGTTTGCTTGTGGTTTTGCTTATGTGCAACAGTTCTAAATGCCTGTTTAAAATTAATTGACTGAAGCGTCAGGCCAGTATGTTGGTTGTAAACATAGTATCTTACCCATGAATGTTAGGCCAACGACTTAGACAATGGATCAATCCTGAACTAGCTTTGAGAGCTTTAGAAGCATTTACTGTGATAATTGCTCCAACTGTTTAAAAAATCGACTAGTATAGGGTGCGTCGTACTTTTGAGGCCTGGGTAAATAAAAAAATAAATGTTATCTAGCATGTACAAAATATGGTTTGCTTTTTACGGTTCAAACGGATACTATACGCGGACGTTAGTAAATTCTCTCTTTATTATTAAAATTGAAATGGTTGTTCAGCGATCACAATGCTGTATGTGAAAACAACACGATATTGGCAAACGGTTTTCAAAAGAAAAACAATCATTTCCTCAATGGTTCCTATAGTCGAATGTTAATATGTTGATGTTATAATTATCACTGTTGCAAAGTGTCAAATACATTAATATTATGTACATTTATTTGACAGATATATACACATGATATAGTACTTTGAAACCATAATATTGACTGTGTCATGGAATGAGCGTAAATATACTAAATGAGATCATATTTATTGCAAGTCGGATGCCGCTATCTGTTGATTATGCACAACTTCATTGTTTGAAGTTGTTTGAGCGATGTGTAACGCCAAATATGAAGTATGGCTCATCCTGTTGGGGATTTAAACTATTTTCTAAATGTCATAATGTTCAGAATCGTGCTATCAGATTTTTCCCAGGTGTTCTCATGAATATTGAATATTCCGTTGAATATTATTCGGGATAAATTACACAAAGAGTGTTTTGAAAATTGTTAATATGATGTTAATAACAAACTCAAATTAATAGTTTATAAATATTAAAGACAGGCAAATTACTTACCAAAATATATAAGTATGATTTTGCCGAGATATCACCGATCTTTAATTATTGAGTCAGATAAAATCGGGGACTTTACTGATTCGTATTGAATCGGGACGTTTTAGAAATGAGCCGTTGGAGGAGAGACTGTGTATTTTATGTGAAACAAGAAATGAGTTAGAGGACGAAATTGTATTTTATTTTGTTCTAAATATATGCCTACAGGTTGCCGACAAACTCTTTTTTCCAATATACAGGAGGACTCCTTCGATATTCTCAGCGATTTGGAAAAACTGAAATTTTTATGTGAATAATAACCCAGGCAGCTAGCAAAATTTATAGCAGAAGCGTATCATACTAGGAAAAATGTAATTTATAAGCCAAATGTCGCACCACAAAAAAGGCGCACCACACATCACCTGATCACCGCAACTCCGCTGTTGGCGTTCGCATTAGTGTGTGGTCCGCTTAATATGTCTCGTCGGAGACCTTTCTCGTGGAGATGCAGGAGCGCCAAGTGACACCTTAAAAAGTGGCAATTGGTGCTTCACAAAATGTAGATGAACGATTTATATGTACCTACTCTATTTTCACTTTACCCATAGGACTTCTTTTGCCTTTTGTGTCTTTAGATATCTCATATAATATATTACTATGTACACATAATATATCACCGGGAAATCGCTTCACCTCCAACTTCCCTCACAAACAATAATTTAAATTATATTTATATAAAAAGGTCACTTATAAGCCCAAAGGGCCGGGTGGTTTTTCTCTTCTATATATAGAAAATGTTGGCAAAATATTATTTACACATGTGACTATAATAAACGATACTACTACTGTTATAACTTGCACCAGAAATGCATAACATAATTTTTATGCATTTCTGCTTGCACGTATTATTGCACACCTCTTTTGACGACTTCTCACAATTTATATAACCTTTTCATCTCTATGCCTAATATATTTATGCAGATTTCATTTCATTTTTTACTTCACTTTGTATTATTGTATTACTACATAATTGAGCAATGCTTTTGAGAAGCGTATATTGTATTAGCTTCTGCTATTGTACAATCCTCGGTAAATAAATATGTTTATACTAAATGCAAGTCGGACGAATGGGGCAGTATTGTGGGAACAACGCTCATTCACCTCCCAAAACACCTAATAATCGATAATTATTATCAGGGTTCCCAGCAGAAACGAGACTTTTGGTTTAATGTTGGCCCAACGTCGAAGATGGTGGACCAACATTAGGCCAGCATTGGATCAAAGCATTGTGTCTGCTTGACTGCACACTTCAATCACCTCTGCTTTTCTAAAAGGTTAACCCAGCAACACAAAACATTTGTAGGCCTATAACATTTATACAACGTCGGCCCAACGTCTTCGAATTTGGTCCAAAATTGTATAAATGTTATACAAATGTTTCGTGTTTACTGGAAGTAATATTACAGACTCACCACTCTGATCACCCTTATAACACAGTTTATAGTAGATTGCAACATATAACTAACAAACAATATAATATATCACAGAATTACAGGAACATTATTTTTTAAATCTATTTAACATCGATCTCAGTTATTTTCACAAGTTGTATTGTTTGCGAATCGAAATCAAATATTATTTTAACGTAGTTTTCAAACAGTTTGTTCAATGTCACAGTCTTACGAAATTATTACTCCTTGTTATTTTTACATTTTAAACTATCTGTCTCTTCTATTTTTCCCTTTATCCTTAATGACTGTGTTAATATCTCTGATTATTAGATCTATTTATAATCTGACAGAAAGCTCTCGGATTGGTAGAGCTCAAATTTTGTATTTTATTTTGCATGTAAAACTTGTTTGGGTATTCCGCTTTATAGCACGTAAATTATTCTATATTTTCAATAAATTATAGGATATTGCATCAGCAAATTCAATAAAGTATAGGACATATATCTTTCCAGAAACTACTAGTATTTTTCTGTGGTGCATTGATTTTTATTCACGTAAATCATTATATATTTTCAATAAAAAGGATGTATTTCATCTGAAAATTCAATATGGTAGCATATCGGGCATAAAATTATAGCTTTCCAGAAACTAGGCCTGCTAGTATTTTCATGTGGTATATTGATTTTTATCGTGCTCCAACGGCCATTTATGAAATACCCGCCACCCTGACCAATAGTCCAGTGGCTAAGCCAAATATTATCACTGGTAACATGACCTTGTACACATTGCAGCGTGCATTGTGTTGTGCGGCGATTCCACCACGAATGCAGCTTGCTAAATTTCATTCACCAGGGCGCGTCGCCTAATGGCGGCATGCCCACAAGTAACGTTTACCAATTCACTGTACGGCGTTGCAGTAGAAAGACGAAAGCTGAACAATGATGATCGCTCTGAATTTGCGCGCGTTCTCTCTGTATCGACGCCAACGGCTTTTTCCGCTCTCTATCTCGCGGTGGCCTCATTTGACCCCTCGTCTCCAAACCAACAACACCGCTGAGTTGGAACCTCGGCCCAGCGGCTCCTCGATGCTGGCCAGCGTCGCCGCCGCTGCCCCAGCGTTGAGGCGACGCTGAGCCGGCGGCCCTGTTTATCTGGGAAAGCACCCCTCTCCAAGCTGCATGGCTGCCATTGTGCATCGCCAGTTTGGTAGCGGCTGCCTTTTCAGCTCTGTAATACCAAAAGGCAGTAATAGATGACTTATAATAGGAATTAGTTACAGCTGTTTGGATTTGCGCGGCAGTATTCGTCCTCTGTTTAATTATGCATGCGACCGGCCTGGAAAAAGACGCTTCTCGCTGATTCGCCCGCCTGGTCACGTGCCCCGCTCAGAGCCCCATGATTGGCGGCCGCTTACCTCACAGCGCGTCCAGCAATTTAGAATATTACGGCGTCGTTTGGATATAGTTTTCCTGTGCCGTGAATCTACGCACTGGTGTTCAGAATTTGGCTGATTAGGTGAGTGGGATCTGTTTACATTTGCATGAGAATTACGTCGCGCGATTTGTATTTTATTCTTCTTAATATGCGGGGCATTTTTTCACTGCATTTCTGGGGGTTTTTGGGCGACAGAAATGTGGAATTTCTGTCATTCTCGGTCGGTGTTTAACGGTTGTTTACATGAGCTTCGGAGGACTCGGGTGTCGAAAACGCCGCTCCAAATGTCCGCGCACATCTAGACTGACGCGGTGACTAAACAGACAATGGCGATTCAAAATTGGAAGCGCGCAAAACATAAATGCACCATCACAATTCGTGCTTTTAATCAAAATTATAACACTAACGCGTTTAAATTGTTGGTTTCAACCTAATTAGAAACAGAGACTCTTAATCATTAATTGTGATTCCATACAGATCATAAAATGTCAGTTATTTCAAATAAAAATATGCCAACACTGGTCAATGATTTCTAGATCGTGTCAACTATTTTATTGATAGCTCATGGTTCACCGCCGACCCTGTGATATCAGACTACTCCACTCTGCAAAGCCAAAAGGCAATAACTGCATACGCGAAGATAAAGCATTTACTTCGTTTTGGCTTTGTAGGGTCGTCGTCCTACTGTACATTGGGTGATTGACGTATCTGTACTGTAGGCCTTTATTGATAAATATAAACAGGGAATCAGGAAGTTATACCAAAGGTCCCTGTCCCGTACTGTTCCCAGAGCTGGTCACTGCGGTGGGATTAGGCAAAAGACTAAATTAATTTATCGGTTCAGACGTTCCTCGAAATTAACCCTTTACCCGACAGCCAGCCACTACGTTGAATCAATGCTGGTTTAACATTGGTCAAACGTTGTTGTCCCTCAAAGTCAAACAGATAGAGGCTATGAATTGTCTTATATAGGCCTAACCTTTAGCATTTTACGAGTTAACAATATCGGACTAGTCGTTTTTAATGGTGCTCTTCTTTGTTATAGTCACAATTTAGTTTGTGGCGGGCCGGGGGTGGGGGGTGTTGTCCCGATGAGGACACCAACTTCAGAAACTAAAAATATCCGAACATTGCCGTTTGAATAACAAGTGTTAGTAGACCCCACCCGCTTCATCCCACCTTTATCTGTTTATTAAATTCAAAGGCTCATCATTCATTCAACACAGTAAATTACGGTATTTAGAATCCTCGTTCACCCAATTCAACGTGAATTGGATTGATGTCAAATATATGCCATGCATTTTTTGCTCCTTATTTGCACTATTATTATTAACTACATGTATATGACGATTTTTCTCGTGAATACTAGGGAAAAACTCAACACTAACCTTAGTTATCTATTTCAATTATACTCGGACATTTTTTTCGTGCTGCCTGTGTTGACAAGATCACCCGTGATAAAAACAACCATTTGTCTTTCTGAGCCAACACGGACGTTGACGCAACGATTGTTAGTTTAATGTTGACCCTTCTGTCTTTGACGCTCGCTAGCACAACATTGCTCCAACATTGGCTGGATCAACGTCTCGCGTTTACTAGGTTGTTGACAGAACTTTTCTGTCAATAATTGGGCCTATGTTGTAATAATCATAATTACTATGACATTGTAAAGTTAAAATTATAGGTTATTTGTTAGTAAAGAAGGTTTTGCAATAAAAAAATCAAATTTGTGATGGAAGATCGGCAGGGTTTCCTGGAGGATTTTGTAGTTTTTTTTGTTTTTTTGGAGGGGGGAGATGGAAAGTGATTGGGAGGGAGTACTTGTTGTGCGAGCGGATCGAACAATTTTTTCGGGGAGGGGGGGAGTGGCTGAGGGCGCCAAGGAAACCCTGATCGGGTTATTAATTATTCTTGGCTCAGATAAATATAGGCCTACTTATATTTCGGATTATTGGCAAGACTGTTTCAGACAAGCTGTCAGGTGGACAGTATTACCATATTATAATAGAGTTATATGGTATAACCACTACCAGCACAAGACAAAAACTAGTACTCAAAAACCACTCAGGCAGCCGCACTTTTAATACATTTTTTGTCAATCAATGTTCTATACAGAAAGTGAGATATAGCTCTTTTGTTTGACATAACGATATTGTCAAAACTACGTTTTGATTGCTACTATGTAGCAATATGTTTCGATTATTTATATAATATTTGAAATAATGTGGAGTTGGTCTTATATTACAAATATTAAATGCAGATTTCTGTAGTGATACAGATATTATGGAGATTTACAATGGATTGTCCTATATTTTGTTGCAGCATTTTAACTACATCGCTCATATTCAATCATGGCTAAAGCAAAGGCAGTAGCAAAGAAGGCTGGTGGAGACAGTGCAGGTGAGATAAATATTGCAAAATCACGCCCTTTTTTATTAAAAGGAAGTGCCACTTAGCGAAGTGGCACTTAGCACCTTTTAATTCCAAAGTCCTTTTCACTCTTTACACAGTTACATTTTCAATAATGTCAGTGTACAGGCCTACTAGAGCTTGTATAATGTCATTAACGTGGAATGTCCTACACATTATTAAAGTCCTATTTGAATAGTTTAATTTAGTATCCATAATATAATGTTTGATCAATAATTATGTCTAAATGCTATTTTTTGTCTTTTCTAGCGAAAGCTAAAGTGAAGAAGCCCAAGGCAACCAAGAAAGGAAAAGTCACGAGTAAATATTTGTCTATTTCTAATTTGTATTAAAAATGTTAAAATGCCGGTCTAAAACATCAATAGTGTCTTGCAGCAGCCATTTATGCATGTTATGTGCCACTTAAATGATCGTCACATGTGACAGTCATTTGAGTGTCACTTACACCACTTTGGCTACTATTGAGGATTTTCAAGAATAGTCAAATCCTGGTCAAGGCCAGTCAAAATATGCCTATTTTAAAGTATAAATTTTGTGTGCTTTCTTTTCTAAATTGATTTGTATAAATTGAATCATTTAAACTTTCAAGCATTCCACATGTCTGCACACGAAATAATTTGCCAGAATTTCAGCAAATTAAGCAAAGCGTCCCCATATCTAATGTCTCTCTTGTATATATAAATATTGATGTTATCATGTAGCTTTTATAAAATATAAAGCAATCATGTATGATCGATATTGTGTGAAATCTGGTCTTTTTAACCTTATTTTTTCTGTGTTTTGCAGAAGCCAAGGGAAAGAAAGGAGCAAAGAAAGCCGCCAAGAAGAAGGCACCAAAGAAGAAGTGAACATTACGACATGACAATCTCCCGACCCCCTCCCCCATCTCATAGACTGTATTGCTCCAGGCCCGAGGGCTTCGCATAGAGTGTTTATCATCTAATACAATCACCATCGTTTATATATAGAGACTCACATGTTATATTATATATATATATATATAATTATATTACATTCATTTTCTGGATCTTCGAGTGCAGCTGCAACCTCAACAGTGGTTAGCTCTTCAGTTCTGTCCTTCAAGCAAACAGTAGTAACTGCTTTCTTTTCAAGTAAGCAGTTACTGCTGTTTCCTTGGCAGGATTGCTCGCACGTCTGAATATTCCACGATTTACTCGCACGGTTAGAATAATCGACACTGTCATGACTCTACCTCTCGAGTCACTCACCCAGTCATCTCTAGATCTCTATTTATTATCGTCCGATGGGACTTTAAAACTCGATATATAGGTGATAACTGCCGTGTAGTTTCTTGCCAAGAAGTTGAAGTCACTCTTTAAATTGAAAATTTTACTTTTGGCTCCTGACATGGGATCCCAGATGTTTCCGAGGTCACAGACTCAATCATATTTACTTAAAACGTTAAATTGTTTACTTAAAAAAATGATCTGAACCAAAGAAAAAAAGCATTGATGAAAAAAATTGAAGAAATTAATTTTCACAACGCTTGCAATATTGGCAGCGATGTTACAATCAATGATGCAGGGTTTCAGTGTCGTAAATGTAAATTATTTTCAACAAGTCAAGTATGATGATCATCACACTTCTTGAGGAGATCTAGACAACGCCATGCTTTGAATCTTGCTATGATTATTTAGGTGTAACCAGGCTGGTTACTACTCAATCTCAGGGTACCTGTTCACTCAGTAATTGGCGTGATCTACCTAGTGTTGTTTTAATACTCGTTTTCTGTACCGTAGTCAGTTTTAAGTAATGTCCGCTCTGCAGTCCCATTCATTGTCAAATGTCTGACAGATAGTTTTTCAAGTAAATTTATATATACGTAAAAATTGTCCAATTTACAGCAGCAGTAGTTTAATACGTTGCAAATATGACTGTGTACTGTGTACGCCTCATTTTGCGACTTGTGTACATTTTAGGTACTTCTTAGACCTGGTCTACACCATGTGTTTGTTTTACTTAGTCATAGAATCAGTTGTAACTCTAGGCACCAGGTTATTGTGTTCTTTTTGCCACCGTAACTCGTCTGTGACCCAATGCTAGGCGAATGTTGGCCCGACGTCGGAGACGATGGGCCAACATTCAACCAGCATTGGGACATTGTAGCTCGTCTGTGGTTCTTTCTGTGGTGGGGTACTCGCTTGAATGAGTTTTGTCACCCACGTCAAGGGCGTGAATTAATTACAATATTTTCAGTTCTAAACGTGGGGACATTAATTCGGCCATTGGAAAATCAGTAGACCACATTTTCAAAAAAATGAATTAAACCCAGCACCCAGAGGATTTATTTAGACGAGTATATAGTTCCGTGTAAAATGTAACATTCTGCTATTCTGCCGTGGACAGGCAAAAACAGCAGCTGCTTACTTAAAAAGTAAGTAGATACTGCTGTTTGCCTGTGCGGGCACAGTTAATTCTAGCATTGTATCTGGTGTTAATTGTAAAACTCTCTCTACAAGGCAGCACTTGTGTAAAATACAACAGGATTGGTGAATTTTTTGATGTAGCAAAATAATAAGTACGTTTTTGCTGAATGTGTTTCTTGTTTTTTTACTTGCATCAAAGAGGGGATTAATCCCTTTGCATATGTCATATTTGGATTAATCCTTAAACATGTTCAAGCGCTGAAATATGTTTTTATTAAACCAGAAGATCGATTTTTTTCAAATTTGAAATCATTAGTGCTCTCTCCGCTTCATTTAAATACCCACAGGGTTCCTACGGTCATAGAAAGCATGCAAGAGTCATGGCATATCACTTTTCTACAAAAGGCCTGGAAAACGTCATGGTAAAATGTATTAAGTGATGGAAATAAGAAATACAGCTTGTGTCTATATTTGCAATCTATATTAATTATTTCTAAAGATTTTCATTGCGCGTTGTACAAACTAAAGACACATGAGAACATTTAGCAATAAATTATTAATCTACAGGTTATGTGGGAGTAGTATAATCTATAGTCATAGTTTGTTTAAAGCATTTCTCGAAGCACGTGTTTTTGGTCATTTTTCTCAATAGAAAAAGGTCCTTGAATTTTAAGGTGACTATGGAAAAGTCATGAAAAAAAGTAGTGATCCAGGAGGAAGAACCCTGTGTTATGTGTTAGCAGCCATTTGAAAAAAATACTCTTTCAGTGTGGTGATCGACTTAGACGTCTAAAGTCGATCCCCCGCGCTGAAAGGGTTAAGTGAATATTTGGAACGTAAACTCGTGAATGGGAGCAGTGTTACGTTTGACAGACATAGATAGGCCCTATAGCACTTTGAATATTATGTATATCTGCTTTTATGTGGCAATTTTATAGGGAACATCCAACCACGTACCGGTTGTGGTTATGGTGGGTTGTCACAAATACAAATTCGAACCTTGGATTACTGCATCAACAGTCATTGAATTTTAAAGGCATTGTCTACTCCAAGCGCCTGTTTATAGATAATCACCAGGTGGCGTTTCTCCTTACTACAAGTGACTATATACACAATAGATGACCACTACTATATGAAAGGGTGTATCTGCCACTTTACAAAGTGGCAGATATTTAAGGGGGCGAAGTGTATTGCTTAAATATTCGTCTAATAATATTTTAACAATACAATCTAATTGATTTATTCACCAGGCAAGTTAATACTTTTTGACTACCATGACTAACGATAGACTGGTGGGGTATTCACCTTCCCTCTTGCGATTCTATTCTGCCGCGCTAAGCCAAAACGCAGTAATTACTTAATTTTCAAATGAGCAGTCACTGTTAGTGCCTTTTGGCTTTGCAGAGCAGTAGTGTTTTCGTAAAATCTCAACACAAGACACATTTTCGAAGAGGTATGTTATCAATTAACGTCCGACGAAATGAAGAACATCCGCGTATTTTACATGTTATGTCGGCCGTGTATAGGTAAACAGCAGTAACTGCATACTTGAAAGTTAAGCAGCTAGTGTTATTTGCCTTTGCATTGCCAAGCATACTGTATCACGTATGGAGGGCGGGGCCCTGGGGTAGTGGTTAGCACCGCTGCCTTTCACGCCAGAGTTCGGGGTTCGGTTCCCGGTCTTGGCGGTTTGAAAGAAACAAAAAAATGTTTCTTTCCCATCCACGTGTGAAACTCAGTATTGTGGGGAGCCTCCGTGACCGAGATGTAGCGTGCTCGGCTTCAGACCGCCAGGGCTCGAGTTTCGAATCCTGTGTCTGGAGGACAGTGTCATCTTATTCATCTCACCATCCTCAGGAGGTTCTCCTGGCCCAGTTTAGCCTATATGTGCACAAAGGTGGCCTAAAGCCTGATTCATTTCATTTCATTTGTATCACGTATGCATCTCGTGCGGACATGATAATAAACCTGATAAATGATACAAAATAGGGGCCTGCGGAATTTGTTTGTTTCATTTTTAAATTTAATTTTTTATCGTATATACATATTATAATTGACGAATAGGCCATATTAATTATAATTATTACATATTGCAGTCCAATTAATGATTATAGGCCTATATATAATAAAGTTGTATAATAATGAATGTTCTTAATCGAATAAAGATTAACTTTTTGGTGAATCGTTTTTCATTGAATAAAATAGTCTGAAAATGCTAGGTTTGAGTTATGCGAACATCAATACACAGTGTAAATAAGTAAGTAAGTAAATGTGTATTAATTAAAGTGACCGATACATGCATAAATTTCAAATAAATTGAAAATAAGAAATACCCAGCCCTCTAGGTCTTATTTATCACTGTTTTATAACCGGGGTAACGTAATGTGGGCCTGAGCTTCATTCTTATAGGCTCAAGTACCACTATCCCTATTATATGGTATTCATAATACTTCATAACCTGTTTTGTTTCCAGAGTTTCTGCTTGTCGGACGATCTGTTCATGTTCAGAATTATGTTGAATGAGCAGTATATAAGATGCACAGAAAACATGACAAAAATAAATACAAAAAGTATGTGATTGTGGAGACCCTGTGATCCGACAACAAACTGAAATCTCATTTCATGTTCACCTTAAAGAACAGTTTTTATATAAAAAACCTTGGAGACCAAAGGGTTTATTTCAATTTGATATCATAATTCAGTTCTTTCCAATTAATTTGAATACCTATATTATGAGTCTACGGCAATTAGCGACTTTAGACGTCAGATTCTGACGACTAAAATCGACCCCCGCGCCGCAAGGGTTAAAGCGCTAAGTTATGGAACTTAGTTTTTCACCCACTTGATATTGTGTCTGGCTTCCGTGAGCTCGTTTGTTTGATTTGAGATCACACATTTGCAAATCTGATTAAACGCTCGTTTCACTGCCACTAACAGTGATTTGACCGACTAATAAGACGAATTCAAAGCGATTCAAGTCGTGCTTATCGCTTAACCCTTACAGTACGGGGACCGTCCTCATACGTCAGAATCAGACGTCTGTACACGTGATTTCTGACATTTAAAGACGATCTCCGCACTGAAAGAATTAAAACATTTAAAATGGACCGTAGACCCATAACATAGGTATTCAAGTAAAGCGGTAAGTGCTAGCTAAGACAGTTATGATGATTTCAAATTGGGAAAAAAAAAGTTTTGATCTCCATGCTTTATATACAAATATTTCAGCGCTTCTAGCGCTTAAAGGCTCTTCTAGCGCTCAAAGGGCTAAAGTATCTCAACCCCCCCTTAGCACCCTGACATTTTCATTCCCTCGACCTGTGAATTCAGGTGAATGAATATGGCCTGATTTGTCAAAATACCGTAATACACCCCTGGCATTTCAAATGAAAGCTGTTAATATAAACTGTGATTGATTTATAGGCATATATCTTTTTTTTTGAATGATTGTTATCCAAAATACGGCACGTGATGCATAAAAGTGCATAAAAGCGAGACTGGAGCACGGAGCGTTGACACAATGCTGCATTAATGTTGGCCCACCGTCTGTGGCGCTGGTTATAACATTAATCCAGCATTGGACCAACATCGTGTGTTCGATGTGATGTCACTGAGACAAACGTTAAACCAGTATTGTGCCAAAGTGTCGTGTTTGCTGAGATAAGCTCAGTCCCCTCCCCCCCAGCCTGTGGTTCACTCCAACGCACAGTCGATACAACATTGGCAAATGGTGGAAAAAGGTGAGTTCAATAGCGTGGGTGAGAGTTCTGTACAATTGCGTACAAATCCATGTCCACCCTTTATGACTCTTTTGATGATGGAGGGCTGTCTCATCATGTCCCAGGTCGCATGTCCCTGTGCGCACAGTGCCGTTCGCTCACTCACAGATCCTCCTAAGACGTGCACCAATGAATCAGTGCAGCCTGTATTTTAACGGATTTATCTGCAAGATGGCTTCACTAGTACGACTGCTAAGACAGGGAACATTTCACTTCAACCCTTCACCCGCCATGCTATCTGATTTTAATTTTCACCCACTTGAAGTTGTGTCTCGCTAAAGCGAGCCACAACAAGTTTAGACGGGTGAAAATTACTCCTATTTGTTTAACATTAGACGAGACATTTGCAAATCTTGATGTTCAAACACTCATTTCATTCCCAATAATTGTGATTTAACCTGCTGATAAAAACGACTCTAAACGTGCTTAGCAGTATAAGGGTTATGATCAAACATGTTGGAGCCGCCACATAAACGAGATCTGTTTACATGTCACTGAAATAATAACAATACATAATTTTATTGAGAATATTCACAACTTCTAATATATTTATATCATTAAATTTCATAAAGTCTTAGCAATGTTTTTTTTCGTCTGAATATCGGAGCAGCTTTCATATTATATCCCTGTTCAAAATAAAATATTGGGAGCCTTTCAATGTCATCTCATGCATGAGCCACACTGTCGTACATCTTTAGATTCTTCGTATAATATGAATGGAACAGACGTGTATAATCTCATTGTAATTGACACAAATCATAGACATAGAGCAAACGTAGAGATTCAATAGCTTTTAGATCACCATAACAATTACTCTTTCAACTCGTGTGACGCGCTTAAGTGTATTCGAACACAGATATTGCCTACAATTTTATCAAAGAATGTGAAAGTGCAGATCTCAAATACAATACCAACTGTAAATTTGAATACGTCAAATGTTCAGAAGTAGGTACATTTTTCGTTCTTTCGATTGTATCAGAAACACCAGCTTTAAATAACGGAGCTGTATGAATGAATTATAGAATACTTGCACATACATGCATATAAAAATTGAGAATATGAAATATTGTACAGGGTCGAGTGTGATAGCCCAGCAAACATGTGACATTGAGCTAATGTTATTTTAATATTGGGCCAGCGTCGTAGATGCTGGACCAGCACCATTTAAACATTGGATCAATATCTCATGTTTGATGGATGCATACGCACTGTCTGTTTGAACAATCAAAATGGGATAAATTAGGGCAATAGACTCACAGAGAACAGCTGTAGTCTCAGCGGCATTTGTTTTCTACTTTAAGATTCGTGCCAAAAGCAATTGCAAATAATACAAAGGCACACTTTATTTGTGTTTCTATCATTCCTGGTTGCAAATATACGAGCAAAAGTACATTTTCATGATCACGCGGCTGCCATCTTGTATTTTCAGTCCTCCAGGTGAAATAGAACTATGTGATCTTTACAACAGACAAAAATAGCATACATAGACTATATTATGCGAGAATAAATAAATTTATCATCGCGGTAGACACGACTCTAGCCACAGACAACAGACAGATATACAGACATACCGAGACACAGACAGACAGACAACCGACAGACACATGTGTCATTTTGACAACAGTAAAAGTAATTTATGACTTATTCGGTATAAAAATAATTATACTATGTATATGTGTATAACAAGATAAATATCACAGCACATGAATGCACTGTAAACTTTAAGTATTTTTTTGTCGTGTAGGCCTACCGCTAATCGTAGGCCTAATATTGACGCATATCCAATTTAAGTTCAACATTTCTGTTGTAGACGACTTCGGCAACCATCATCAAACTTGCCATAGATTTCATTTCGGGCTTGACGCAATTGGCAACAAATATCCAACCATCAAAGCTCAACATTTAAATCAGGTTGAAGAAATATACTATATGAGAAAAATGCGGTATTGTGATTTATATCTTTAGATGTGGATTATAATATGTTACCGTAAATGAATTTAGTTTGCAACACTGGCTGGTCGAACTGACACAGAACATATATAGTCTGGGTCAAGATAAATGCTGCTCTTCAAAGCCAAGTAGATACTGCGTTTTGGCTTTGCATGGTAAAATAGCAGCACTTTCTTTTCAAGTAGGCCTAGTTACCGTTTGCCTTCTCTCCTGGTTTATATATTATATAGTGATATTTTCACAATCCTACAAGGCCTTGTCCACTCCAATGGCTGTTTAGTTCACATTAATACACCAGGAGGCGTTTATTTTCACTATCTCTGTAGCGAGCGCGATGCTTTCTGGGTATACTCCTATCCCACTAATAATTGACAGTGGATCACAACTTCAAATTCACGCGCCCCAGATCTGGGAATATCTGGGGAAATGCTGGCAAATCCCCACAAATTTCAGGCAATTTTTCCTGGCATCCGCAGACATGGGATTTAAATTCGAAATTGATAACATCACACTAGTTGCAGAAGATTATGTTAAGCTCCTTGGAGTCAAACTGGATAAAAATCTAAATTACGACACACATATAAAACAGATTTGTAAAAAAGCTGGCAACTATTTAAATGCATTAAAAAGACTCTCACCATATATCAGTATCAACCATAGAATAACAATATTTCGCTGTTTCATATTGTGCCATTTCGAGTTCTGTGGCATTGTGTGGCATTTTTGTAGAGTGGGGAACACTAAAAAGATGGAAAAAAATCAGGAGAGAGGGCTGCGTTTTGTTTATGGTGACTATACTTCAGACTATGATTCTCTTCTTTGCAAATCCAAAATGCCGAGCTTGAAATTGGGGAGGGAAAGAAACATTGCGATTCAGACATACAAAATTAAAAACAATCTGGCTCCTAGATATTTGAAAGAACTAATAACACCAATACAAAATTCTAAATTTCACCTGTCTTTGTTCAAATCAACAAGGCATGGTCTAAATTCATTTGCTTATATGGCCCCTAGGATTTGGAACACTCTACCTGAATGCACACGCAATGCTACCTCTCTGCAAAACTTCAAATCGCGAATAAATAAGTGGTCAGGTATACACAGAAGCCAACACAAATGTGCAAATTGCTAGTGACATCAAATAACATAGCTTTTTTATTATTATTTATTTTTTTATCATGTTATTTTAAACTATGTCTAGGATCTTAAAATATTCTAGGATAATTATTTAATCTATCTTTGCTTTTAATTATATTTATACATAGATGCAGGACGTCATTAATTTAATTGATATATAACGTAACTGTGATATTTTTATTCATAATCTTATCTCTGTGATAAAACCATTGTGCTATAATTTATATATATATAAGTATATATAATTATATAGTAATTGATCATTTTGACTATAATATATTAGTATTATTTATTTTTTATCATGCTATTTTAAACTATGTCAAAGATCTTAAAATATACTCTGATAATTATTTAAGCCATCTTTGCTTTTAATCATAACTATACATTGATGCAGGACGTCATTAATTTAATTTACTTTTTACATAGTGTAACCGTGATATTTTATTCATAATCTTAGCTCTGTGATAAAGTCAATTTCCTGTACTTTACATATATAAGTATATACAATAACATAGTATTTGATAATTTGACTATAATATGATATTAGTAGTAAAATAATATTGAGAAGGTGACATTTTTAATACAGGACTAGTAAAACCTAATATAATGTTTTGAATAGGCCTATGTGTTGCATACTATGTGATATTGTTAATGTTATTCATTGTTGAATTTTAGTACCACGGATCGGCCGAATAGCCTCAGGCTAATGTTTTATGGTTAACTGTACCATGCCGATTGAAAATAAAATTGATCTTATCTTATCTTATCTGCAGGATTGTTTCATTCCAGATGGTCACACATGATGAGGAAGTTTGTGGCAAAATATTCTTCAAAGCACCAGTGTTAGTGTTGGTTCTGTGCACACGCGGTATGTCAAGCCATACACTATACACGACCTGCACCATTGGGCAAAGCCTAAAGGCAGTAACTGCTTACTTTTCAAGTCGCAGCCTTTTGATTTTGCAAAGCACATTATAGACTACATACACAGCATTGCCCATATCACATGTTTAATCTTTAACCCAAATTGTAATATGTGATTTACCGAAATTGAGGTCACCTATTTTGAAATCTTGCTCATTGATGTCACATTTCACCATAAACATGTTCAAAAGCTGGTATTTAATGTGCTAATGAAAATGGGAAAGACGAATATAATCGGGACCGGTGGTTAAAGGGTTAAAGTGCTGATGAAGTCTCCAGCCTCTTTATTTCTTAAAAGAGTCAACCCATTCAGCGCGGGGACCGTCTTTATATGTCAGAATCTGACGTATGTAGACGTCATACTCCGACGTCCAAAGTATATCCCCGCACTGTAAGAATTAAAATATTTAAAATGGCCGAAGACCCGCGACATAGGTATTCAAATGAAACAGAAAGAGCTAGCTAAGACATTTGCGATGATTTCAAATTGAAAAAACCCTTCGGTCCTTATGGCTATATAAAAATATTTCAGCGTTGTAAGGGTCTAAGACACGAGAGGAGGAGGCGCGTCAGAACGCCCCAGAAGCAGAGTGTGACTGAGGCGCTGAGTGGCACTGAGCGGCTGGCTGTGGGTTCCGTCGTGGGGCCATGTGCCTTTATGGGGAGCACCTCCACCGTCCAGGTCATCTGGACCTCACCCTCCACGTTGGTAGCGGCCAGCGTGTACGTGCCCTCGTCTGTGGAGTTACAGTTGTCCACGTTCAGCATCACGTGGATCGTGTGGTGTTCATCTGTGACTGAGAAAGCTTCTCGCCGCGTGTCCTGAAACATCACACCCAAGGTGGTCATCATCTACGCGCTGGCACTTACACAACACTATGCAAAGCCAAATGGCAGTATATCATTACTTGTAGAGTAAGCAGATGGATGGTATGGCACCATGGTATGCAAATAAGTAAAATTCAAAGAATATTAAATAAACGCAAAAAAATATAAAAACAACTTGAGGATGTGAAAAATCATTTCTCAAGTTTGCGTAGTAGGTCTAGCTTTATTTATGAAAATATTATTATATTAAATTTTTGTATAAATTGTGAATTTGTGTAAGCTATGCTATCGGAGGACAACAAAGAAATGCATTACCTCTAGAGGAGGGAATGGGTCTGGTACAAAAACTTCATTGTCTGGGGTTGTCCAGCTAGATGTAGGTAGACCGTTATACAGCGACGCCTGGTGATAAAATAAACTTGATTCACTACAAAAATTAGTTTAATGGAATCATTGTTTAACCTTTCCAATCGGTAGCTCAGAAATTAGAATAATCTCTCTTGAAGCTGTCAAACTGTTTGCTTTTATAATAGAAAACATCTTCAACAATTATTTTATATTTTCAAAATTATTATTATAACGTATAGTGAAACAGTGGTGCTGTGTGAAGAATGCAATTAGGAGTAACTGCTTTACTTTTCAAGTAAGCAGCTACTGCTGATTGCCTTAATTACAAACCAGCATGTACAATGTAAAGGTAGACTTTCAAGTAAGCAGTTACGGAAAGTATGCAGTTACTTCTGTTTGCCTTTACACATCAGCATTTAAAGTGTTAAGACAAACAGAAGTAACTGCTTACTTTCCCAGTAAGCAGTTACTTCTGTTTGTTTTAACACTGTGGTAACATACAGTGAGCATGGCATTGCCGTCCAGGTAGGCCACGAGGTGTTCGCTGCTGGTCCTGACGATGTGCACAGGATCACACGTGAGGTCCACCTCGTGCATCTCACACATGCGACCGTTCACCAGGTGAAGAGGAGTCCTGCAGCGTGGACAGCTGGCGGGGTCTGTCCAGTGATTAGCCCAGCTGGCCCCTTCAGCAATCACCCTCGGGACCCAGTCCATGGCACAGTCGCAGTGGAACGGGTTGTCGTGTATGTCCGCCCTGGTCAGGTTGGGTTTGTTGCTGAACAGGTCTTCTTCAAGGTGCACGAAACCGTCGCCCGACAAATAGAGTAAACTGAGACCCGGGAAGTTGTCGTCGGGCAGGTGTTCAGATGTGATGTGCGTGAGGTTGGGATTTTTGTCCAGCGCCAATTGCCAGATGTTAAGTATGGGTTGAAAGGCATTTACCTCAACTTCCAGAAGAGTGTCCATGTTGCCCAAGAAAAGCTGGCCCAGCACCTCCAGCGTGCTGAAGGCATAGGCCTTGATCACCGTAAACAGATTGCCTCGTAGGTCAAGGTAATACAGAGAATCCAGTGGCATAAAAGAGCCAGTCGGCACATCAACCAATCGATTATAATCTAAATCTAGTTTGTCCAGAGACACCAGTCCGTTAAACGCTAAATTGTCAATAGTTGCGATCATGTTCGAGCTGAGATCTAGCAGGTCAAGATTATCTAGAGGGGAAAACACTGACGCTGGAACTTCAACAATTTTATTTTCCTGCAATAGAAGTTCGCGTAAAATATCAAGTCCTTGCCACTGATTTGATCTCAACGTTGAAAGTAAGTTGTTTGACAAGTCTAAAACGGTGGTATTAATCAAGCCATTGAAGGCACTATCCTCGATATCATCAATAATGTTTTCATGCAGTTGTATATTTACTAGCTTAGAACACGTTAGAAAGCTATCTTTCTCAACTTTTTTAATAAGGTTACTGTACAATGTGAGATACGTAAGATCGCTCAGCTGAGCTATTGTAGGTATCGAGTCCAACCTATTTTCATGAATCATCAGCCTCGTCAATCTAGGTACAGGTTGGAAGACATCTGAAGGTAGAGATGAGATGTTGTTGGAGTAGAGCCACAACTCCTGCAGGTCACTGATGCCCTTAAAAGCGTCTATGTGGACGTTGTATAGCATTTCATTTTGGGTGATTTGCAGAAGAGTTAAACCAGGGTAGATTATAAAATCTTCACTTTTAATGTGTGTTATTTCCGTCCTGGATATCTTTAACTCGGTTGTATTGTCAGGGAGTGTTTGTGGCACCTCGGTCAAAGCAGAACCGGAACAATCTGCGCTTATTCCAACTTGATTCTCGTAGCAGTAACACCCCACTGTTTCTGAGCATGAACTCAATATATCAGGCAGCGTATAACCCTGCTTCACAACTCCGTGACTCAGCAATATTATAATAGCTAGGTTTACCCCCGCCATTTTAAGGTACAACAATCACACACAAAATCAACTTTCTTGATATAAAGGATAAGGCTTCCGACAATCTTCAATTCCACGTAGCAATACCTCCACTGTTATGCCAACGTCTAATAATGCTAATTGTAGGCCTACATAGAGGCTGTAGAGCTGGCTGGAGGACAACATCATCAGTGAAATCCCTCTAATTCCATCACAATGCGCATTGGCGGCTCTCACCTTTAATCAGCCGCTATAAATCCATCGTAGGCCTACGTAATCTTGCACGTATCCTGTTTGTGAAATCATGTTCTATAATCGATCTGTCTGTTTGGTAGAGTGGTGACCTAGCTTCCAGGTACGACATTAAACAAGTACTGGGCCCATGCAATACAGGTGCGCTGGTCCAATGTTCCTACAGCTGCTATCCAATAGCAAACAGCAGTAACTGCTTACTTTACTTGAAAAATAGGCAGCTCCCAGCAAACACGAGACGTTCACCCAATGCTGGTTTAATGTTGGGCCAGCGTCGAAGACGATGGGCCAACATTAACCTAGCATTGGGTGAACGTCTCGTGTTTGCTTAGGAGTTACTGCTGTTTGCATTTGCTCGCTAGAGTGAAACATTTGTCCTTAACAGCGACTTTATCTGTTTATCTAAAATGTAGCTGAGGTGTACATGTGATACATGTACATGTACAAGACAGTGTATGATATACGCCTTGTTGACGCTCTTATCTTCTTGTCAAACTGGAATGTACTTTGGATTCATCTCGTATTGCTGCACTTCAACGTTTGTCCGTCTATAGCCCATCTCCTCGTATTGCATTTTATTATTGTTTTTATTAATAAGGGATGAACCCTTTTTTTCTAATGGATTACGTTTATACCTTAACAGCAATTTATTTAAAAAAAACCCACACTATATACTCTGGTCTTTCTCTGCTTTTTATAATAATCATTTATTATAATATGATCCCAGCAGTCTGGCTTTTTCTCAGCATTCCTATAATTTGTCCATTTTAACATAGGCTACTATTGCTGTGTATTATAATTTAAGGTATTCATTTCTGCCGTTTTAGGGCGACGTACGTGGCTACAGAAAATTATATTTAGAAACGCATCATATGGGCTGTCAGACTTAGTTTCATTTTCTTTCTTTTTGAATTTTAATTACAAAGGTACCCAGGGAGCCAAAAGGGTTTGAGTGTCATGGACCGCTGCAAAACGTTTGCTGATGGATATCATCTCTACAGACCCATGAACACAATCTGGATGGACAGCACTGATAATATTTTGCAAGAAATATACAAAAAGTGAAAATCCAAGATGGCCGCCATAATCAATCTCCATTTATTCACGTTTTAAGTGTGCACGACTGATACCACACATTTTCCATTCATTAAAAACAATAGCTAGGGTTTTGCCTTAGCAAAGAGGTGGATATTTTGCAGTATGAACTTGAAACTTTTGGTGATCCATTTCAGGGTTTGTCAAAACCCAGAGCTCGCACATCTTTGAAAAATGAGTCAATCAACACAATATGTATTCATACATGTAAAACGAGCAGCGCGTTGCATGCTACACTGCTGAACAAAACTGTTCACAGTAGAAAACCAAACCTCAGCCATATGAACACTATGGATGGTCTAGCTGCTACATTGGATGTCCGTTACTTTAAATCATTTAGTGTCATAGATAAGAGTATCATAGGATTTAAAAAAACAGCTAGTTTTTTTAAATATTCCTTTTTAGTGAAAAACATTTTTTTCTGTTAATAGAATATTTATTTTGTTTTATAATTATATATTACCGAACCACCTACATAACATAAATACAGCAGATTCCTAAAATCATAAATGGTAATTTATGTACAGGCGCAGTCAGGTGAATGTAGTCGACCAGGGAAGACCAGGGGATAATAGGGCCGCACCATTCAGGTTAACATTATTTCAAATGTCTGTAGATTTTTTAGTCAGATGACCATTGTCCGTAATTATGTCTCCCCTCTGTACACAGAAGGGGAGACATGATTTTATACGGTTACTTCTCAGTCACATCAGTTTTGTGTCTGTGCATTATGTTCTGTGCGTACTGTTCCCTCTGTCTATCATGCAGGCGGTTAAACACGAGACGTTGACCTAATGTCGGGCTATTGTTGGACCACCGTTTACGACGCTGAGCCAACATTAGCCCAGCATTTGGTTACCGTGTCGTGCTTGACGCCAAGCTGAATATGGGCCAGCGTCACAGACGGCGGGCCAACATTAACCCAGCTTTTGTTCATAGCATCGTGCCGGTATTACAGCCAGCATGAAGTGAGCCTACTGACTACGGTTGAATGGATACTAGCCAGCACCGGCGACGCTGGCCCAACATTTACCAGACATGGGGTCGGTGTCGGCTTGCACTGCCTGACCCGCAGCCCAACAAACACGAGGCGTTGAACCAGTGCTGGTTTTATGCTGGGCCAGCATCGCAGACGGTGTGCCAGAATTAGATCAGCATTGGGTCAACGTCTCGTGTTTGCTGGGAGTGTTCATAGGACCCATTTGTGTTTTGCACATCACAGGTTTGTGAAGATATCATAGGGCGGGGGCCCTAGGGTAGTGGTTAGCACCGCTGCCTTTCACGCCAGAGTTCGGGGTTCGGTTCCCGGTCTCGGCGGTTTCAAAGAAACAAAAATGTTTCTTCCCCATCCACGTGTGAAAGTTAGTATTGTGGGGAGCCTCCGTGACCGAGAGGTAGCGTGCTCGGCCTCAGACCGCCAGGGCTCGAATTTCGAATCCAGTGTCTGGAGGACAGTGTCATCTCAATCATCTCACCATCCTCAGGAGGTTCTCCTGGCGCAGTTTAGCCTATATGTGCACAAAAGTGGCCTAAAGCCCGATTCATTTCAGTTCATTTGTGAAGATATTAAAACTGTTGCCTAAATGATTGAGCCTAAAGACGATTTAGTTACTGTAGATCATCTTCCCGGCAGCAAGTCTTGCCACAGCGAGGTCTCAGGATTAGTAAATCTTGCAGGGGAAGATGCTGTAGATATAAAAAAACGGGTTCCACCACATCAAAATACATAGTCTCTACCTGTCTACTGTCTAGAGGAGCTATTTAGTAACATTAATTAAAAAAGCCATTGACACAGCATCTAAAGTCTATCAATCTTTATGGTTACGCTGCTGGAGGGGAGACATATCCAGTTTTTTTTTAGAAAAAAACTAGACTCTTCTTGTTGTATTTGTGGTAATATACACATATATTGTCACAATGCACGCAATTTCGGATGCTAAACTACGATTGTAGATTGTCGATACAGTTTTTCGTTGCTAATTATTTTGATAATAATTATAATGACTTATCTAATCCAATAATTTTGTTACTGGTATGCTATGTTAGGTTGATTTAATTTAAGATTTTTATTTTAAATAGCTGAAAAGTTACCTTTGATCACTGGTGTATTTTTATTTTGTAACGTTTTGTGTTTCCGTGTTTATTTGATTAAACAGAATAACGTTGATATTGACGTATTTTATATTAATTTTGTGTTACTCATACGTCACAGGAAGATTACAACACTGACGCTATTTGTACAATATTTTATTACCAAATAAATCCCATTTCTTGCACTCGGACCTCACATGCAGAAAACCCTTAGAAACCATAATGTAACCCGCCATGCGAGAAGTAGGCCTACATCCCAGCGACTTTGTTACAATTATTTATGACGTAATTTAAAATGTAATTTTAATGATTACATAACTAAATTTTAACTATTAAAAATCTAATAAAACAACAAGTGTTAAAGTTTTTTCAAAAATCCTTTCAGGTGATGAAACAGGAAGGACACGACTATCAAATAAACTAAGCAAAATAATTTTGTGAAATCGGACGTTACTGCCCTTTTCGCGTGGCGAGTCACATAATTATGGATTAGAAAACGTGATCAAATATTATAATTCAAATTTTCGAAGACTTTGTGACTCAAATTACAATATTGCCTTTCAAAATACACGCCATTTTATATTGCCTTATTTATTCGCTATTGACAGTGGCAGTACGAGTCAATACTTCCTACCTTCATACGTCTTTTTTTAAAATAAGGGTCGGGTTTATTTGTTTAAATAAAACACAGGTGATATTTATGGTGATGAAATGTATTATTATTTTGAAACAGATGCGATATAAATATACAAACTATTATCTTACAAACACAAACTTTTTTGTCTACATTCGCGAGTAATTATGCTCTATATTGAATAATGATCATGACAATAGCGGATTTATTAATGGCACATAGAAAAAATAAGACGTTAGGATATGACGTAGGAATAGATATAACTAATTAGAACATCACACAAGAACACTCAGATGATTTGGCATATTCTATCTCGGAGGCGCATTTAAACTTTTTATAACATATATTATATATATATCCAGCAAACATGGGATTCTCACCTAATACAGTGTCGATTTAATGTCAAACACCGTCTGCGACACTGGACCAACATTAAACCAACATTTGTTTAACTTCCAGTGGGTCAAGGGGGTCTCGACCCTCGCTTTCGGTAATATACGTGCCCCAAAATGGCTATTGACACTTGTTATTTGCCACAACAATTTTCTCTCTTGTGGTGCCCCGAAATTAAAATTGAGACGGGGGCAACCAAATTCAATTGAGACCCCCTTTGATTCCTCATGTTTTTTGGGTATGAAAATGGTCCAATGTACAGGTGCAGGGGCCCATCCCACTGAATATCTTATCTTAACTTTCTCTTATTCTCATTAGAAAAGTTGAAATTAATCTTAATTTTTCTGATGAGAATGAGAGAATGTTAAGAAGCTCCCACTAAGAAGCTCAAAAGTAGATAAATCATAACTTTTTTAATGATAATCTTATTTTTTTTAGTGGGATCTGCCCCTGATCTCAAATACAACACCTTGGTTGTAAATTATAACAGGTTTAAACAGAAAACAAAAGATGATACAAAGCATTATGGGGTTATCTCATGTATTTATACAATGTGTCATTCCTTTGATGCTGAAAATTGCATGTAGCAATGCCAGCTTTAAGCAAATAAAACATCAAAGATTAATGTCGCACTAGAAAAATCGAATCCATTTTCTAGCGGGTGTATCCTCTATTTGTTCTTCTCTCCAAATCATTTCCATCCATGTGTCTGTGAAAAAAAGGGTCATGTCTCAATAACCCCCCCCCCCCTCCCAAAAACAAACGGGCTTTCGCATTTTTTCTTCACAGAGCCACGAAGATGTGTTTTCGATAGAGGATGTAAGCCACGACAATCCAGACGCAGGTTCCCCACAGAGCCATGTAGAGTCTCTGGGAGTGCAGGGTGGGGTCCGAGGTCTGCCAGGACACGGGGAAGTAGCCGCTGAACACGCTGTGACAGGTGTAGATGACAATGCTGTTCATACCTGAAGCAGAACAATTATCCCCTAGCAGCCAAAGTGTTGATGAAGACGCCAGTGGCGCCTTCAACATTTTGGGTGATAGGGGACGGTGTGCATACACTCGTAAGCTGTATTGTATGGAATTGAAAAAATAGAAGAAATATCAGTTAAAAGTTTATTACCCGTCGTTTAATATGTGAGTAATTATTTTGAGATTTTGTTTAGGAAAACCTCCTGAGGATAGTGAGATGATTGAGATGACACTGTCCTCCAGACACAGGATTAGAAATTCGAGCCCTGGCGGTCTGAGGCCGAACACGCTACCTCTCGGTCACGGAGGCCCCCCACAATACTGACTTTCACACGTGGATGGGGAAGAAACATTTTTTGTTTCTTTTAAACCGCCGAGACCGGGAACCGAATCCCGAAATCTGGCGTGAAAGGCAGCGGTGCTAACCACTACCCTAGGGCCCCCGCCCCGTTAGGCAAGTGGGTGGTTTTTAATAATATAGACATGTTTTAAACACCAAGCTTGAAAAATCACACTGATGAGGCCCAAATCTCAATTGCAGGCCTTAAATTAGGATCTAATTATTGGTCTCCAAACGCTATTGTTATATTGATTCCTAAAACGCTAATCACGACTATAAACGTTTTTAGTCTGTTTTATTAGCAAATAAACTGTTAAATCAGTTATCGGGAATGAAGTGAGTGTTTAGACATCAAGATTTGCAAATATTTCATCTCAAATTAAACAAATATGTGTAATTTTCATCCACTTGATGTTGTGGATCGCGTTAGCGAGACACAACTTCAAGTGGATGTAAATTTACATAAGATAACTTACGCTTTAAAGGTATGATTACCTGGATAGAAGAAAGGCGCTCCTGTGTATAAATCGAGCTGGTCCACTATAACGTACAGCAGGCAGAGCAGGATATAGGCCATGGAGCTCAAAGCCAAGATGAACGACACAGACCTATGCAAAGTAAAAAAGCCAACACCTTATAGATCTATGGTAGGAAATGCAAATTTACGATCAGACTGATCAGACTGATCAGATAAAAACTGTCTGGCAAACGTTGTATGCATGCTTTAGAAAACCGTGACAGTGTCGTGTGTGCACAAATAGTAAAGCTCAAATTTTAATGACAATTTATTTTGTTTCCGGAGAGTAAGTTGAGTAGCGTGTTATTTTTTAGGAAAAAGTTATTGAAAGTTTCACTGTACTACTGT
This sequence comes from Flabesymbios commensalis, assembly GCA_964017125.1. NCBI lineage: Eukaryota > Metazoa > Annelida > Polychaeta > Terebellida > Flabelligeridae > Flabesymbios > Flabesymbios commensalis. Next base: position 80,850,538 of record OZ024905.1, read on the forward strand.
GCTATAAGGGGGCCATCATTCAATCTCCAGGGGGAGGGCTGGAGTATTTTTGAAATAAATAATTTCGTGCACTTTAAATAAATAATTTACTTCAAGAACTGCTCTATATAAACATGTAATAAAATTAGAAATTTCTGCGGACGGCCGTGACAGGTTGAAATAAATGATTTGTCCGCGACAAATACTCCAGCCCCCCCCTCTCCTGCAGATTGAATGGTGGCCCCTAATTGTATAACTTTCTTAAACAGTTGTCCTTGAATGATACAAAGGAGTGCGTACCGAAAAAATCTAAAGAAAGAACTTAATGATTCGACAGCGCTTTGTCCCAGTGCATGCGGTATATGCATAGATAGCAATCACTAAAATTGTCACAGTTAACACTTTCTGCAAATAATGTATAAGAAAACTAGTGTAGTATCTGTATTATATAATGTCGAGAGAAGTTCCATACCGGAATACATGAATACGTGAAACATTTTACTATTACGAAGACCATTAATAGCATTCTTTTCAAAAAGCACATGGCCCAAGGCGTTAATTGTTTATGAACGTTGAAACAATGACGTTGATTAAACGTTCATACAGCATCATTTGTCCAGTGGGGTGTGTTTGTGTTGATGGCAGTGGCGATCGGCGGACGATATCACCAATTATCTATGTTATTATATTATTCGCTCGAGAATGATTTACACCATACTAACCATAAGTGTTTATTGAGTGGAACCCAGCCGTCGTTCAGGCTGGCTTTCGTCAGGACCAGAGCGATGGCACCCTGTACAGCAAGGTACAAATTAATGGTTACTACACTGATATTGTTAACTCATAGCACTGTTGAATTCTTACAGTTTAACACCTTAGCCCTTACAGAGCTGAAATATGTTGGTATAAACCATGGAGACCAATGGGGTTTTTTTCAATTTGAAATCAGCGTAAATGTCTTAGCTCTTTTCGCTTTATTTGAACACATATGTTCTTAGTCTACGGCCATTATAGCTATTTTAATTCTTTCAGTGCGCGGATCGACTTTAGACGTCAGAGTCTTTAGACGTCTAAAGTCACTAGATCCTGACATCTAAACACAGTCACCGCGCTGAAAGGGTTAATCACAAAGCATGACAATAACCGTTTCCAATCCGTCTTATTGGTCGATCTAATCACTGTTATTGGGAATGAAATGAGTGCATTTAAAAACATCAAGATTTTTAAATGTTGGTCTCCATTTAGACACATGTGAGTAATTTTCACCCACTTATAGTTTCGAATCACGGTAGCCAGACATAATTTTTTTCTTGAAAGTTACTGCCTTTCAGCTTTATAGAGCAGTGCTCTTGATTGGTGCGGAGTAAATTACAATACTTGTTACGAGAGTTCTTGATATATTTATACAAATAGCTTTTATATTCACCGGCGATGATAATAAGATATTGGTGCATCAAATATGATGAGCCATTATTCGATCACTACATTATTAATTTTGTTTAATTCTGTGACTAATACTGTCGTGCAAAGCCAAGAGGCAGTAGGCCTATCTGCTTACTTTACAAGTAAGCAGATACTGTATTTAGGCTTTGTAGAGCAGGATACGCCTACGTACCGTGATGACCGCCCAAATCAACCAGCGCACGTTCCTACATGCATGGGAGGGAAATATCAGGAGTATCTTCCCCGCCTGAAAAACACAAAACAAATATACAGACATAAACAAGTTATATTAACCCTTGAAGCGCTGAATATTTTTATGTAAACTATGTATACCAAAGGGTTTTATTCAATTCGAAATCATCATACATGTCTACTTATGTTATGGGTTTACGATCATTCTAAATATTTTCACTTTTACATGTCTTACAGCGCGGGGATCGACGACGTCAGATTCTGACGACTAAAGTCGATCCCCACTGGTTAAACCTATGCCTTAACCCTTTGACTTCCAGGCCGGAGTGCATGCCAGGATCCAGATATACTGGTGTAGGAGTTCAATTTTTCGTCATTTGAAGCTGGAATTGCTAACGCAATTTCCAGCTTCAAATGACGAAAAATACATAAATGTAGTATATATTTGACGAAAATGTGTGTCATTTTATGGTTACGTTCATTGACGAGTGACGACGGAAATTTCCGTCATGTATGGTAGTGAAAAGGTTAAAGCGCTAAGCACAACTATAGGCCTTATTATTTTGTTTAATGTCCAGGTTAAATCAATGACATTGGGCATAAAATGTCTGTTTAAAAAACAAGATTTGCACATGTTTTTTCTCAAAATAAACACATATCAGTAATTTCCCCCCACTTTAAGTTTCGGGTCGCATTAGCAAAACACAACTTTGAAGCGGGTGGAAAATTAATATTTTTAATGCAGCGCTTTAAGAGTTAACTTTAACAATCAACGCCGGTGTCAAGCCAAATTAGATGAACGCACCTGATTAGATACAATGACTCATTAAATTTAGTTTGTTAAATTTGAGTCAATACCGGTATTCAGAAATCTAGGTCAAGACGATATTGGACGGCAGTGTTGGGATGGCATCGGAGAGGGTGGTCGGCATTGGGCCACCATAGGGCCAATAATTATACTTAACATGTCTTACTATATAACAGGGGTCACCTCCTCTGGGTTTTCAGTGGCCACATCACCATTTTGGTCTAGTTGACTTATTTACTATTATTTCTCGCGATTACTGGGTACCTTTTGATCTTTGCGCCATGGTGTCTCAGTGCTAGCCACCGTCTCTGGCGCTGTCTCAGCACGAGAATTGGAAATGTAGGTCGTCCCAGCAAACACGATATTTTCACCCAATGTTGGATTCAAGCTTCTTGAATTAAAATCAACCATTCTCAATTATCTAGGCCCTATTTCTTATCTTTCAAAAATATTTTTTGCAGCATCAATTTTGAAAAAAACAATATACTGACGTTTTTTAGTTCTAGTTAAAAACAAAATAACCTCAAAATGACTGCGCGATGTCTCATCAGCTATGTTACGTATGACCATGACAACAAGACTCTATGACCGTGATTCACCAGCTGATACACTCACTGAGCCTAGAAAAGAAGTACTTCTTAGAAGTACTTCTTTTCTAGGCTCAGTGAGTGTATCAGCTGGTGAATCACAGTCACTGACTACCCCCGTCTCTCGATTCCAGGCGAGCGTGCATTACACACTACACTTCACGTATAATCACCTGTAAGCCCAGGAAGCACATAAAGATGGACGTGAGAGATCCTAGGATTCCTTCCGGATCAAAGGCCTGGGTGCTCAGGTATACGTCCTGTGGATCAGAACAACAGTTATGCATCCTTATGTTTATAAACCACACAATAATTGCTTTCTGCGTTTTAATAACAAACTTATTTTGAAAAAATGCCTCCGGTAATCTATCGCACTCCAACTTAATAAACAACTGATCGATGAGAGGTGATTGGCTGATTGTGTCAGGTGATGTTTGCCTGATATGCGACCGTCAATTTACGACGTAGTAGCTGTCTGAACCGCCCCAAAGAGCTTTCTCAAAATAAAGCATTAGAAAAACTTTTTTATTCTGTATGATTTGACTATAAATAGAGCGTCCTTGATATTACCATAGGTAAAATCCTGTTAGAAACGGCTGTATTGCGGTAACCTATTAGGTTTATTTTGCCTGTTCTGTGTCCTATCTAGGGGATAAAAAAAATCTTCAGAAAAAAAGATATTCACGATTATATTCGTGGTTAAGAGCTTAAAGGGTTTCGGTTGGAATAATGTTGGCCCAGCGTCGCAGACGGTGGCCGAACATGATTTCACAATTGGGCCAATGTATCGTGTTATCCGGGTAGTGGACTTTCGGGGCATAAAGCGTCACCCATATGGCGATCAGAGCAAACACGAAACAATCACCCAAATCTATTTCAATGTTGGGCCAGCGTCGAATACGATTGACCAGCTTTGAACTAGCAATGGGTTGGGACGCTGGCCCAACTTTGAACCCTAATGTTGAAAATAGCTATGATACAAATTTTAGATGATAATGACGGTGATGTCATAGATAGGCCTAATGCATATAAACATATTTATTTGATGCTGATAATTCATTATTACATTTCTGGTGACATATCGGGCCATTTAAAAAATCTAAATTGTGGGCCCTACTCTGTCACGTATGGTTGGCCATCACCCTCATAATGATTATAGAAGCTTGAACGCTCAGACCGTACCAGAGCAATACCCGATCCCTCACATTCAAGACATTACGCAGCGTCTAGCTGGTTCGAAAATTTTCTCTAAAATTGATTTAGTAAGAGCGTATTATCAAATACCAGTTGAACCATCAGATGTGCATAAGACATCGGTTACCACACCTTTCGGTCTTTTCAATTTTACTAGGACACCGTTTGGTCTACGAAATTCCGGTCAAACTTTCCAACGTTTCATCAATCACGTTACCAGTCAATTATCATTTTGCCTGAGTTTGTGTTCTATTTAGGGGAAAGAGTGGTGCTGCGTGTGGGAAATGGTTGACATCTCTGTATACCAGTCCTTATGAACATGTCGAGTATAACGGTCCTTAGGTTAAGTACTTTTGTCTTTAACAAGTGTTCAGAATTAATAATATTCACGATTATATTTGTGGTTGGGAGCTTAAAGGGTTTTGGTTGGAATAATGTTGGCCCAGCGTCGCAGACGGTGGACCAGCATTACATCAGCATTGGGCCTTGGGTTTCTGCCGCCGGGATTTTAAAGGTCACCAGCATAATGCAGCAATCAGAAAAGACGGTATAATCACCCAATTCTGTTTCAATGACGGGCCAGCGTCGAAGACTGTGGGTCAGCATTGAAACAGTATCGGTTGAATGCCACGTGTTTGCGCAAAGTATACAACAGACCCGGTGATAGATTAGTGTTGTGTCAGCGTCG